>CM077150.1:78550901-78915183 GCA_039583875.1 Platanthera guangdongensis | reverse complement strand
CACTCACCACACACTCGCAGGAGCGGGTTTCCCTATGCAAAAAGGAAGAGAGCTTCACATGCTCAAGTAGAGAATCGTACACTTGTAGTCCGCTTTGGCGCCATGGAAAACTACACGGATAGAAGTCTTCACAACGATCTTTCCTCCACGGATCCGCTCCCAAATCTCAAAACGGTGCTCCGATGCTCCGCCGGCGGCCGGAATCCTCCTCCTTCTTCTTCTCTTTCTAACACCTTGGAAAGAGAATGACTTGTAGAAAATGAAGAGTTAACTCCCCCATTCCCGGCCTTAACAGAGCAGGAAACCACCTGGGCCATTGGATATCAATTAAAGCAAATGAATGGCTCAGATCTGTACAAACATCCCCTGACCTGGGCCGAACACGGCCTCACACACGGCCGTGTTCCAGGCCGTGTGCCTTGATCGAGGCACGATCGTCGAACGAAGAAAAGAAACACGGGCAAAGACACGCCCGTGTCTCACCTGACACGCCCGTGTCGATTCCTCGACATGCCCGTGACCAGGGGCGTGTCACATATAACCGCCACAGCAGCAGACACGACCCAACTAAACACGGGTAGGGTTACGGGTATGAACACGCCCGTGTCACTCGACAATCGTCGATCGTCGAACGTAGAGGGTCACTAACGATCGTCGAGCGTTGTTCGGCGATCATCGAACGCAGGGGGACACGCCATCCCTACATGCCCGTGTCGTCTGGCGTGTTCCTCCTGAACACTTTTCGTCGAACTCAATCGGTCTTTCGGGAACACGTACAGACACGGTTAGGCACACGTCCGTGTCAAATGACACGCCCGTGTCCTTCAGCAGTGTTTCTAGCCGTGTCCTTCTCGGGATGAAAATGGCCAAAACCACCAGCCAGAAACGGCCTTGGACACGCCCGTGTCCCAGCCGTGTACCCCTATAAAAGACACCAAAAACCTTTTTACGCGACCAACTAAAATACAATTTTCGGGGCGTTACAAATCTCCCCCACTTAAGGAATTTCATTCCGAAATTAAGTAAAGGTACACAAAAATTACAAGTACCTGAATGGAACAACCGGGGTTATTCCTCAACATAGTTTGCTCTCGCTCCCAAGAAAGCTCCTCACGTCCGCAATATCCCAACGGACCTTAACCATTCGGATATCCTTATTGCGGAGTCGCTTGACTTCAACGTTTTCTATACGTATAGGCTTACCTTTGTCGTTAATTCATAATCAACCGGTACTTGATTGTCCGCAATGATCTACGAAGGCTCTTGCACCGCATTACGCAACACCGACACGTTGAACACGTCATGTAGCCCACTTAATTCCGCCGACAGCTTCAATCTATACGCCGCCTCGCCAACACGCTCCAGGATTTCAAATGGTCCAAGATATCTCGGACTCAGCATCTTCAAGCGTCGAACCCGCGAGACACCCTTGAACGGCTAATTTTTAAGTACGCCCAGTCGCAAACATTGAACTCCACATTCCTATGTTTGGCGTTATAGTACTTTGACTGTCTGTCCTGAGCGATCTTCAACTGTTCTTGAATTGTCCGAATCACTGAAGTGGCATCTTCTACTACTTGACGTTTGTAAAGCTTCGACTCGACCGTCTCCAACCAAGACAATGGCGTGCGACACTTTCTCCCATACAAGGCTTCGAAAGGCGCCATTCTGATACTCTCCTGAAAGCTATTGTTATATGAAAACTCCACCATGTACAGGTGGTCTTCCCACTGCTTTCCAAAATCTAGGTCGCACATGCGAAGCATGTCTTCCATCGTCCGGTTGACCCTCTCGGTTTGGCCATCCGTCTGCGGATGAAAGGCTGTGCTGAAATTTAGCTTAGTACCCAACAGACTATGCACAAACCTCCAGTCATTCGACGTGAAGCGTCCATCTCGATCACTAACAATACTGCGGGGCACACCATGCAATCGTACAATATTCTCCACATAGAGTTTGACTAACTTTTCCACTGGATCTTCCTTCCTGACCGGAATAAAGTTTACACCTTTGTCAACTATCTACGACCACCCAAATGGCGTTGTTTCCCTTCTGCGACTGCGGCAAAACCATGCACAAAATCCATAGATATGTCGTCGAATTTCCATTCTGGGATAGGTAGGACTTCAAAAACCTCCGGGTTCTGGCATTCTGCCTTCTCCAATGCACATGTACGACACTTGGCCACATAAAGTGCTACGTCCTTCTTCAATCCTGGCCACCAGAATAATTTCTTCAAGTCTCTGTACATCTTCGTGCTTCCCGGGTGGAATGAGTACTTGGTATGATGAGCCTCATACATCAACTCCTCTCGAAGATTATCCGCACTAGGAATGCATAGGCGCCGTCCTTCCTTAGCAACCCATCTCAATAGCAAACTGGGAATTTGGCCCATCCAAAGATTCATCCAAGATCTGCTTCATGCTGTTATCCTGACCAAAGCCCGCCGAACTCTATCAGCTAGGTCACACTACACGTCTGTCCAAAACAATTTGCTCAGCACTAGACTGCTTGTCGATGCAAGATATCCCAAAGCCGCTCCAATCATGGATCAATCTCTCATCATCTACCGATAACCAGTTGGCCTGCGTCAGAGTCCTGCGACTCAACGCATCTGCCACTGCATTCCCTTCCCAGGCACATAATGTATCTTGAAGGTGTAGTCCCCTAAGAACTCCATCCACCTCTGCTGCCTCATGTTCAGATCCTTTTGATCCAACATGTACTTCAAGCTCTTATGATCGGTGTAAATATCGACTTTCACACCGTACAGGTAGTGCGTCCAAAGCTTTAGAGCAAATATTACGGCCGCTAACTCTAAGTCGTGGACCGGATAATTCCTCTCGTGAGCCTTCAATTGTCGTGAAACGTAGGCTATCACACTCCCATGCTGTAGCAGAACACAGCCCAAACCACTGCCTGAAGCATCACTATAGATCTCGAACCCTTCAGTTCCACTTGGCGAATGTAAAATAGGTACTGTGGTCATCCGCCTCTTCAACTCCTCAAAAGCCTGCTCGCACTCCGGAGACCACATAAACTTCTGATCCTTCCTTGTCAACGTCGTGAGTGGTAGCGCTATCCACGAGAAGTTCTCTACGAACCGCATGTAGTAGCCAGCAAGCACCAGAAAACTCCGGACCTCTGCCACTGTAGTCAAAGCAGGCCACTCCCGTATAGCCACTATTTTCGCCGGATCCACAGCTATCCCTTCTCCACTTACAACATGACCAGAATGCTATCGAGGATAACCAGAATTCACACTTGGAGAACTTAGCATACACTGGTTCCTCCTCAATATCTCCAACACCATGTGTAGATGATTGTAGTGATCCTCCTCGCACTGCGAGTACACCAGGATATCATCGATAAATACTATCACGAAACGATTCAGGTACTCTCTGAACGTCTTGTTCATCAGTTCCATAAACACGGATGGCGCATTGGTCAAACCAAACAACATGACTGTGAACTCGTAATTCCCAAACCACGTGTTGAATGCTGTCTTTGGGATGTCGCTCTCCCTTATCCTCAACTGGTAGTAACCGGATTTTAGATCTAACTTCGAATATACCGTTGACCCAACCAACGATCAAATAGATCATTAATCCTGGGGATCGGATATTTGTTCTTCTCCGTAAGCTTGTTCAATTCCCGATAGTCAATGCAGAGTCGAAGCTCCCATCCTTCTTCTTAACGAAAGAACTGGTGCGCTCCAAGGCGACGAACTTGGACGCACATACCCTTGATCCAACAACTCTTGAAGTTGCACCTTCAACTCCGCCATCTCTCGCGGCGCTATCTGATATGTAAAGCGTGACACTGGTTTGGAACCCGGTACCAGCTCAATAGTAAAGTAAATCTCCCGCTGAGGAGGGGCTCCTGGGAGATCATCTGGGAACACATCAGGATACTCGGACACAACTGGAATACTGTCAAGACTTGGCTTAGGCGTCAAAGTCTGCACTAGAGTGACAAACAGCTCTGCCCCAGACCGAACTGCCTTAATCACCTGAATGGCTGACATCAAAATCTTACCCGACCGCTTCATGCCCGCAAAAGTATTCTCCCGATCAGTGTCAGACCCAACTTAACTTCCTTACGGTTGCAATCAATGCATGCCCCTGCTCCGAGAGCTAATCATACCGAATATTACTGATGAGTCCATTTTTATACCTATTTTCGGACTCATCTGGCTTGTTTCCTCATGATGCACTTCACTTTAGAGCTTTATTTGTTCATATTTGTTATTATGTCTTTTTTATGAGTAAGTGCACATTTATGCCCGTGGTTTTGTATTTTGTTACTTATTGTTTGTACTCCTTTTTTTGATTGCTTGGAATGTCTGCACAGATTAGTGGTTTGTTTTTCCTATCGGTATAGGTGTCGTGTGCGTGTTCCGGGATGGGTTGTGAAACAGGAATACTGCGCACGAGCATGGGATCTAATGCGCACGACCACTGGTCGTGCGCCCCTGATCGTGCGCACTACTCTTCGTTTTCCAAAATCTGCCTGCGGGTGCTCGCACGACCACTAGACCTAGTGCGCATGACCACCGGTCGTGCGCCACTGATCGTGTGCGTTGATTCCTCTTTTTGCAGTCATGTCTGGGGTAATCGCCGACCATTGAACTTAGTACGCACGACCACTGGTCGTGCGCCACTGCTCGTGCGCGTTATCCCAGTTCTTCTTCTAATCTTCCTTGCCAGTGCGCACGATCACTGGACATAGTGCGCACGACCACTGGTCGTGCGCCGTGATCGTGCGCATTGTTCATTTCTACTTTGTATAAATATTGCAGGTCTTGCCCTAATTCAGGAGAGAGGGATAGCTCGACATTTCTCCGCCGTTTTCCGCCTTTCCACCGTTTCCCTTCATCTTCCACCCTAGGGAGGTGCTCCGGGCAAGCTTTCACCGCCAAATCCAAGCCAGAGCTTCCTCTCGGCCTCATCCATCATCTCTTGGTTCATTCAAGCTTCAACGCCATAGCCATCAAACAAAGGAAGCTTGTAACTTTGTCGCTATCATGACACGAAGAATACGAGCCATGGAAGGTGGTGACATCCTTCTCTACCCCGGACGCAGTTGAGGACCGAGCTTGGACGCTGATGACAACCCGACGATCCAACCTTGAATCCTCAACAAGACTTCGGATTCGTTCGATCTCTTGCCTTGTTCTTCCTTTATTGTTGTTTATGTGTTGTTGTAAACTTTATTTATAGATGATGTGTGCTTATTTGTAAAACGTTTTATTACAATCATGTCTTGTGATTGTAATTTCGTATATTTGCTTGATTGCTTCATGCGCCATATTCATCCACCACCAACCTTGCCGCACTAGGAATTGCTAGTGGCATGCGTAGCGAAGAGGTGCTCACGACCCTCATTTTGCCATTCTCATCACCTCATCCACAAGCCTACTCGCCCATCCGCCGAGTGATTCAGTGCATAGCGGCGCGACTAGTCTTCCATCCCACCTGGCGAAGCATCCATAGCGGCGTTGCATAGGAGTAGTTGTAGATTTTGACTTCTTTTTCGCAAATATCAAAACCCCCATCGTTACCGCCACCTTGAGGACTTCAATCTCAAGTACTCCTCGAAAATTAACTCCACCTTACTGTGTCCTTGAGAGATCGTTACTTGGGAAAACTCGCCCATTTTATATACTTGTGCGACGGTTCACTGCTTGATCTTTAGCATAAGTTTTTGGCGCCGTTGCCGGGGAACACAGTCGTGTGAGTTTTTGAGAGGGAGATAATAGATTGAAGCCCTTTTCCATTTGTGCAAATCATTTTTTATTTGCTTTGGTTATTTGAATTTTTTATTTTGCTTATTTCTTTTGCCCTTTTCTGATTTTTGATTTAGATAGCAGATCCGTGCTATTTTTATTTTAGCTGTGTAGCACTTTTTCAGCAATTATTTTTGTTCGTGATGGATCCTGATGCTGAATGCCGTCTACTTGACACTTTGCGCCGATCCATCGATGCCATTGCTGTTATGAATACCGAGCATTACATTCGGTGTTTGTTATGTCAAGGTGTGGGCCACATGTTGAAGGATTGCCCTCGTTTGTGCAAGCCTTCTCCCTCTGAGGGTGTACCTCCCGTTCACGGAAGACTGTGGTGGACAGGCCTACCAGGGTGTTGCCTGGCCCATACACTGACATAACGCACTTTGCTCATTCTCTACCCGTTGAGATTACCGAAGAATCTCTAGCCGCATACAGCTCTTTCATGGGTCCCTCGATCCCTTTTTACGAGCTTCCCTTGAGTAATGATGACCATTCTGGTGTTAGCCAAGAAAAAGAGGAGCAGGAACTCATGGACGCTGCTGTATGAGACGATGAGATTGTTCCGGTTGTCGACGGGGTGGCGTATGCGAATGACTGTGTGAGGGGGCCTGCTCATTCAGTGCTTGATTTTGAGAGCAGCCTTGCCCCTCCGTAATTTTGCCGAATTGTGCTACTCCATTTTTGTGTGAGTCGGTTGATGATGCCGTATTTGTTGATGATTCGGTGCCCGAGGTTGCACCGAAGTGGGATGATGATTCCTCTATCTCCGACAGAGAAGGTGGATCTTCGGAAAACTTTTACGCACCCCTGTGGGATGAGGAATATCCCCTTTCCGATGTGGAGGTTTGCACCTCCTTATTGGATGAGGCCGTTCCTCTTACCACCGCGGACCTCGAGTTCTCGGATTCCCCTCGGTATGACACATATGACACCGATAGTGATCTATGCTTGGATCCTGCTGAGAGTGACACTGGGATCACTCTCCCATTTTCTGATTATTTTAGTTATTCATCTTCTTTATTTCTTGTTCACCCTTCTCTATCTGAGCCTGTGTAGGCTGAGTCTCCACGGGTATGCTGGGATGATGATGAGCCTGATGTTCTTGTCGTTACCATCACACCCTGCACACCTGTGGTTGACGATGCCTTGCTAGGCGAGGATATTTTTTGTGATAAGATTAGTGAGGACCAGGCCTCCTCTCATCCTATTTCCTATTTCCTCTGCCTGCGAGGAGAGGTATGATTATTTCGGTAGAGGGGTACTTTCTATCGCCGTATCGGTACCCGTTACCGAAACGGATATTGGAACAATTACTTGTGCATTTTTTTTTCATAGGCCCATTAGCTAGAACCTTTTCGTTGCCGAATAAGTCGTGCTGGGATGACAGTAACCCCAGTATTGATCTTTCATTTTCTGTATTTTGTTTTTCATGTCTAGTTAGTTTTAGCATTTCTTTTTGTATTTTTTCTTTTTTTGCGGAGCTTACCCCTGTAGGTATTCTTGGCAAATTGCATTTGCGGTGATGTGATTCTTCGTATGGCGGGCTGCTTCCGGTTTCCACGCGTCTTCTGGTATGCTCACTAGCTGAGCATTGGTAACCTCTTCCCTTAGCTTTTTATGATTTTAATTTCTGTATCATATGCGGTGTTGCTTAGTTTAAGTCCGGGGAGAGCAGTATTTATTACCTTTTGCACGCACACATTTCTTGTGCATACTAGAAGCTTTTTTGTTATATTTTTGATTAGTTCATTATATCACACACCACTACACCCACATGAGCACGTGCTTAGCTTTTTGTGTGTTGTGAGTTAAACTCGTTTCTTTTGTATGATTTGAGAAATTATGGTGCTGACATAGGATTGTGAGACAGAGTAAAATGTACCTTGCTGTGCTTCTAGTCAAGTGCTCTCGTCTCGTGTACAAATTAGAGTAGATTTAATTTTTTTGTATGCTTTTAGTTTTATATTTTTTCTAATTGCGTAAATATTTTTTATTCTACTCAAAAATTGGTGAATCCGGTGTGAATCAACGGTAGCTTAGGGATGTGTGTAGACGGTCGTTAGGTTCATATTGCTTGAGTCGAGAGGATGGATAGTCTTTCTCGTTGCTAAGAACTTCCCGAGCTATTCTTGAAGCATGGGTATAAGTTAGTTCACTCGCATGAGCGTGATGTAGGCCATCATTTTGGCCCGGTTGAGCTTTGTACCTTTCCTAAGGTCTTGTCCTTGCTAGCCCCGTTGTGCCTACCCCTCCTTTGATTCAGCTCCACGATGATTTCACTAAAGCCTCATAGTCAATCCTAGTCGCACACCCAGTTGAGCTTTAGAGTTTTACATTTTTTTATGTTGGGGTGTTGATGTGGTGTTATTATTTGTGAAAATGTGGAAGTGCTCACAAGTTATATCTGCTGAATTGTGAAAATAAATAAAGAAAAGAAAAAAAAAAGAAAAAAAAAAAAAAAAAATATTGTAAAGAAAAAAAAGTGAATTGAAAAAGTTTAAATTGAAAATCTTTTTGAAATGTGATTATATTTGAGTAGGCGGTGCACACACCCATATGTTAAAAGTTAAGCCTGGGGGTGTGGTGTACCCGCATATATTTTGGTTAGTTGATGGATTTTTTCTTTTATAGCTCATTTGGGTTAGGTGCATAGCCTTCTTGTTTATCATTGTTTACCTCACCGAAACCCAATCCCCATCTCTTCACCTAAAGTCCTACTGATTCGTGTGTGAACCAAACCAGTGCCGTGGAGAGAATGTCAAAGGACAAGCATATGGTCACCGACATTGGTGGATTCCTTTGGAGGTTATCCCGAGCCCCGATCTTTCGCAATGCTCGCCTAGCAATTAGTCTACTTTCTCCCTACGCGTGACCGGATGATTCACCGTGATTGCATTTTTGAGTAATAATAAAATGTTGATCCGCATTGTGAAAAATATAAACTATTTTGCATACTTAGAAATTTCTTCTATTATATTTTTACGCGTGCGATCATGCGACTTTGCATGGTACTCCGTATCGCAATATCCTTATTAGCTAAATCATTTTCCCTATCTGCTTAGATTTTGTTTGCTCGGGACGCGCAAACAGTTAATTCTGGGGGTGTGATTAGTCCATTTTATATACCTATTTTCGGACTCATCTGAGCTTGTTTCCTCATTGATGCACTTCACTTTAGAGCTTTATTTGTTCATATTTGTTATTATGTCTTTTTTATGAGTAAGTGCACATTTATGCCCGTGGTTGTGTATTTTGTTACTTTTATTGTTTGTACTCCTTTTTGTGATTGTCTGAAATGTCTGCACAGATTAGTGATTTGTTTTTCCTACCGGTACAGGGGTCGTGTGCGTGTTCCGGGATGGTTGTGAAACAGGAATGTTGGATCCCTAGTTGATTTGGGCTAGGTTCACTAGCTTAGGATGTGACCCATCATATATATCCATGGTCAAATTTGTGTCCTAGAGTCTAGGCCAAGTCCTTAGAGTCAACTTCAGATGGAACAGCTATCATCAAGACCATTAGAGACTCCAGACTAAGAGGAATTCAAGACTAAGTAAAATGAGTTCGACGTTCATCGAACTCAGGTCGACGAAAGGTGTTCTGCGCTCGACGATCTTGAGACATTTCTTTGTGCTGAGCTCGACGATCTTTGTTCTCTGTTCGACGAAGACTGAGATACTTCAACAAGCTAAAGTCAGGGTAACTCCAGATTTTTTCCAAGTCCAGCTTCAAGCTTTGGTCGACGAACTAGAATCTAAGCTCGACGAACTTGGACCTCAAGTTCACAGCTTCTCAGGTCGACGAATGCAGTACTCTACTCGACGAATTATGAATTCAGAGGATTTGTGTCGACACTTAGGGCATGTGTCGACACCAGTTTATGTCGACACCAAGAGATTTATGTCGACCCTAGAAGATTTGTGTCGACACCAGGATATTAGTAAACAGCAGTTTATGTCGACACTGAATATCAGTAGATACAGAATATTTTGACCAAGTCCAGAACTGTTCTCTGCTCGACGATTTGTGGTCAACGATTTGAATCCTTCTCAGTCAGAGACTTCTCAAATTCTAAGTCCACAATCATTCTAAGCTCGACGAATTTGATTCTCAGCTCGACGAATGAAGATTCTCAGTTCGACGAAGATTGTTACAGAATTGACAAGATTCCCGTGAAGACAAATTATCTGGTCGACGAACTCATCAAGCTCAGCTCGACGAACTCAAACTCAGCTCGACGAATTGTGTTCTTCGTTCGACGATTCCAGACTAGGTCTTCTCCAGTTTTCCCGTCCCCTTTCTCGGCGATGAATCCTCAGTAATTAATGCCCAATACTCTCGGAATATTACCGTTAGAATGCGCATTGATCATGGATTATTACATGTCGTTTTTCCATGGGACAGTTAGGGAAATCATTGATTGTCGCTTCCTTCCCAGGCCGACTGCAATTACTGCTCAACATTCAAATTTCGGTTGTTCTCTAGACAGTAAAAAGTCAGAAAAGAAAAGGATCAAGAGCACAACACATACCAGACACACACACAGGCATTGCATAGAAAAACAATCTTACAACAATCAAAAAGTTCTTTACTACAATCTGCCCAGGCCAGAGAACAATTTCATCAAGAAGAAGAAGAAGAAGAACATACAAACACTATCAAGAGTATTCTTCCTTGAATTCTACAGGACAACTTCAGAAGGACAATAAAACTCTATATGTCAAGGAAGTTCCTGAAGTAATCTATGGTCTAGGCACTCAAGCTCTTTGAAGACCTATCACCCTGAAGCAGTGCTACAGAATTCCTGATCCCTTCAAGATCTCAGGGGGAGCAATCTGCTGACATCAATCCACAAGTCTTCTCGGTTGATATTGAGAAAGAGAAGACCTCATCACCTTTTTCCATCCTCTGTACAGGGCTTTAATTCCCTTCAAAATTATTCCTGGTTACAAATCTCCTACCAAAAGACTTGAGGTTTTTGTTTTTGAGCACCTGAATAAAAGCTCATTGGTGTCAGGCACCTGATCAAAAACATGAGTGAATTCCTACCAGGGTTGTAGAAGAGTGGATGTACCCATGTTGGGCAACCACTATAAATTTCTTGTGTCGTCCGGTTGCCCTTTTTCTTTTGTTTTAGCTGTGTTGTTCTGTGATTAAATAGGTTGCTGTGCTTATTTATTTTATTTACTGACCTGTTCACTTAGGAATACAATAAAAGTTGTAAAGTTTTGTAAGATAGGACAATACTCTATTCACCCTCCCCACCTCAAGAGTATTTCAGATCTACCTTCACTTTCAATTGGTATCAACGAGATTTGTTAATCTACAATACCTTAAGAGATCAAGTGGTTGTACAGGCTAACACCTGAATCATAAAGATCCCTCTAGTTAGATCTGTTTGTTTTGATTTTGTTATTAGATTTATTTCTTCACAGACATGGCTTAAAACAAAGATTATTCAAGCATCAGACCTCAGTATGCAATCTGAACAAGTTTGTCATCTGGAAGGCAAGAATCAATTTATACATGAATTCTATTTATGAGGATATTTTTTGCTTCATCTTGACAGGAGTACCTCCAGCACCTGCAGCTTCTACAACACCTCTACCAACATGACTGCAGTACCTCCTCTAGAGAATAATGATGCCTACAAAAATCCAAATTGCAGATGCAAAGACAATGAACATCTTGGCTCAAACTAGTTCAGATGACATATTTCAGAAGGAGGCTGAGTGCACCTCAGCCAAGGCCATTTGAGATTCCATCAACCAAATTATAGCTGACTCAGCAGATGAAAGGAAATACAAGAGATCAAACCTCATATCCCTGTATGAGAATTTCAAGAAGGATGAGGCTGAATCAGTTGCAGAAATGTATAATAGGTTGGTTCAATCATCAATGAGCTCAAGACCTTGGATAAAGACATCACCTTGACAGAGGTGAATGATAAGATCTTGATGTGCTTCCTAAGCTCTTGAGATTCAAGATCTGGCCTATCAAAGAAGCAGAAGCTAAATATAAGATATCAACTGAATCTCTGCTATGCAAATTAAAGTCTTATGAGCTGCTATTCAAATCAAGAGAAGCAGCAGAACAGAAGCCAACAACTATAGTGAAAAGGATCACAACATGGCCTTCAAAGCATCTGAGGAAAGTGAGACCTCAACATCCAATGAGGAACTCATGAGCCTCTTGCAAAAAGATTTATAAGATGACTAGAAAGGATTTCAGAAGGAAATCATCCAGGCAGGATGATAAGCCCAGATTTGACAAGACACCAACCAAGGAGGTTGTGTGCTTTGGGTGCAGAAAGCCTGGACATTACATCTCTGAATTTCCAGAAAATCAAAAAGGAGAAAAATAAAGAAAAGGACTTCAGGGAAAACACAGCAGCAGACCCTCCTCAAGCAAGTACAAAAGAAAGACAAGGGTTTTGTTGCTGAGACATGTAGTGATACTGAAGAAGAATCATCCTCTTCAGCTCAAGTGAAGAAGAGGAGAAGCAAGATCCAAGGAGGTTTGCCTTATGGCAATTGATGCCTCCGGAGCAATTCAGGATCAGAAGTAGAATCTGAAGATGAAGCAGCCTCAGACTCAAGGCACATCAGGTTCTGTCAAGCTTTGATTTCAATTTTGATTTATTTAAAACTGAATTAAAACCATGTGTTTAGATTTAATTGATTCATAAAAGAAATAAAAACACTTAGAGAAAGACTAGGCAATCTTGAATCTATCAATCAGAAAATATAAAACTACAAATCAACTAACTCTAGCAAATGAACAGATAATTAAATTAAAATCTGATTTATGTGAGGCTAAACAACTTGAGCAATCTCTCAATGGGAGAGTCTCAAGCTGATGGACATAACAACCAGTAAATGCCAGATTAAATGGCAAGCTGGGCTTGGGTGCATCATCAAGTTTGCCCCCATAATTAAGAAAAATATTCTTATAACATGAAAGATATGGTACCTAAACACCTAGAGGGGGGGGGGTGAATAGGTGACCTAAACCTTTTTGACTTTTGTTTGGCAGCACAACAGTTTATAACACAGATTTCTGAATAAGTTATCACAGCACACAGCAATTCTCACACAGTACAATCACAGCACAGAATACACAAGATTTTATAGTGGTTCCCCAATCTTTGGGTACATCCACTTCCCCCTTCGCCTATCTAGCAGTGTACTAGATTCGGCCAACTTCTCCACTAACTCAGAACCAAACTAGGTTCCTACCTCAGGCCCAAAGCCTTACACTCAGCCAAAAGGCCTACACTCAGCCACCCAGGCCTACACTCAGCCAATTAAAGGCCTACACTCAGAGTTCTTCAACTCCTACACTCAGGCACCAAGCCCTACCCTCAGCCTTTATAAAATAGGCTTACAATCACTCAGATCCAATGGATCTTACAAGTTTAAAATAGAAATTACAAATGCTAACTCTACAACTCAGAAAGAATGAGAGGAGTTGAGAGTTTCTTGAAGAGTTCTTGGAAGAACTCAGCTTGATCCAAACTGACTTAGCTTTCTTCAAAGCTTCTTGAGTAGAACTGAATTAGTCTGAATCTTCTGCAGTTGATCCTTGATCTCTGCTTCTTGAAATCCAGATGACTCTGAATTGTCTTCTCAGCCTTAGTTCCAAAGACTGAACCTTGGTTGGAGCTCTCTCTCTCCAACTACTTAGATCTGCAGTTGGACTGCCTGATCTTCTTGTGTTGATCCTCTATGTATCACTTCTTGATTTGATCTGATCAACCACTTCATTATTCTCACAACAGTAATGATTGTGAACAACTTAACCACTTAACAACTTCACCTCTATTCTGTAAACTGTGGGTGCCTATTTATAGGCTTCCTTCATGGTAACCGGCTGATCCGGTTATAACAGACTTTTGACTTCTCTGACAGTTGCTGTAGACCGGCTGGATTGGCAGCTGTCATGTCAACCAGTCACTTCTTGAAATTCTCTAACTGTCAGTTAGTGTCGAGACTTTCTGTTCTTAAGTGTCGACACTTATAGACCAAGTGTCGACACATGTTGTGTAAGTGTCGACACAAGTCTACAAGGTGTCGACACAATTCCTTGTATGTCTCGACACAGTTTCTTCTGCATGTGTCGACACTGAAATTGAGTGTCGACACAAGTACTTGTACTTCATCCTTTAACTGTATTCTTCTAAGTGTCGACACATCTCCTTTGTGTCGACACATCTTCATGTGTTGAAACTGTCAAGTGTCGACACTGATTCTTGGTGTCGACACAAGTCTTCATCTTGATTCTTCAGCTGAGTGTCGACACATTCCCTTAGTGTCGACACTTATACTTAGAATATTTTACAACTTTTCTGTTCTTTGCTAAGTGTCGACACAGCTCCTTGTGTCGACACTTTCTTCAAGTGTTAGTCTTCAACTAAGTGTCGACACATTGTGCTGAGTGTCGACACTTTCTTCAAGTGTTGACTCTTCTGGTTGTGTGTCGACACATTGTGCTGAGTGTCGACACATTCTTCAAATACTGAGTCTTTAGCTAAGTGTCGACACATTGTGTTGAGTGTCGACACTTACTTCCAGTGCTGAGTCTTCTGCATAGTGTCGACACATTGTGTTGAGTGTCGACACTTGTACTTAGATTCTGCAGACTTTTGCTGAGTGTCGACACTCACTTCAAGTGTCGACACTTTCTGGTGTTGACTCAGCTCTTCTAGGTGTCGACACTTCTGCTAAGTGTCGACACAGCTTTTCTGCATTCTTCTACACTGAGTGTCGACACAGCTCCAAGTGTCGACACTTTCTGACTGGTGTCGACTCTTCTTCCCAGGTGTCGACACAATGACTCCAAGTGTCGACACTGCATGTCTGGGTGTCGACACAAGCTTTCTCAAGTGTCGACACTTTGCCTCTGGGTGTCGACACATGGACTTAGAAATTTTCAGCTTCAGTCCAGTGTATACCTAACCTGCACAAGTAACTCAAACAAACATCAAATACATTCTGATGTATATCATTGAGTTAGGTGAGGCTTCTTCAAATCAGGTACATTTGACCAATGTACCCAACAATCTCCCCCTATTTGGAGAAGTCATAACCCTTAGTCAATGATATACACCACTCATAATTAAAAATTATAAAATGATGTAAAGCATATAAATGACAACAGGGTAAACTTGAACATGTAATAAAGCACACATGTATACTTATTAAACATTGCAGAACAATTAAGAACACACATATTTCAGAACATTCATACTATATTTAATATACTGTTCCAATAATGTTCCTTATACATTTTCAATGAAGTATTACAATGTTTTTCACTTAACAGATTACAACAAGCATCAAGTTAATTCCTAATCTAGTGCTGATCAGGTTCTTTAATAACAATGCCTTTTCCAGCTTTAACTTGAGCTTTCACAGCAGCAGCAGCAGCAGGCTCAGCTTCAGCAGTCTTCTTCCCTTTAGAGTCCTTCTTCTTCTGTTCTTCAGCCTTGATCTTTTGTCTTTCAAAATAATGATAGGGCTTAGGAAAGTACTTGCTAGGCTCCACAGCTGTTGGAGGTAGCTTTCCTAACTTAGCCTTCCTTCTAAATTGGACAATTGCTTCCTGCCTACTCTCATGCTTTCTCCATTCAGCCTCTGAGAACCACTTGTTCCTCTCATGGGCATTGTCCTTGGCAGCTTTCCAGGCTGTGAGAATTATGTTCCTAGAAGTAGGGCTCCACTGTTCAAAATCTGGCTTTTGCTCAGCAATTTCCCTAAACTTCTTCTTTGACAGCCTAGTTTCTTCTTCTTTGTCCAAAGCCTCTTGCATTGCAGCTGTGATAGGTTGAACAACCTTTTCCAGAATAATATTAGGCTTGCCAGCAGTGGACTATACATTGTGCTTATATCTGCATGAATCATTTCAAAGTCTGGAGGTGGATAGATTACATCAGCCACTGCTTGTTGCTCACCTCCAAGATATGTTCCTTGAATACCAGATTCACCTACTTCATTGTCATCACACAGGGAGGATATCCAAGTGTAGCCCTGATAGAATTTGAAATCCATTTTGCATGCTCAGAACTGGCTTTGACTAACACTCTCTCCCCCTTTATGACTTCTTGTGCCACATGATCTCTCACATCATCTTTCTGGAATCTGATTTGGCTATCCAATACCTTATGCCCTCTTTAAAGAAAGGTCTAAGCTTTGTAAGCTGTTCTGAAATGACCTTCTGTGAGTCTTTTATTGCAGTCTGTACAGCAGCAATCTCTGCTTGAAATATCTTATCAAATCAGCCTTGGCAGCAGCAGAGGAGGTTGAGGTTCATCTGACTTATTCTTGAGTTCAGTGACTATTGCATTGTGAGATGCAGTCAAATTATCATTCATCCTCAACTGATTCTCCAGCACATAGCCTTGCTTGAGTGCTATATCATCCACTTTCTCTTTAATTGTTTCTTGATGTTTAGCCAGATATACCACAGCATTAGCACCCTTGGTAAAACAATCAGTCATTTCCCTTTTATTAAGGTTCATTTCAAACCTTATTGACTTGATTTCCTGGCCCAGATCAGATTGTAGTGCTTGTGGCCCTTCATCAACATAAGTTTCTAAGGCTTTCCTTTGTTCATCCATCTTGATTTGCATTGCAAGCAGTAGAGCACTATAATCAGTGGATGGAGCTTGTTGAACTAGTGAGTGTTGAGCAACTGTTTGGAGAGCCTTCTTATAGCTCTGGCTTCTTCTTTTGAAAACAAAGAACTTCTTTTTCTGAGCTTGCTCAGCTTCATCATCTTCAGACTCAGATGTACTGGCTATATCCACCCTATCCATATAGGGCTGGATTGTTTTTCAGTATGCACATCTTGTGCCTTCTCAGTATCTAGCCTTATAGGCTCTTCTTGAATTCCAAGTTTCCCCCTCAGCAGCAGCATCCTTTACTGCATCAGCAGCATTCTTTTCCATATCAAAATCTTCTTGATCTAAGTTCAAAAAAGATCTTCCATGTATATTCTGCTGGAGACTGTGCAGGAGATGTACTGGTTCTTCAACCACTGTATCAGGTATCACAACAGATGTGTCTGGAAGAACAACATCTGGTTCTTGGTTTGCTGGCTGATTTTGCTGATGGACATCAGACAATTCAGAATCTATTATAGAAAAATCTAATGTATTAAGGTCAGAAGTACCTCTTGAATGATGGAGTGGCTTGCTCACTCTCCAGTGTAGATGGATGTTCTACACTGGAGCTCCCCCTGGATATCAGCTGGCTCCTGAGGAGCAGGTGTCTTTTCTGCAGCACATCTACTGGACTTTCAGGAGTGAAGACCACATGTTCTTCACTGCCTGAGCTGCTTGAGGACTCTTGAGGGCAGCAGCAGTCTTCCTCTTCTTCCTGGGAGGAGAGTCTCTCTTAGAAGCTTGTTTCTCAGGGTGGTCAATTCCTTTGACACCAGCACCCTTTCCCATCTAGAGAATATCCTGGAGTCCATTCTCCTCATATGATTGATCTTAGTCCTGCAGCAGAGCTCATTACCTCTGGAATTGATCCAGCCAGGTAGAGACTTATTATCCTGCCCAGATTGGGCTTCTTCAGGCTTTCCTTTACTTTCTCATAAACCACCATTGACCAATCTGTCTTCAGAGTGAAGATGATTCTGGTCATGATATTCAAACATGGAGGCAGACACCCTGTCATGCCCTCCTGGTTTGCTCAGATAACCTTGCCTACTACTTCAGACAGAACTTGCCTTGATTGTTCATCCCCTTCCTGTTGAAGACTGATCCCACTTTCATCTTTGGATCCAGTCCACACCAAGTAAGAGCTTCCCTGGTCTTAGAAGCAGTTACTTCCTCTTCTTCTTGAATCTTAGGTAGCTGAAGTACCTTTCTTAAAGACTTGGGTGATAGTTTGACCTTGGTGCCATGCACCCTTGACTTAATCCTGAAGCCTGAGTCATCTATGACGCGCCCAGAAAGGAATTCAATGACTTCCTTCTTCCAGATTTTCGTTGGTTCTGAAACCAAGAACTCCAATCCTGAATTGGCAATTAGGGTTATCACTGATTTGAATTCCTTGATCACTGTCGTCGAAGGCGCCTCGCACGAGCTCATAGCCCTCGTTACGTTCTCTTCCAGCTTGGGAGCCATTAGGGTTTGAAGATTTAGTCTTGAGATGAGAGAAATGTCGACACAAGAGTTTAGGTCTCGAAACTTTGAAAGCGTGTCGACAAACACAAACAGAACCCTATTTATACCTTTCTTGTTTGAAGACGAACAGGCGGGATGAATTTCTAATGATGTGTCGACACTGTCAATAAGTGTCGACACTGACTTATAATGTCTCGACACTCATGTGTCGACACAAATTTAGTCAACAGATTTTATGTGTCGACACTTGGTTAAGTGTCGACACCACTATACTCGACATGTGTCGAGACTTTACTTAGAAAAATTCTGAGTAAAACTTAAGTGTCGACACTTTATTGGATGTGTCGACACCTACTCGACATGTGTCGACACTAACATTCTGAAGTGTCGACACTAACTTCCTAGATGTGTCGACACCATTTTCCTGAAGTGTCGACACTTACTATTCTGTGTCGACATAGACTTGTCTATGTGTCGACACCTTTTTACTTAGCCAATTTTTGTTCTGTATACTTAGTCTAAGTTTATCATACCTAGTTCAATTTTGAACCTATTAAACTTAGCTTCTTCTAAGGGCTTAGTAAACATATCAGCTATCTGATTATCTGTTTTAACATATTCAAGTGCAATATCATTTCTTTCTACATGCTCCCTAAGAAAGTGATATTTAATCTCAATATGTTTAGTTCTACTATGTGATACAGGATTATTAGCTATGGAAATAGCACTAGTAGAATCACAATAAAGTGGAGTTCTACTTACCTGACATCCATAGTCTTCTAGCTGATGTTGAATCCACAGAAGTTGAGCACAGCAACTTCCTGCAGCTACATATTCTGACTCAGCTGTGGAGATGGCCACACTGGTTTGCTTCTTACTACTCCATGAAATGAGTCTTCCACCTAGGAATTGACAGGATCCAGTAGTGCTCTTTCTATCTTCTTTGCATCCTGCAAAGTCTGCATCTGAATAACCTGTTAGATCAAAATCTCCATTCCTAGGGTACCAGAGGCCTAGATAAGGTGTGCCCTTTAGATATCTCAAGATTCTCTTGACTGCAGTCAAGTGAGACTCTTTGGGCAGGCTTGATACCTGGCACAAACACATGTAGCATACATAATGTCAGGTCTACTTGCAGTCAAGTAAAGTAGGGAGCCAACTATCCCTCTATACAAGGTTTCATCCACAGGTTTCCCTGCATCATCCTTGCTTAGAGACATACTTGACCCCATAGGAGTCTTCATGGTACTGGAGGAATCCATACCATATTTCCTTATGAGTTCTAGGGTGAACTTAGACTGACATATGGATAATCCACTTTCAGTCTGTTTAACTTGGAGACCCAAGAAAAACTTCAGCTCTCCCATACTACTCATTTCAAATTGACTCTGCATAAGCTTTGCAAACTTTTTGCAAAGGCTACTTTCAGTAGACCCAAATATAATGTCATCTACATATATTTGGACAAGTATTACTTTGCCTCTAGATTCCCTAAGGAATAGAGTCTTATCTATTTTCCCCCTTGTGAACTTGTTCTCAATGAGGAAACTAGATAGGGTTTCATACCAAGCTCTAGGAGCTTGCTTTAACCCATACAATGCTTTCCTAAGTCTATAGACATAATGTGGAAGAGTAGGATCAACAAAACCTGAAGGCTGCTCCACATATACTTCTTCTTTTAAATTACCATTAAGGAATGCTGACTTCACATCCATTTGGTATACTTTGAATCCTTGGTAGGTTGCATAGGCCAAGAACATCCTGATGGCTTCCAGTCTGGCTACTGGAGCAAAGGTTTGATCAAAATCAATACCTTCTTCTTGCCTATATCCTTTTGCAACCAGTCTTGCCTTATTCTTAATGATGACTCCTTGTTCATCTAACTTGTTTCTGTAGATCCACTTTGTTCCTATCACATTGTGATCTTTAGGCTTAGGAACTAAGTCCCAAACCTTGCACCTCTTGAACTGGTTTAGCTCTTCCTGCATAGCTTCAGTCCACTGTGGATCTTGTATTGCTTCTTCAAATTTCTTTGGTTCTATTTGAGACAGAAAACTTGAATATACTGCAGCATTCTGATTTCTGCTCCTTGTCTGAACACCTTGTCTTGGATCTCCAATGATCAGCTCCACTGGATGATCTCTTAGATGCCTGTTGGCTGGAGGCATCCTTACTTCTGGTTGTACTTCTTCAGCATCTTCATCATGCTGAGTTCCTTGAACTTCTTCAGCTCCTGGTACATGTAGTTCTCCCCCTGGACATAAGCCATCTTCTTCTACTTGCTGTCTTGCAGCAGGTACATCTTCCATGGTTAGCTTGTCCATCTTCTTAGAAAGACCTGTGGGGCTGCACACACTACTAGACAACTCATTGTTAATAAGTTGTGTCTCATCAAAAACTACATGCACAGATTCCTCTACAACTTGTGTAGTCAAGTTGTAGACTCTATAAGACTTACTATTACTGCTGTACCCAACAAACACTCCCTCTTGGGATTTGGCAGCAAACTTAGTTAAGTAAGACTTCCCATTGTTAAGTATGAAGCATTTACAACCAAAAATCCTGAAATAGGATAGATTTGGTTTCCTGCCTTTCACTACTTCATAGGGGGTCTTGTTTAACCTTTTAGTGATGGTAGCCCTATTTATCACATGGCATGCAGTGTTTACTGCTTCAGCCCAGAAATATTCTGGCAGTGATGAATCACTTAATAGAGTTCTACCAGCCTCTATCAAGGTTCTATTTTTCCTTTCAGCAATGCCATTTTGCTGAGGTGTTCTAGGTGAAGAGAATTCTTGAAATATCCCATAGTCTTCACATAATTTTGTCATGCTTTCAGATTGAAACTCTGTACCATGGTCACTTCTAATTTTGACCACTGTACAGTTCAATTCATTCTGAATTTGCCTAACAAAACTGTGGAAGACACTAGGTGTTTCAGATTTCTGCTTTAAGAAGAACACCCAGGAAAACCTTGAGTAGTCATCAACAACTACAAAGGTGTAGACCTTCCTACCTAAGCTGTGAACTGGCATTGGACCAAATAGATCCATATGCAAGAGGTATAAAACACCTCACAGCATCCTTGTTGTCAATGCTTCTAAAGGTGGATTTAGTCTGCTTGCCCTTTTGACAAGCTGAGCAAATGCCATCTTTGACACACTTAACTTGAGGACCATTCCTCACTAACTCTTTACTAAAGAGTTTGCCAATAGTCTTGTAATTAAGATGAGCAAGCCTCTTGTGCCACTTGACACATTGAGAGACTGTCTCATCAGCTACAAGACAAACTGGAGAACTATTGTTCTCAACCATAATGTCTAAACAATAGACATTTCTCTTCCTATAACCTGTCAAAATGATCTTTTGATCACTTGACCTCTTGATATGACAACCATTTTTAACAAATGAGATGTCATACCCTACATCACTTAATTGACTTATACTAATGAGGTTATGTTTCAAACCTTAACATAA
Source organism: Platanthera guangdongensis (assembly GCA_039583875.1). NCBI lineage: Eukaryota > Viridiplantae > Streptophyta > Magnoliopsida > Asparagales > Orchidaceae > Platanthera > Platanthera guangdongensis. Next base: position 78,893,782 of record CM077150.1, on the reverse strand, counting down.
GCCACTTGAGTAATGGTAACAAGGTTAGAAGAAATGTTACCAAACCCTTTGATGATTCCTTTTTCAGAACCACCAAAGGTCACCTTTGGACCATTTTGATTGGGATGTAGTCCTTCAGTAGTCCCCTAGTTCCAGTCATGTGTCTGGAACATCCACTATCCAAGTACCATGTAGGGGTATGGCCACTTGGATTCTCCTGCAAAACAAATTAATGAACCTTAGAACCCAAAGTAAACTTGGGTCCTTGGTGATTGTTAGTTTGCAAATTGACATAGCTACCTGCTGTCTTTCCAACAGGTAACTTGCTACTCAACTTGGCACTGGCATTGTGCCAACAATCCAAAGCAAAGTGGCCAACCTTGCCACAGCACCAACATTCAAATTTGTTGTACCTTTGCTTAGGTTCTGACTTAGCTGTCTTAACTACAGCAGTCTTGTTGAATGTTGGGGCTTTGCCCTTGGACTTGGACTGATCCTGAACAGTCCTAGCTGGAATAACAAAACCCAGTCCAGTCTTTCCTTTATGATGAACAAAATCATCAATCAAGGGTAGCACTGATTTAGGTTTTGAATACCTAGCTGCTAGCTCTTTCTCCTTCTGAAGATTAATCTCCAGTTTCTTAATTTGATCATTCTTAAATGTAATAGTACCCATCTGAATCACAGTAATGTGTTTCAGCCTGGCCACTTCATTCAGTTTTTGATCATAATTCTTCTCATAATCTATTGCAGCTGCCTTGAGATCAGCAATTTCCTTGGCCAAATTTTTGGCTAGGGTCTTGCTTTTCTTATAGGCTTGCAATAGTACTTGATATTCATCTAGGAGTTGATGAATATCTCCCTCAGACTCAGATATATTCTCATCACTTGATGAAGAATAATCTGACTCTGAACTAGAACTGGAATCAGAACTTTGAGTTAAACCTTGTACCTGACTGGGTCCTGGCTGCTCCAGGTTTTTGGTACTTTCAGTCAAAGCCATCAGTCCTTGGCTTTGACAGTCTTCTTGCTCATAGATAGATTCCATGATCTGCATAAACTCTTCTTCTTCCTCAGCAAATAGCCCAATATAGGCTTCAGCATCTGTCTCAGTGTCTGAAGAAGACATATCTGAAAGAGTCTTCTCATTCTTTGCAACAAAGGACTTTTCCTTCTTTCCTTTGAAGTGAGTTTTCTTTTGTCACTGGATTCCTTCCTTCTTTCAGGGCAGTCTGCAATAACATGGCCCTGTCTATTGCAGCAGTAACAAATTATCTTGGATCCAGTTGCCTTACTAGTCTTGGTCCTTTTCTTGTCCTTCTTTGAAGGCTTCTTTTCCTGATACTGAACCTCTTTCCCTTTGGAAGATGAAGGTCTAGACCTCCACTGTTTCTTCTTAAGGAACTTCTGAAAATGTCTGGTGAATGCAGCAAAGTCTTCATCACTTTCACTGCTTGTAGATTTTGTACTTTCTGACTCTTCAGATTCTGATTCAACTACCTCAGGAGGAGGAGTTGATGACTTGGTCTTGCTCTTTCTGGGTACATCTGACTTAAAGGCAACAGTCTTTTCTCTGTATTCAGTCCTTGTTGACTTTTCTTCTTCTTTTCTCACTGACAATTGCATCTCATAAGATAACAACTTGCCAAAAAGTGTGGGAGGAGGAATTTCTCCCAACTTTGCCATTTCTCTGATGGCACAGATCTTGGTGTCCCAGTCTTTGGTGAGGGACCTTAAGAATTTATCATTCAACTCATAGTTTGTGAACTCTCTTCCATATGACATGAGTTCATTTACAATTCTATAAAATTTCTTGTAGCATTCAGTGATGCTATCTCCTCTTCCTTGCCTAAAGCTCTCATATTCTTGATTAAGCAAGGACTTCCTATCTTGCCTTACTTCTTCAGAACCTTCCATATAGACAATGAGGGTGTCCCACATTTCTTTTGCAGTTTTACAGTGAATAAGGTTCTGGAAGGTGGCATCATCAATTGCACTAACTATTATATTCTGTGCTCTTTTGTCCATGGTTGCTAGGACAATCTCATCCTTGGTCATTTCAGAGAAATCCTTTGGAGTCCTCTGATTTGCATCCAATACTGAAATCTTCATGGGCACATATGGCCCTTCTTTGACTGTGATGTATATCCTAGGGTCAGAGGCTTCCATAAAAAGCCTAACCCTCTCTTTCCAGATCCCAAATATCTCTTTTCTGCATATAGGTAGTTTCATTGAACCCAACTCCTTATGATTCTCTGAAGAACCCATGTTCTTGATTTTCTTGAAACTGTTTCCTATTTCCTGACTTATACTGAATCTGCCAACTGGATCTCCTCAGACAGTTAGTCCTGATTTTGAGTAACCTCGCTCTGATACCACTTGAAAGATATGGTACCTAAACACCTAGAGGGGGGGGGTGAATAGGTGACCTAAACCTTTTTTGACTTTGTTTGGCAGCACAACAGTTTATAACACAGATTTCTGAATAAGTTATCACAGCACACAGCAATTCTCAACACAGTACAATCACAGCACAGAATACACAAGATTTTATAGTGGTTCCCCAATCTTTGGGTACATCCACTTTCCCCCTTCGCCTATCTAGCAGTGTACTAGATTCGGCCAAACTTCTCCACTAACTCAGAACCAACTAGGTTCCTACCTCAGGCCCAAAGCCTTACACTCAGCCAAAAGGCCTACACTCAGCCACCCAGGCCTACACTCAGCCAATTAAAGGCCTACACTCAGAGTTCTTCAACTCCTACACTCAGGCACCAAGCCCTACCCTCAGCCTTTATAAAATAGGCTTACAATCACTCAGATCCAATGGATCTTACAAGTTTAAAATAGAAATTTACAAATGCTAACTCTACAACTCAGAAAGAATGAGAGGAGTTGAGAGTTTCTTGAAGAGTTCTTGGAAGAACTCAGCTTGATCCAAACTGACTTAGCTTTCTTCAAAGCTTCTTGAGTAGAACTGAATTAGTCTGAATCTTCTGCAGTTGATCCTTGATCTCTGCTTCTTGAAATCCAGATGACTCTGAATTGATCTTCTCAGCCTTAGTTCCAAAGACTGAAATCCTTGGTTGGAGCTCTCTCTCTCCAACTACTTAGATCTGCAGTTGGACTGCCTGATCTTCTTGTGTTGATCCTCTATGTATCACTTCTTGATTTGATCTGATCAACCACTTCAATTATTCTCACAACAAGTAATGATTGTGAACAACTTAACCACTTAACAACTTCACCTCCTTTTCTGTAAACTGTGGGTGCCTATTTATAGGCTTCCTTCATGGTAACCGGCTGATCCGGTTTATAACAGACTTTTGACTTCTCTGTCAGTTGCTGTAGACCGGCTGGATTGGCAGCTGTCATGTCAACCAGTCACTTCTTGAAATTCTCTAACTGTCAGTTAGTGTCGAGACTTTCTGTTCTTAAGTGTCGACACTTATAGACCAAGTGTCGACACATGTTGTGTAAGTGTCGACACAAGTCTACAAGGTGTCGACACAATTCCTTGTATGTCTCGACACAGTTTCTTCTGCATGTGTCGACACTGAAATTGAGTGTCGACACAAGTACTTGTACTTCATCCTTTAACTGTATTCTTCTAAGTGTCGACACATCTCCTTTGTGTCGACACATCTTCATGTGTTGAAACTGTCAAGTGTCGACACTGATTCTTGGTGTCGACACAAGTCTTCATTCTTGATTCTTCAGCTGAGTGTCGACACATTCCCTTAGTGTCGACACTTATACTTAGAATATTTTACAACTTTTCTGTTCTTTGCTAAGTGTCGACACAGCTCCTTGTGTCGACACTTTCTTCAAGTGTAGAGTCTTTAACTAAGTGTCGACACATTGTGCTGAGTGTCGACACTTTCTTCAAGTGTTGACTCTTCTGGTTGTGTGTCGACACATTGTGCTGAGTGTCGACACATTCTTCAAATACTGAGTCTTTAGCTAAGTGTCGACACATTGTGTTGAGTGTCGACACTTACTTCCAGTGCTGAGTCTTCTGCATAGTGTCGACACATTGTGTTGAGTGTCGACACTTGTACTTAGATTCTGCAGACTTTTGCTGAGTGTCGACACTCACTTCAAGTGTCGACACTTTCTGGTGTTGACTCAGCTCTTCTAGGTGTCGACACTTCTGCTAAGTGTCGACACAGCTTTTCTGCATTCTTCTACACTGAGTGTCGACACAGCTCCAAGTGTCGACACTTTCTGACTGGTGTCGACTCTTCTTCCCAGGTGTCGACACAATGACTCCAAGTGTCGACACTGCATGTCTGGGTGTCGACACAAGCTTTCTCAAGTGTCGACACTTTGCCTCTGGGTGTCGACACATGGACTTAGAAATTTTCAGCTTCAGTCCAGTGTATACCTAACCTGCACAAGTAACTCAAACAAACATCAAATACATTCTGATGTATATCATTGAGTTAGGTGAGGCTTCTTCAAATCAGGTACATTTGACCAATGTACCCAACATAACACCCATTAAATTTATTTCTGCCAAGGGAAAGAAAAGATAATAAACAAACCAATGTCAGCAAACAATCCAAAATCCATAGACAAGAGAAATAGAAATCAGAAAACAGTTAATAAAAACAAGGTTCAGCAGCATTCGTCGACCTCAGATCGATGAAATGTGGCCAGTTCGTCGAACCCAGATAGACGAACGCTGAACGCAAACTTTAGTTATAACAATTCGTCTAACTACGATCGACGAACTTTGTATGGTTCGTCGAGCAGAGATCGACGAACTTATGGCGCAAAAAATGACTATTGTCATTCTCTGAGCAGAGATCGACGATCTCAACCCTATTCGTCGAACTCTGGTCGACGAACTTATAAAAATTCGTCGAACCCAGAAGGACCAAACTTAAATCATTTCTCTTACAGAAATCCTAAGCCAACTAATAAGACATTCAATCCAGTAGCTGATTGGGTTATTCCACCTAGGAGATATCACCCCTCAGGTTATAAATCTCAACCTACCTTATCAGTTATTTCCAGCTTTTCATTTCAACCAAATAAAGGACCCAAGGTAACCTGGGTCAAGAACAATTGAGTTTTGTTTTTCATTACAGGTATAAGTGAAGAACTGTCCAATGGTGAGTCAGACCTGGTACTTGGACAGTGGTTGCTCCAATTATATGACAGGCAGCAAGACCAATCTATCCAATTACAAGTCCAAGCTAGGACCAAAGATGATCTTTGGTGATTTAAAGAGTGGCCAGTCAGAAGGATATGGAGCAGTAAAGATTGGAACAGTTACATTCAAGAGAGTAACATATGTAAGAGGACTCAAACATAACCTAATATCCATAAGTCAATTATGTGATGAATGTTATCTGGTACACTTTAACTCTACCTCTTGCTCTATTATTAAAAATGAAAACCAAATTGTTTTAATTGGAATTAGACTAGGTAACATATATCTAGTAGATTTTATTTCTGCCCAAACTGATGTTTGTTTACTCAATATCACTAGTAACCAAAATGAGTTATGGCATAAAAGGTTAGGACATGTAAACCTTAAGAATATAGCTAGGCTATCTAAAGACAACCTTGTTAGAGGTTTACCTTCTGCCCCCTACAAGAAGGAAAGCCTATGTAGGGATTGTCAATTAGGCAAGCAAACTAAAACTAGTTTCAAATCCATTAATAAAAGTGATTCACCTAGGATTTTGTATTTGCTTCATGTGGATCTATTTGGACCCCTTGCAGTACAAAGCCTAGGAGGGAAGTCTTATACTTTAGTGGTTGTTGATGACTTCTCCAGATTGAGTTAGGTAGCCTTTCTGAGAGCTAAGTCAGATACATTCAATGTTCTTACAGATTTTCTCAGGACCATACAGATTGAGTTCTCTACTCATGTTGCATTGATCAGAAGTGATCATGGCATAGAGTTTGAGTCTCTTTTTATGCATGAGTTCTGTGAGAAGGAAGGTATCAGGCAGTGCTTCTCAGCTTCTAGAACTCCCCAACAAAATGGGGTTGCTGAAAGGAAAAATAGGACACTCATTGAAACTGCAGGTACATTATTGGCAGATGCTTACATGCCTCTATCCTTTTGGGCAGAAGCTGTAAACACTGCTAACTATGTCCTGAATAGAAGCCTTATACATAAACTGAAAAATAAGACCCCCTATGAATTACTTAAAGGGAAGAAACCTAAAATCACATACTTTAAAATTTTTGGTTGTATATGTTACATTCACACAAATAGCAAAAGATACATTAGAAAGTTTGAGGCTAAGGCTGAAGAAGGGATTTTTCTAGGATACTCCCAAGTAATCAAGGCCTATAGGGTATTTAATAAATCCACTCTTAAAATTGAAGAGTCTGTCCATGTATCTTTTGATGAAGCTAACATGTCTTATAAGGAGAAAGAGATTTCTACCAATAGCTTTTTGCAGGTTCCACAACTGTGTGAGTCTATGGATGGACTAAACCTTTCCCAAGGGGTATCAACCCATCCTTCTCCACAGGTTGCTGAAGACAGTGAAGAAGAAACTCAAGTGGAAGTGGTCGAACTTCCCTCAACAGCTAGTACCTTTCCTCAAGAGGAATTAATTATAGAAGCTATTGCTCAACAAACTCCACCAACTAATCTTGTCACACTTAGCGATCACCCCAGATCTCAAGTGATTGGAGACATTTCAGTAGGTGTACAGACAAGGCATCAACTCAACCAAGACTTGTTGCATGCCTGTTTTCTCTCTCAAACTGAACCTCTCACTATCCATGAAGCTGAGCAAGATCCCCACTGGGTCATTGCAATGCAAGAGGAACTAAATCAGTTTGAGAGATGTAGAGTTTGAGATTTGGTTCCAAGACCTCATAACTACCCAGTTATTGGAACCAAATGGGTCTACAGAAACAAGCTGGATGCTCAAGGGAACATAGTGAGAAACAAGGCTAGGCATGTTGCTCAAGGCTACATGGAAGAGGAAGGAATTGACTATGACCAAACCTTTGCCCCTGTTGCAAGGTTAGAGGCCATTAGAATTTTCCTTGCCTATGCAGCTCACAGGAGATTCAAAGTTTTCCAAATGGATATCAAACGTGCATTCTTGAATGGAGTTCTTCAAGAAGAGGTTTATGTAGAACAACCTGCAGGTTTTATCTCTCTAACTCAACCCTCTTTTGTATTTAAATTTCATAAAGCTCTCTATGGTTTAAAGCAAGCTCCAAGAGCTTGGTATGAGACCTTAGCAAGTTTTCTTTTAGAGCATAAATTTACAAGAGCAATCATAGATAAAACTCTTTTCAGTAGACATCATAAGCACCAAATTTTGTTAGTACAAATATATATGGATGACATCATCTTTGAGTCTACTGATCCCAAATTGTGCAAGAGGTTTGCTGACTTCATGCATTCCAAATTTGAGATGAGTAGCATGAGTGAGCTTTCCTACTTCCTTGGCCTCCAAGTGAAGCGGCTCCCTGATAGTATCTTCCTCTCCCAAGCTAAGTATGCTAAAGAGCTTATTAAGAAGTTTGGGATGGGTGATTTTTCAGGAATGAAAACACCTATGGCTACAAATGCTGTTGTGGATTCTGATGCAGCAGGGAAACCTGTAGATCAGAAGCTTTATAGGGCAATTGTTGGATCCCTATTATACCTAACAGCTAGCAGGCCTGATATCATGTTTGCCACATGCCTTTGTGCTAGATTCCAAGTGAACACTAAAGAATCTCACCTTATTTTCTTAAAAAGAATTTTGAGATATATAAAGAGTTGTCCTAATCTAGGACTCTGGTATCCTGTAGAGTCAGAGTTTGAGTTAACTGGATACTCAGATACTGACTATGCTGGATATAGAGTGGACAGGAAGAGTACCTCTGGAACTTGCCAGTTCCTGGGTATGAGACTTGTCTCCTGGTTTTGTAAAAAGCAAACATCTGTGTCTACATCAACTGCAGAAGCAGAATACATCGATGCTGGCAGCTGCTGTTCACAAATGTTATGGATATAAAATCAACTCCTAGACTATGGTGTCAACTTAAATAATTCAACATTATTTTGTGATAATACTAGTGCTATTGCTATAGCACAGAATCCAGTTCACCATAGTAGGACTAAACATATTGAAATAAGACATCATTTCATTAGAGATAATGTAGACAAAAAGAAAATTAACTTAATCCATATTCCTACTGATCTACAGAGAGCAGACATTTTCACCAAACCTTTGGATGAGAAAAATCATCTGTTCTTTATAAATCAACTGGGAATGATGAATGGAGAAGAGTTAAATTAATTTCTGTCTGCATTCGACGAATTTTCCAGAGTTCGTCGAACAGAGTTCGACGAATTAGGGAAAGTTTGGGAGATGCTCGTCGACCGGAGATCGACGAATTCTCTGTGTGTGGAAATAATTTTCGTCGATCGGAGATCGACGAACTTTGCTTCAGAAGATATTTCGTCGAACGGAGTTCGACGAACTATGTTCGATTCTTTTGAATGAGATCGACGAATTATTTATCTATAATTTATTTCGTCGACCTCAGTTCGAAGAACTGTTTCTTTTTCGTGGAACGGAGATTGTCGATTCATATTCTAAAAATCTTATATCTAGGTTTTCTTCGACCTCCGTCCCGCGCTTTCAGTTCTCTTGCACTTGATCACCGTATTCTCTGCCTCTCTTGCAGGTCATCAATGGCGATTCCAGCAGGATCTTTGGCTGCCATGAAATTTGACACTGGTTTCAACATGGATTTTGATTCATTCCAACATTCTGACCCAATATTTCTCTACATTCTGGAATTACTAGAGGAACTTAGTCTCAAAGATTTTATGACCCGAAGAATGAAACTGCACTCAACTGAAATTAGAGAATGGGTGTTCACTTCGTCAGTTTCTGAGGAAAATGTTCTGACAGACAATATCGGGAGTAATGCTGTCTCTCTATCTCCCGCCGCTCTTTCTGAAATTTTTGGATTGGTAAATGGAGAAGATGACATGGATATGGATTCTGAAGAATACAGTTCGATGCTGAAGTTGATGGGGTTTTCTGGAAGCAACCCTAACAAGTTGTTAAAGAAACAACTGTCTGCCGGCTACCAGTTCTTGGCGGATATCGTGGGAAAAGTACTGATGGGCAAGCACACCGTACACAACTACATAACCAGACATCAATTTCTTGTCATTTGCGCGGTGGTGAATAAGCTTCCCGTGGATTGGAGCAAGATCTTCTTTGATCTGATTAAGAAGAAGAACAACAAGAAAGAGGTTTGCTTCGGAAGAATCTTGGGGATTTTTCTTCAAGAAAAGGCTGGTGAATTGATGGTCTCCCCGACCATCTTCATCAATTCCAGCAAGAGCCTCACATGCGCTTTGTTTGGCAGATGGGAGAGGACGATCTCCAAGCTGTCCAAGGCTTCCTCCTCTTCCATCCCTGATACAGAAGGCACCAGGGTTGTTAAAGCCACTCCCACACCTGCTGAGGAGATCCATCCTCATCCACCATCTCTTCCAGCACCCCTTCCAGCAAAGCAGCCTCCTCATGTGCCTACTACTCCTCCATCTCCACCACTAGACATCACCAACATCCCATCTCCACCTCCTTCTTCCCCTCTGCAAGCTAATCAACAACCAACACCTCCAGCTTCATCTCATGACACACATATTCTTACACCTCCTCAGTCTCCACTTCCCCCTCATTTGTCCTCCTTTCCATCTTTCACCCTACCCTCAGACATTGTCATGCTAGATGCCACCATTCCATCTTCATCACCATCCACTCATCAGATATCTGCTATTCCACCCTCCATTCCATCCCTAGTTGCTCCCTCCTCCACACATAATGCAACATCCTCTTCCCCTTCCTCCTTTGATTCAACTACCATATCATCTATCTTCACCATCCTCACTCCCCTCATCAAATCCCTTATCACAGAGGCCATTACACCTCTTGTGAATTCTATTAATTCTTTATCTGCTCAAATTTCTGACCTTTCTGCTGCCCCCTCCTCAGTCCCGGGCCTGGCCTCAGTCCCCACTGAACCCAGGCAGGGGGAGATGCCTGATGATGAAGCAGCAGCTCAAGCTTCAGATACAGATTCCCCAGCAGATACAGCTTCAGAAGTTTTTTCAGATTGCAGAGATACAGAATTATTTGATTTGATTAATTTTATTAATACTGATATAGATATTGCTGACATGGATACTGCTGAAACTGTTGGTGATTTTATTCTCAATCACACAGTTAATCTACGAGAATTACTGCAATATTTTGATACTATACATATGCAGTCTCTTCCAGCAGACTTTACTAAGCCACAGTTGGCTATTGTGCCCTATACTTCTCCAACTAGTCCAGTAGTTGCCAAGCAACTCTGTGACAGTTTTGCTATCCCAGCTTTAGCTTCAATCTCTGCATCTAGTTCAGAAGTTATTCCAGAAGATATCTCAGCCCCAAGTTTTGTTATGGATGACTCTCCTATGCCAGATTTGGATGAGCTAATCCTGGCTGATATTGAAGAGGAAAATAAGGCAGCAGCTGAAAGCTTTGTCCCCATTATTTATGATTCCTCTACAGTCTCCTCCTCCCCTGTTGCTGAAACTTTAGTTCCTTCAACTTCTGCCCCTGCTACAGCAAAAACTATTATTGATGTTAAAGCTTTAAAAGCATTGGATGCTTTATATGATAACCCTCAGGGTTCTGATTCTGAAGATGATGAAGCTGATGATGATGATTCAGATGAAGAAGCCTCCAAGAAGAAAAAGAAATTGATGTCAAAGAACAGGAAGGCTCCTCCTCCTCCAGCTCCTAAGCCTAATCCCACTGCTGACACTCCCTACTATATTCTACATAATGTTGCTCCTTACAAGGGAATGCCTGCATGGATGTGGTTATCCAAGAACCAGCAGAAGGAAAGGAAAAGAAGTAGGAGATATTCTCCTCCTCTAGTACAAAGATATAGAAAGGATACACCTCCTCCTCCTCCTCCAGCAGCTGGTGTCACTGGCTCTAGCTCTCAGAGATCTGCCCCCATAGAAACCTATCAGAGACATTCAGGGAGATCCTCTGGAAGCAGCCAGCAGAGGCAACCATCCTCAGGAAATCAATAACAACAGCATCAGCAGCAGCAACAACAAATATCTGAAGATCAGAAATTTGACATCCCTAAAAGGCCATACTCTCCTCCAATTCCATTTGAAGAACCTGAAACTGCCAATACTGCAAGAATGGCTAGATACTAGGAACTAATTGGCATATCATTGATCAATAAAGTCAAAGCTGAAGGAAAAGACATTTCTAGATTTACAACAATATCAAAGTACAAAAAGGAAGAACTGAAAAGGTTTGACAAAGGCAACAAACTCTTCAATGTTGATGATTATATGAAGCTCCATCCTGAAGCATTTGTCCCCAGAGCTACATCACTAAAGATCATTGGGGCAGCTGACATGACTATGACTCAAGCACAGGCTCAAGATCCAACCAGAGAAATTGTCTTCAAAAAGCCAGGAGAGAAGACTTCAGAAGACAAGTCCTTGCAGAAAAAGAAGAAGTAATCCTTATTTTGTTTCATTTTCTTTCTGCAATTTGTTTTCAAACCATGCTATCTGTTTAAACAAAGCCTGTGTATATATATCTGTTGCATGAGTTAGTAATTCTCTGCCAGATATATTTCTTTTTCTTCCTTTGTTTATCTACTTTGAGTCTCCTAGTGACCTCACCCAAATAGGGGGAGATTGTTGGATCCCTAGTTAATTTGGGCTAGGTTCACTAGCTTAGGATGTGACCCATCATGTATAGCCAGGGTCAAAATTGTGTCCTAGAGTCTAGGCCAAGTCCTTAGAGTCCACTTCAGATGGATCAGCTATCATCAAGACCATCAGAGACTCCAAACTAAGAGAAATTCAAGACTAAGTAAAATGAGTTCGACGTTCGTCGAACTCATGTCGACGAAAGGTGTTCTGCGCTCGACGATCTTGAGACATTTCTTTGTGCTGAGCTCGATGATCTTTGTTCTCTGTTCGACGAATACTGAGATACTTCAACAAGCTAAAGTCAGGGTAACTCCAGATTTTTTCCAAGTCCAGCTTCAAGCTTTGGTCGACGAACTAGAATCTAAGCTCGACGAACTTGGACCTCAAGTTCACAGCTTCTCAGGTAAACGAATGCAGTACTCTACTCGACGAATTCTGAATTTAGAGGATTTGTGTCTACACTTAGGGCATGTGTCGACACTAGTTTATGTCGACACCAGAAGATTTATGTCCACACTAGAAGATTTGTGTCGACACCAGGATATTAGTCAACACCAGTTTATGTCGACACTGAATATCAGTAGATGCAGAATATTTTGACCAAGTCCAGAACTATTCTCTGCTCGACGATTTGTGGTCAACGATTTGAATCCTTCTCAGTCAGAGACTTCTCAAATTCTAATTCCACAATCATTCTCAGCTCTACGAATTTGATTCTCAGCTCGACGAATGAAGATTGTTAGTTCGACGAAGATTGTTGCAGAATTGACAAGATTCCCGTGGAGACAAATTGTCTGGTCGACGAACTCATCAAGCTCAGCTCGATGATCTCAAACTCAGCTCGACGAATTGTGTTCTTCATTCGACGATTCTAGACTAGGTCTTGTCCAGTTTTCCCATCCCTTTTCTCGGCGATGAATCCTCAGTAATTAAAGCCCAATCCTCTCGGAATGTTACCGTTAGAATGCGCATTGATCATGGATTATTACATGCCGTTTTTCCATGGGACTGTTAGGGAAATCATTGATTTTCGCTTCCTTCCCAGGCTGACTGCAATTACTGCTCAACATTCAAATTTCGGTTGTTCTCCAGACAGTAAAAAGTCAGAAAAGAAAAGGATCAAGATCACAACACATACCAGACACACAGACAGTCATTGCATGGAAGAACAATCTTACAACAATCAAAAAGTTCTTTACTGCAATCTGCCCAGGCCAGAGAATAATTTCATCAAGAAGAAGAAGAACATACAATCACTATCAAGAGTCTTCTTCCTTGAATTCTACAGGACAACTTCAGAAGGACAAAAAAACTCTATCTGTCAAATAAGTTCCTGAAGCAATCTCTGGTCCAGGCACTTAAGCTCTTTGAAGACCTATCACCCTGAAGCAGTGCTCCAAAATTCCTGATCCCTTCAATATCTCAGGGGGAGCAATCTGTTGACATCAATCCACAAGTCTTCTCAGTTGATATTGAGAAAGAGAAGACCTCATCACCTTTTTCCATCCTCTGTACAGGGTTTTAATTTTCTTCAAAATTATTCCTGTTTACATGTCTCCTACCAAAAGACTTGAGGTTTTGGTTTTTGAGCACCTGAACAAAAGCTCATTGGTTTCAGGCACCTGATCAAAAACCTGAGTGGATTCCTACCAGGGTGGTAGAAGTGTGGATGTACCCAGGTTGGGGAACCACTATAAATTTCTTGTGTCGTCTGGTTGCCCTTTTTCTTTTGTTTTAGCTGTGTTGTTCTGTTAAATAGGTTGTTGTGCTTATTTATTTTATTTACTGACTTGTTCACTTAGGAATACAACAAAAGTTGTAAAGTTTTGTAAGAGAGCACAATACTCTATTCACCCCCCCTAGAGTATTTCAAATCTACCTTCACTTTCAAGGAATACTGCGCATGAGTATGGGATCTAATGCGCACGACCACTGGTCGTGCACCCCTGATCGTGCGCACTACTCTTCATTTCCCAAAATCTGCCTGGGGTGATCGCACGATCACTAGACCTAGTGCGCACGACCACCGGTCGTGCGCCAATGATCGTGTGCATTGATTCCTCTTTTCTGGAGTCCTGTCTGGGGTAATCGCACGACCATTGAACTTAGTGCGCACGACCACTGGTCGTGCGCCACTGCTCGTGCGCGTTATCCCAGTTTTTCTTACTAATCTTCCTTGCCAGTGCGCACGATCACTGGACATAGTGCACATGACCACTGGTCGTGCGCCCGTGATCGTGCACACTGTTCATTTCTGCTTTGTATAAATATTGCAGGTCTTGCCCTAATTCAGGAGAGCGGGGATAGCTCGACATTTCTCTGCCGTTTTCCGCCTTTTTCACCGTTTCCCTTCATCTTCCACCCTAGGGAGGTGCTCCGGGCAAGCTTTCACCGCCAAATCCAAGCCGGAGCTTCCTCTCGGCCTCCTCCATCATCTCTTGGGTTCATTTCAAGCTTCAACGCCATAGCCATCAAGCAAAGGGAAAATTGCAACTTTCGTCCGCTATCGTGACACGAAGAAGACGAGCCATTGGAAGGTGGTGACAGCCCTTCTCTACCCCGGACGCAGATGAGGACCGAGCTTGGACGCGGATTGACAACCCGACGATTCCAACCGTGAATCCTCAGCAAGACTTCGGATTCGGTCGATCTCTTACCTTGTTCTTCCTTTATTGTTGTTTATGTGTTGTAAAATTTATTTATAGATGATATGTGCTTATTTGTAAAACTTTTTTATACAATCATGTCTTTATGATTTGTAATTTTGTATATTTGCTTGAGGTGCGCCATATTTCATCCCCCACCATCCACCCTTGCCGCACTAGCAATTGCTAGTGGCGTGCGTAGCGAAGAGTTGCTCACGACCCTCATTCCGCCATTCTCATCACCTCATTCGCAAGCCTACTCGCCCATCCGCCTAGTGATTCGGTGCATAGCGGCCCGACTAGTCTTCCATCCCGCCTGGCGAAGCATCGCATAGCGGCGTCGCATAGGAGTAGTTATTAGATTTTGACTTTCTTTTTCCGCAAATATCAAAACCCCCATCGTTACCGCCGACCTTGAGGTCTTCAATCTCAAGTCCTCGAAATTAACTCCACCTTACTGTGTTCCTTGAGAGATCAATACTTGGGAAAACTCGCCCATTTTATATTACTTGTGCGACCGGTTCACTATCGTGATCTTTAGCATCAATTACGTCGTACTCTGCCAACGGCAAAAGCGACGCTCGCAAATCAAACTCCTGGTCTCCAATCCGAATCTTCACTACGCAGATCCTATCCGCGCGCATTGAGTACCCATTGGGCAACAACACATCCAATTTGTCTTTTGCCATCGAGGACGAAACCTCGATGCGCAATATGAATTTTTCGGACAAGAAGGAATGCGATGCTCCCATATCAAATAGGGCTCTTGCCGGAAACTCAAAGATCAACACAAAACCTAGCACCAACGAAAGTAAGCTAACAAATACGAAGGTAACAACTATAAAAGTTAAACCACTGTAATTTAACTCATACCTGTCACCACGTCCGCTTGCTTTATGGCCTCTTGCAGGGCAAGGTTGTAAACTCTAGGCTGGGCTGGAGCATGGTGGGACGCGGTTGACTCCACCGCCTTCCCTTTCTCCTCATAAGTCGCTCAGGCTCCCTCTCGGACCTTGCACGTCCGCTCCAACACTCACGAGAAAAATGCCCCGTCTTCCCGGAGTTGTAGCAAGCTCCTGGGACTCGACTTGTAGTTGCCCCTGACGCACCAGACTGAGGGTCTGAGTTTGAAGTCCTCTGTTTCTTGTTCCACCTGCGGAAACTTGACTTGGTATTTGGCACCTTGAACTCGGACTTCTTTTCTCCTGGTTCCTTCTTCTCTTCAACTTTCTTAACGACCTTCTCCAACGATCGGGCCGAATTGACCAAGGCTAGGAAGCCTCGCGCCTTAGGCCCAGCAAGTAGTAGTTATAGATCGCCGCGTAGACCCTCATAAAACCGGTTGGTCTTCCGTTCTTCTTCCATAAGCGTAGAACCAGCATAACGACCTAACAGTGTGAACTCATGGAGATACTCGTCCACGCTTCTAGCTCCCTGAGTCAACCCAAAAAATTGGTTCTCCATCTCAAGCTTCTGAGCAGAGGGTATAAATCTGGCTAGGAATAATCTTGAAAATTCCTCCATAGGCACATCAGCAAGTTGTCTTCCCACTAAGAGATGAAACTCCAATTCATCCCACCACAGCCTCGCTTCACCCACCAAAAGAAAAGTCGCTATGATGTTCTTCTGCCACTCCTCAGTTAATGTGGCTGTCAAAACCCTCTTTATCGAAGAGAGCCAGTCCTCAGCATGAGATGGCGTTCCAACCCCATCGAATCTCGGAGGATTAAAGCCCATTACATGCTTTAGCTACTTCTCCGTAGCTCTCCTCAGCTCTACTAGATCAACTGCTGCACGCTTCACCACTCTCGGCTCTGCCACCCTAACCGGTTCTTGCTCATTCGTAGGAGGTGCATGATGCATTTGCCCTGCAGGTTGGGCATTAATCATCGCAAATACGGCTTCAGCCACCATCATGATGGTTTTCGCTGGAGGAGGTGTAGTAGGCACGCCTCTCGGTGCACTACTTTCCGTCGATTACGGGCGCTCTGATTGACCAGCACCGCTCCTAGCTGCCTATAGAAGCAAAGACACACAATTAGACGACAACCAAATTGCTAAAAGCAATCATTGGAACACTCAGATTCCACAAAACAAGTGTATTTTTCATTTCTAAGTGGACATTCATGGGCTCTTTTTGATGTTATAACGATGACGCACACATGTTCTCACCACCCCTTAAAAGAATTCGCCCACAAATTTATTTAAGCCTGACCGTAACCAGAAGTCTGATACCAAATTGTAACACCCCCATCCGTCGCATGTCATATAATAGAAGGTCCAGCTGGAACCCGACGCCATATACCACAGACAGTCGGAAGGATTACATAAGAATATCCAAACATTCCAATTAAGACTACTCGTCCTACACAGAGCATTCTAGCAGAAGCTTTTAAAAGTAGAAAGAACCCAAACTTGTATCCAAATAACATGAATGACCACCATCATTACCAATGGAATGAAATAATAACACACTTAAAGAAACTTGGCCTTATGGCCTTACAGAAGTTCACTTAATTAAATAATGTTTTTCATACATCGGCTCGCAGGCCGGCCACACATGACAATAGTAAAGTACAACTATTCGCTTTGGCCTTCTAGGGCCAGCACAGCAACATGTGCTCCAGCCCACTATTTGGTACTCGGTTCCGCAGCACCTGCAAGCACATTCCACCGCACGGTGGCAAACAAAACAACGGTCAGTCAAAAGCTGACCAAATTATAACGACCCCTCCCCTTATTCGGGACGACGGTGCTCGTTCCCTGCATAACATTAGCCCAGTAAAACAATAAAGTGCAATTATACTACGACACAGGTGTAGGCTCGCACGGCCAAACACTCCGTGCACTCAGGGCACATTAACAGTGAATCCTGACACTTCAGCGTCTTCACCACCATCCCAAAGATGGCATCCACGTGAGCATTTAGCCTTTCTGACCACTGTCTAAGGCTCCCGACTATGCCAACGGCCAGTCACCTTTTCGGGTCTCTCGCACCGAACCACATAGCCTAGGTCCAATTTCACTTGCCCGTTGCTCACACCACGTAGTCACTTTAACACATACGCACGAGCCAAGCTTCTCTCGGATCCCAAAACTTTTCCAAACAATCACATAACCCAGTTATGTTCAAGGCCGGTTCCTTGACCGCCAAGTTTGCAGAACACGTTTCCGCTCAGTTTTTCGGGTGCGCCTTGGAGTTAATCCCCAAGGATCCCTGTTGCAATCTACCGCGTAGAAACCCAAAAAACCCAAAGCACGGAGTCTTCTCCGGGAAAACATATCAAATGCAACATCACCGATCCAGACAATATACTTCCGGGTAGGCTTCACACACAATGCTTATGCCCGTACTTCGATTCCGTACTCTATATGCAACACAAGGGGGACTATTCACATCAACCCCAAGGAACACCACGCACTCACCGCACAATCGCGGGAGAGGGTTTCTCTATGCAAAAAGGAAGAGAGCTTCACATGCTCAAGTAGAGAATCATTACACTTGTAGTCCGCTTTGTCGTCATGGAAAAACTACACGGATAGAAGTCTTCGCAATGATCTTTCCTCCACGGATCCGCTCTCAGATCTCAAAACGGTGCTCCGATTCGCCGCCGGCGGCCGGAATCCTCCTCCTTCTTCCTCCTCTTTCTAACTCCTTGGAAAGAGAATGGCTTGGAGAAAATGAAGAGTTAACTCCCCCATTCCCGGCCTTAACAGAGCAGGAAACCACCTGGGCCATTGGATCTCAATTAAAGCAAATGAACGGCTCAGATCTGAACAAAAATCCCCTGACCTGGGCCGAACACGGCCTCGCACATGGCCGTGTTCCAGGTCGTGTGCCTTGATCGAGGCACGATCGTCGAACGAAGAAAAGACACACTGGAAAGGACACGCCCGTGTCTCACCTGACACGCCCGTGTCGGGTCCTCGACATGCACGTGACCAGGGGGCGTGTCACATATAACCGCCACGGAAACGAACACGACCCAACTGAACACGGGTAGGGACATGGGTATGAACACGCCCGTGTCACTCGACAATCGTCGATCGTCGAACGCAGAGGGTCACTCGACGATTGTCGAGCGCCGTTCGGCGATCGTCGAACGATGGGGGACACGCCCTCCCGACATGCCCGTGTCGCCTGGCGTGTTCCTCCCGAACACTTTTCATCGAACTCAATCGGCTTTCAGGAACACGGGTACAGACACGGTTAGGCACATGCCCGTGTCAAATGACACGCCCGTGTCCTTCAGCCGTGTTTCTAGTCGTGTCCTTCTCGGGATGAAAATGGCCAAAACACCAGCCAGACACGGCCTTGGACACGCCCGTGTCCCAGACCGTGTACCCCTATACAGGCACCAAAAATCCATTTAAACGCGACCAACTCAAATATAATTTTCGGGGCGTTACATAACTCTTGGTATGATTTTGGAAACTTAGAACTTCGCCGCTCTGCTCAAGCCGCTTGATTGCCTTCAAGTCAAAATAATTTTGTTTGAACGGATTTGGGAGCCAACCCGACCCCTTTCAGAACGAACTTTGGTCGGAGTACTCTTGGATTAATATTGTTCGGATTTCGGAGCCAACCCGACCCCTTCTTGATTGCTCTTTGGTCGGAGTACTCTTGGATTTATTTTTTTGTGTGTTTGCCTGTGGAGGGTTGTGGCAGGTTAACGTGTAATCGACGTGTGTTGTCTCGATAGATTGCATCACACAGAGTCCACACTGTCCCTGCTCGCAATCAGAGCCAAGTCCTGGCTTTCCAGCGCTATCCGAACAACCTGCATAGCACAAACCAGTCAAGTCAATCAACCCGCGCGGATACTGAAAATCAGTCCCCAGCAACTGATCGCGGGCTCACTTATTGTTCATTCGCTCTCTTAGGTTCTCTATTTCTGATGTGACATGGGTCCTATTTATAGGCACGATGAGGAGTGTGGTCACCGCCCTAGCCGATAGGATCACCGCCCTATCCCGCAGCAAGACGTCTCCGCAAAACCGCGGTTATACTCCAGTCCGCCGTGACCTGTGCAGGATAGCCAGTCTGCCATTGCTTATCCAAGGCCGGACAGAACACCAGTCCGCCTTGTCTCCAAAGGCCAAGCCAAGACTACCACAGCCGGACTCTGAAACAACTGTCTGCCAATCCGCGGACACAGCTCCAGTCCGCATATCCCGAGCCCACAGCACCACCAAGGAAACTGTTGGTCTCAGCGGACACAGCTCCAGTCTTCTTATACTGTGGATACCTGCAGTCCACATATCCCGCAGACTACTACTGTCCACATAACTTGAGTCCACGACCATGACAGCAAGGCAGCTGTCGGACTCAACGGACCCAGCTCCAGTCCGCACGCACTTGCAGACGCAATCTCCAGTCCTCTTTCACCAAGCTCGCAATCAAGGCACACGACACTTCTGCCGAGCTCGGCGGACTAAGAAGTAGTCCGCGCTCCACTGCGCGATCTCCCCGGACTGAGCCAAATCTTCGTTATATTGAGCTGGTGGGTTACTGATCCTCTTCGATCTCCGAAGATCCTGATCATGGATAACCACCTCTGCTGCTCCTCCTGAACCAACTTCGTTCCCAGGCAAACCCGGAATAATGCTCCCCTTGCTTCCTGAACAAGAAGCCACCGTACTAGAATCAGAAGCACCTGGAGCAACGCTCCCCCTGCTTCCTGAACCAGAAGTCTTCGCTCTCGAATAAGAACTACCTGGAACATCGCTCCACTTGCTTGTCTAACCAGAAGCCTCCATCTTCGAGCCAGAAACACCTGGAGCATCGCTCCCCCTGCTTCCCGACCCTGACGCATTTTCCCCGGAGCCAGAACAACCTGGAGCTCCTGGTGACTCAGGCAGCTCCAACTGATCCTTATCAGCAGCCTCCTTCAGCCCACCATCTGACCTGCTCATCTCTAGCTCCACATATGACTACCCAATACGATGTCAGTTCATCGAAGACAACATCTCTCGACATGATGAGCCTCTTCGTCATAGGATCCATACACCTCCATCTTCTCCTCTGCTCATCATACCCAACAAAGACTAACTTCATCTTGAGAGCATCCGAAGCGTGTACGTAGCAGGTAGATCCAAACACCCATAGGTACTTCACACTGGGCTTCACCTCGAACATCAGCTCATATGGAGTCTTCACATTGATCGGACTAAGAGGCATCTGATTGATGGCATGTGTCGCACAGACCATCCCTTCCTCCCAAAAAGCCTTAGGAATGCCTTTGCATTGAAGACAACACTTGCAGGTCTCTGTCAACAGACGGATCATCAAACCTGCAACTTTACCTTGCTGTGAAGTATGTCCACAAGAAAGCTCCCTTCGGATCTCATGTTTCCTGCAAAAGTTCGAGAACTCGGTTGAGCCAAACTCACCATCGATGCTTGTCCTCAACTTCTTGATCCGCAGGCCAAGCTGGCATTCCACAAGCTTCTTGAACTTCACAAACAAGTGGAACATGTTCGACCTCTCCTTCATGAAGTATACCCAAGTATACTTTGAATAATCATTAACCAATATCAGTATGTACCTGCTGCCTCCAAGACTGGCTGTGACTGTTGGTCCAACCAGAGCACAATGGACAACCTCCAAAGGCGCTTTACATCTGGACTGTGCCTTATCAACCGTAAAGTGATAAGCTTCACTGTGTTGACATCGCACACAACCCTGACCATCACCAAAGGATGACAATCTAGGCAAGCCTCTTATGAGTCTTCCTTCCGCCATTCCTTTCAGCTTGTCCATCCCTACATGCCCCAGTCTTTCATGCCAGATAGTTGCACTATCACTGGCCTTCATCCGATCAGCATCTGAACTTGTTGATGACCCAACTAAGTTCTTCTCCTTACTCCCATCATGAGCTACGTTCGCCGAGAGAAATACAACCTTGCACTCCTTCCTGAGATGACCATGTTGCTTGCATCTATAGCACCTTGGTCCTTCCTTCCTCTTCCCATCACGCCTACACGAAACACTCCTCTCTTGCTAATATGAAGTAGAAGGACCATCCTCCGCAGCAACCTTCACCAACTTCCTGAATAACCCATCAAGGGAAGTCCAAACCTCCGCAGCTGACCGACATCCACTGATGTGGTCCAAGAGCTCCGATGAGATCACCAGCTTGAGAATAGACTTCGCTTTCGCATTTGTCTCCTTCCAAGCTCTCATCTCTTCAGCATTGACAACAGTAACCTCTTGTCTTTCTGCTCCGCACAGTATCTCCCAAAGGTCCTCGCCACGAAGAAAGCTCTTCATACAAGACTTCCACCTATCAAAGTTTGTCACTGTAAGGAGTTCAATTCCAAGACCACTTGGATCTTCCACTGCCATGGTTCTACCACTGGTTTACTCTTCACAAGAGCAACAACCACTTCAGTTGATCACTGCATCTCCACTCTGATGCATGTAAATCGACAAGAGCACCGGTCGCACAAGTAATAAAGTTTGGGAATAAATCCCCGAGTGTCGGTCTCTTGAGAAATGCAATTAGCATAGAGCGGCAACAGTTCAGAAAATAATGTTATGAGTGTTATACTTAGAAAAAGTGTAAAAAGGGAACTTGAGAGATTGTGGTTGTTTGATCTAATAAACTAATTAAAGCTATGCGGGTCGAAGGCACCGCTTCGCAAGGTGAGGTGAGTGTATCGGCCGCGATGCCGAACTTCGGTTGGGCGAGTGGCCGGAAAGCTAATGGGTTGAAGTGTTCTTGTGCGGAGTGCAATCGGGTGAAACACGGGCATGGAGTGGATGTGGAGTGGTCAAGCCGCATTCACACACACAACTACAAGCATAAGAAAACTACAAACATCCCATTAGATATAGAATAGAACATGCAGTTCATTACAATGTTATATCATTCCATACAATAGAGGAAGGGGAAGAGGAGTAAACCAATAGAGAGTGAAGATCCACTACAGGTCGTGGCCGGAATAGCGAGTTGTCAATCCGCTTCCGGGCTCAGTCCGAGGAGGCTTCCGGTACCAACGAGCTATCACCTCGAAGGCTTTTTAGTCTGTTCTCTAGGTTGTCTTCTTCTCCAACTCTGGTGGAAATCTTGGAGTTGAGGTCGTCAATGGCCGGGAGCTTCGCCAAAGTGTTTGGAAAGCTTCAGAATAGTCATCTATGGACTCCCGATGAAGGTGGGGGAGATGGAGCAGGTGGAGAAGTAAAATGGCGTTTCTCGCGCACTCCCCGATCGCAGAAAATGAAGGGCGTTGACCTAAATCGCGGAGCAGACCCTTAAATATGGAGGCAGCAAAAGCAGAGCGCACGATCAGTGGCGCACGACCAGTGGTCGTGCGCACTGTAGGTCGATGATCGTGTGCCATTTCCAATTAAACCTGCAACCTGGATAGAAACATCAGCAGAAATGCGCACGATTAGTGGCGCACGACCGGTGGTCGTGCGCACTGAATCCACTGATCGTGCGATTGGCTAGGACAGATTTGCAGAAAGCAAGGGGTAAACGTGCACGAGCAGTGGCGCACGACCAGTGGTCGTGTGCACTACAGCTAGTGCTCGTGCGATTACCCGAGTAGAATTAGGAAAACTGAGAATGTAATGCGCACGATCGGTGCCGCACGACCAGTGGTCGTGAGCAGTAAGTCTAGTGGTCGTGCGCAGTGTTCCTGTATCGTCGGGGTCTCCCGAGCGGTTCCGGAGCACGCACATGAACCCTGCACCAGCAGAAGAGGCAGATAGGCCACCCAAAAGTGCACACCACATTCCCAAGACACGGCTAAAGAACAACAAAAACACAGAAACAAATACAGCACACAGAAACGGCCTAAAGTGCACTTAATCATGAAATAGGAACGTAAACAAATATAAGCAGATATAGCTCTCAAGTGTAGTGCTAAGACGATAAAACTGACTCAAATGAGTCCAAAACTCAGTGTAAAATTTGGACTCATGACACCCCCAGACTTAACCATTTGGACGTCCCGAGCAAATCATCACTCCGTGTACTAGAAAATAGCTAGCTAGCTCAGAAATTTCAAAAAAAAAAGTAAGACGAGAAATCAAATACATCATGGGCAAAGAAGATATAATAGAAAAACTTTTTAATTATACTATGTAGTTTAAATTATTCGACAGGCGTAAATAAATATTATATTTGCTCAAAATTAGAATTCTGGAGAATCTTGCGATCATGTGTAGGAAGAAAGTAGGCAGGCCATTAAGGTGAGCATTGTCAAAGATCGGAGCTCGTGATCACCTCCAAAGATATCCATCAATGTCGGGGACCATATGCTTGCACGTTCACACTCTCTCTACGGCGCGGGTTAGACTCAAGCGTGAATCAGTAGAACTTGTAGGAGAGAATGGGGCTTAGGCTAAGGTTTGGTAGTCAATGATAAACATGAAGGCTACACGCAACCAAAGCGAGCGAACAAAAACCTAAACCAATACAACCACTTAGAAATGTACGTGTAACACACCCCCAGACTTAGCTTGAAAACCGGGCGTGTATACGGCCTAACCCGACCAAAATCAAAAAATAGGATGGGGATACAATTCTCATAGCAATTCTTTCAGATTTTTTTTCTTTTTTTCTTTTTTGCTTTTCTTTTTTATCTTTTCGTCGTTTGCAATCCCCAAACGTAGCTATCAAAAAGTTTACGAAGTCAACACCACATTACACGATTTCCACAGATAACAACATTATCAAAATAGTAAATTTAAACAAGCTCAAGCATTTGATTGCGATGGCGGGTTTAGCTTCGGGCCTTGTTGAATGTGAGTGGAGCTGAATCAAAGAAGGGGTAGGCACAAATTTGGCATGCAACGGTTAACGGGTAGGAAATGCTAAACAAGGCTCAAACTAGCCAAAATGATGGCCTACGTCATGCTCACGCTTGACTAACCGGGCACCAATGCTTCAAGAGTAACTTAGGGCAAGTTCTTAGCCCTCGAGAAAGATGATCCTTCCTCCCGACTCGAGCAATACGAGTCTAGTGGCGGCTACACACATTCCTACATTATCGTTCGATTACTCCAGATTCAGATTTTGAGTAGTACAAACAATATTTACATATGCAGAAAAATATAAATCTACGAGCATAAAGAAAAATTAAATCTATACTAGTTCTACACAAACCATGAGTACTCGATTAGGAGCACTGCATGAGTTTCGAACTACTCTATCCTGAAATCCGAAGCCAACACCACTATTTTAAAGTTTACACAAAAACAATACATTTGACTCGAGCTGTGCGCGTAGATAAGAGCGCACTCATGTGGGTGATTCAGTGTGTGCGACAGAGATCATGAAATAACTAAACAAGAGACTGGTACGCAACAAAATGTGTTGTGTAGTGACCACATGCATGTTATCCCCCCAGACTTAAGTTCGACAACTAGTAAAAATAAGCATTCCAAATGGGAAAAAGAGCTGGGTAGGAAGTACCTATACTCAAAATTGAGCATGTCGGTCGTGTGACGAGATGTCCAAGTGCGACCAAGTTGGCGCGCCTCAAACATTCTTGCACCTGCGATTGAAATATGCACACCAAACAAAATATGGACACAAATATATATATACATATATATAAAGAACTCAAAGCACAGCACAGGACCAAATGGTCCAACTTGGGTTGTCTCCCGAAAGCCCTTTTGTTTACCGTCCTTAAGATGGACCAAATACCTGTATTAGCAGTTATAATAAAAAGTTCTTTGCAGTAGAAAAAGGAAGAAATAAAAATAGAGCAAACCAGCGTTCCGAAAGCAGCGAGAAAACAGAAAGAGGAGGGAAAGTGGAATGATGGTGGTGCAATCAGCTATAAACAGATTTGTGGTAAGTATCTCCGGTGGGGTGCGAGAGGACAACAAATTGTCTTTTTGCATTGGGGGTAGGGCTTTTTCCTTTACTTCGATTGCACTCTTTCTCGCGTCGGAAGGCAGCGTAGCGCTCGTCACGTAAACGCTTTGCCTCTTTCCGTTTGTCCACCGTGGGAGACTTCCAATGGATGTAGGCTGTAGGGTTTCCTGTTGTCGTGGTTTGTGGCGTCCTGTCCGGCACCGTGACGGCGACCGGATCTGCCCAAGCTACATATCGCTTAACAGAGTTATCAGCAGTGTTATACGAATAAGTGTCTAGGGATTTCTCCCGAATAAAACTCGGTTCGCCATACTCAAAAACATAGTTGGCTGGAAGTAGAATGGCAGCCGTGGCTTTGGCGCACTCGATCTCTTCTTTGACCAATAGCTCTTGATTCTCATCTATCGTCTAGGAGAGTCCTTTCTTTGTCTTCTCTTCCAGATGTGCTTCTTCTAATGTTGGGGGTCCTGAATCTATCTTGGTATCTGTGACACTCAGAAAATTGTTATTTTGGATGGGAGAGGAATGTATGAATGTGTTATCGAGGGCGGAATCTTCGGTCGGCCAAGTGACGCGGCCTTTGGAAAAGTCGAGGGATGCGCCACTGGCCGTCAGGAATGGGACTCCTAATATACGAATAGAGTTATTTTCCCTTGGTCCCAAAACCTGGAAATCAGTGGTTATACGTTTTCCGTTAACCTCGATTTCGACTTCCCGAACACCTCCCTCGGTGTCAACCAAATTGCCATTCACTAAGATAAGAGACTTCTGATTTTTAATGTCGACTTGTAGGTGCATCTTCACAACATCTTGCAAAGTGAGGATGTTGTTGGATGCCCCAGAGTCGTATAATGTTGGGGTTTCGACGTTGTTTATTTTACAATTGATGACGAGTTCGTTGTGGTTTCCCAAATTTTCCTCCACAAGCCTTTACCTTGTTCATGGGGGTTCTTTTCGGTGTTACTAGGTAAGGTGCCTTGGGTGTGCTCGGAAACCACTTGGGCCAATTGGCCCAATTGTGCCTCCAGTTTGCGCATCGAGGCGGCTTTATTTGTCATGTTGGTTTGGGAAATTTCAACGAATTTCTCGAACATCTCTTCCAAAGAACTTTTTTTAACGATGGGGGGCCCTTGGGAATAATTCGGTTGAGGAGGCCGCGGTTGGCTTCCGGAGGAATACGCATCGTTTTGATGCTGCCCCGGTTGCCATCTTTGTCCAGATGCGTTTGGATTCCAAGAAACGTTGGCGTGGTTTCGCACCCCCGGGTTGTATGTGTTCCCGTAAGGCATGTAAAAGTAGCGAATAAGTAGCTAAGAAATGGACAGAAATTTGAATAATTGAATTTTATTATCCAAAAAAAGATATCATTTACAAAGGTATGACCTCCTTTTTATAGAATGGAGGAGATATGAGAGACTACAAACAAACAATGTGGGACTAAACATGTACATGTCTGGGCGGCTAGAATTTACAGAGACCGCACAGGCCGCACGGTTAGACAGATGGATTAACCGCTCGGCAACTCCAGCAGAATAAGAACAAGCCGCAATATGAGACCGATAGACCGCTCGGACTACAAACGGCCGGACAAGACCGCAAGGCCGCGCGGTCTAATACTTCAACACTCCCCCTCAAGCTGGAGCATAGATATCAATGATGCCCAGCTTGTCACAAATGTGGAAGATGGAAGTAGAGACCGGTTTTGTGAAGATATCCGCCAATTCTTTGTCAGAGGTGACAAACGGAGTACAAATTAGTTTCTTCAAAATCTCCTCCCGAATGAAGTGGAAGTCAACCTCTATATGCTTTGTTCTCTCATGGAAGATCGGATTTTTGGATATGTATATAGCAGCCTTGTTGTCACAGAACATAGGAAGAGGATAGTCATAGAACTCTCCTAGATCAAGCATGAGAGCCCGCAACCACTTTAACTCACACATGGTTGACGCCATACTCCGGTATTCGGCTTCTACACTGGATCTGGAGACAACAGACTGTTTCTTGCTCTTCCAACTTACAAGGTTTCCTCCAACAAACGTACAAAAACCTGATGTGGACTTACGATCGTCTTTATCATCCGTATATCTTGAATCTGAGTAGACTTCAACCCTCAGATGACCATTCTTCTGAAAGATTAGCCCTTTGCCCGGTGCTGCTTTGACATACTCTAAAATCTTCAAGGCAGACTGAAGATGACACTCTTTGGGAGCTTGCATAAACTGACTGACCTTGCCTACATCATAGGAGATATCGGGTCTGGTCACTGTGAGATAGATGAGTTTGCCCACCAACCGTCTGTACCTTGTGACATCAGATAGAAGAGGCGTGTCATCCCTCCACGTTTTGTCTTCTCCAATAGCCATGGGAAACCGGGCTGGTTTGGCACCTGTCAATCCTGCCTCTTTTAGAAGATCAAGGGCATACTTCCTTTGGGAGAGAACCAACGAGTCACGCTTCCGAGAGATTTCTATTCCCAAAACGTATTTCGGGGAGCCCATATCCTTCGTGTCTAGGTGTTGACGGAGGTGTTTCTTCGTCAAGTCCACCCCAGCTTGGTCATCGCCGGTAAGAAGAATATCATCCACATACACTGCCAAAATTACCAGTCCCGAGGCCGTTTTGCGAATGAATAAAGAGTGATCGGCCGAACTCCATGTAAAGCCAATGACAGCGACAATACCACTGAACTTGTCGAACCACGCCAGAGGGCTCTGCTTTAGGCCATAAATGGCCTTCTTCAAACGACATACGCGTGTCTCCCCCTGAGCAACATACACAGGAGGTTGCGCCATGTAGACGTCCTCCTGAAGATCGTTATAGAGAAAGACATTCTTGACATCAAGTTGGGAAATAGCCCAATCCCGGTTAACATCCATAGAGAGAAGAACTCGGATGGTGCTGAGGCGAGCAACCGGAGAGAAGGTGTCAAAGTAATTAACGCCATAAGTCTGAGTGAAGCCTTTGGCCACCAGCCGGGCCTTGTAGCGATCCACAGTGCCGTCGGGGCAAAATTTCACAACAAATACCCAGCGACAGCCAACCACATCAGTACCCACTAGAGGAGGAACAAGGGTCCAGGTACCCCGTTCAGTAAGAGTAGCCATCTCCTCATCCATGACAGACTTCCAATGAGGGATAGCAAGAGCCTCCTGGTAGGTGCGGGGAGTCGAAGCAGCAGAGATAGCCAAGGCAAAACACCTGCGAGAAGGGGAAAGCCGATCATAGTAAACAACTGCCGTAAGCGGGTGTTGAGTAAACGCCCGCACCCCTTTGCGAAGAGCAATGAGAAGATCCAGGTCGACGGGAGCCTCAGCGATCGGAGCGTCCGTGGCGGAGAAGGCTGGCTCGGGACTAGAGAGAGACGGCCGCGGAGAAGAGGGAGGAGGGGTAGGGGGTGAGACAGACAGGGAAGGAGACGGAGGAGGAGATGGGGGAAAGGTGGAGACGTCGAGAGACGTGGAAGGAACGGAGAAAGGCGGTGGAGAAGCAGAGACATCAGGAGGAAGAGAGGAGTCAGGAGAAAAGTAGGAAGCATTCTCGAATAATGTCACGTCGGCGGAGACAAATTGTTTCCGCAAAACAGGGTCAAAACAGCAATAACCTTTTTGAGTGGTAGAGTACCCCAAAAAGACACATTTGGTGGAACGGGGTGAAAGCTTGTCGCGGGTAGCGGATGGGGCGTGGACAAAAGCCGTACACCCAAAGACACGATGAGGGAGAGGAAAAGGTTCCTTGCGGGGGTAGAGAATGGAGAAGGGGGTCTGGCCATGGAGAACCGTGGAGGGAAGACGATAGATGAGATAGCAGGCGAGAAGCACAGCATAGCCCCTGTAGGAGCGGGGTACGTGCATTTGCGTCATGAGAGTGCGAGCGACATCAAGGAGGTGACGGTTTTTACGCTCCGTCACCCCCATTCTGCTGGGAGGTGTAAACACAGGTGGTTTGATGAAGAAGACCATGTTGTCGAAAGAAAGAGGAGAATTCATGGCTAAGATATTTCTTAGCATTATCAGAGCGTAAAACTTTAATAGAAATGTTAAATTGAGTCTTAATCAGAAAATAAAAGGATTGCCAGACAAAAAAGAGTTCAGAGCGATCTTTTAATAGATACACCCAGGTACATCGAGAAAAATCATCTATAAAAGTTACAAAGTAGGAACTATCCCGACCAACGGTGAGGGTAGGAGCAGGACCCCAGACATCAGAATGAATGAGATCAAACGGGCGAGAGGAGCAACGGCCTTGCTTCGGGGGGAAGGAGGAGCGATGATGTTTGCCAAGCTAACACGCATCACAGTTGAGCGGAGAACTGGTTGGAGGTAAGTGGGGCAGAAGCTGTCGAAGAATCCGAGGAGGAGGATGTCCAAGGGGAAGATGCTATTGAAGCAGATCTGTAGAGGAGGAGTAGTAGGACAGAGTAGAAACGTTGTCGAGGAAATAGAGTCTGCCGCTCTCAGTCCCAGTAGCAATCGTCCGCTGGGTCCTCGGGTCCTGAAAAGAACAAACAGTTGGAGTGAATAAGACGGAGCACTGAAGTTGCCGGCATAAAGTAGTAACAGATAACAAATTGCACGGGAACTTCGGGACATAGAGAGTGTCCTCCAAGCAAAGCGATGGGGTGAGTTGAACCATGCCCGTCCCATGAACCGGGGACGGTGAACCATCCGCCACATAAACTGGGGGCAAGCGGTCATGCGTCTCAAGATGGGAGAAGCAATGAGGGTTGCCAGTCATATGATTTGTAGCACCAGAGTCAATCAGCCATTTACCTTGGGTAACGATGTGGGTACTACTTGAAGTCGTGGCCACAGAGGCAGATGGCCGAGAGGAGACGGAGGCCGAAGAAGGAGCATCACCGGAAGGGCGAAGATGAGGATGTTTTTGCCAGCAGCGGTCAACAGAATGGCCGGTACGACCACAGTGAGAGCAGAGGAACCTGGACGAACCCCGTCCGCCGGAGTGGCCGCGGCCACTAGGTCCCCCATTCTGAGCTTGGTGAGCAAAGGAGTCCTGGGAAGGGGGGAGGCCAACAGAGGCCGCTGGAGCAGCGAAGTAACAGGGTCGATGCGAGCCGCGGTGGCATCCAAAGTAGGAGATTCCACCTCACCCAGGATCTGCTGGCGGATCATATCATAGGAATGGGGAAGACGGAGAAGATAACAAACAACCAGGAGTTCCTGGAAGTGTTTGTGCTATTCGGCCAAGTCCGCAGAGAAAGGGCGATTTTGGAGGATCTATGCGCCAAGAACCTGAACCTGCTGATAAGCCGCAGTAGGAGACATGGAAGGGCGGGCGAAGAGGTCCGCATAGAGAGTATAAATGCGGGACGTCTGGCCCCCTTCGAATAGAGAGCAGCTAGGTGAA
Organism: Platanthera guangdongensis; assembly: GCA_039583875.1. NCBI lineage: Eukaryota > Viridiplantae > Streptophyta > Magnoliopsida > Asparagales > Orchidaceae > Platanthera > Platanthera guangdongensis. Next base: position 78,863,222 of record CM077150.1, on the reverse strand, counting down.
GCCAGGCGGCCTTGACCATTTCATCATGACGAATGACGGGAAGGCACTCATCAGAGAGATTGTTGGCCAGCCAAGTGCGGACAAGGGCATCACTCGCATCCCAGTCATCAAATTCAGGAGAGTTACAAGGAGGAGGGTCATCGGTGAGGTGATGACGCTTGCGTTGTGAGCAAAGAAGAAAGGTGAAAGAAACGCTCCAATCGGGATAGTTGGAGCCTACAAGCTTAGAAAGCATGCCAAAGTTGCCCGAAGGAGTAGGAGGAGCAGGAGCTGCAGGAGCGGTGGATGTAGAGATAATGGGAGTGGAGAGACCGGAAGTAGCCATAGAGAAGGCAGGAAACCGCGCGAGAAGAAGATAGACCGCTGGAGAGAAAAAACGGAGAGCAAGCCGCACGACCTAAGGAGGAGGCCGGGACACGAGTAAGAAACCGCAGCAAACAAGGATGAAACCGCAACGGGCGGAAGAGAAGAAGCTGCAGCGGCACGGTGGCAGAATACCAGCGGCCAGGAAGCAGACCGATGTGCAGTGAAGAGGTCGCGCGAACTGAAAGAGTCCAAGCGAACAGAAGAGAAGAGAAAGCAAAGAAATAAAGCCGCGAAGACAGGCCGCGGAAAGAGACAGGCCACGAGAACAGGTCGCAGGAAGGGACAAGCCGCGCGAACAAGAGCAGCGGGCAGAAGAGAAATCAAGCCGCAAAAACAGGCCGCGGAGAAGAAAGAAGAGGCCGCGAGATCAGAGAGAGCGTACTCAGGTGGAAAGGACCGAGGGCTCTGATACCATGTAAAAGTAGCGAATAAGTAGCTAAGAAATGGACAGAAATTTGAATAATTGAATTTTATTATCCAAAAAAAGATATCATTTACAAAGGTATGACGTCCCTTTTATAGAATGGAGGAGATATGAGAGAGTACAAACAAATAATGTGGGACTAAACATGTACAAGTCTGAGCGGCTAGAATTTACAGAGACCGCACATGCCGCGCGGTTAGACAGATGGATTAACCGCTCGGCAACTCCAGCAGAATAAGAACAAGCCGCAATATGAGACCGATAGACCGCTCGGACTACAAACCGCCAGACAAGACCGCAAGGCCGCGCGGTCTAATACTTCAACAAGGCACTCCGCTGTTTTGATTGGCTACAAAATTAATTGACTCATTTAGAAAAGAAGATTCGTCTGGTACCTCAACTCCTAAGCATTCGAAGCTGTGTTGGTCGGTGCTTCCGCACCCTTGGCATGAGATTGCCATCACTGGGGCGGCGGCAGCGGGCTTGGGGATATCCACGACAAATACTCCACTTGTGCTTCGTGGGATATTTCTTCCGACGGTCCAGTAAGCGATGTGGGTGGCGGTGTCTTGTAAGATTCTCAGAGCATCATCTGGAGCAAGGTTCATGATTGTTCCTCCGAAGGCGGCATCGATCATGGCTCGATGGTGGGGATCAATAGAGAAGTAGAAACTTTCGACGAGGTTCCACGTTTGGAATCCATGATTAGGGCACTTCCTCAGCAGCTCGTTGAAACGCTCCCAAAGTTCGGCTAAACTTTCTTGATCGGCTTGCCGGAAGTTGGCTATTGCACGCCTCATGCTCACGATCCGATCTACCGGATGTAACTTAGCTAGGAATTTTGTGGTCAAAGCCTCCCAGGTGGTGGCTATTCCAGGTGGGAGGGAGTGAAGCCATGTCTTGGCTTTGTCCCTTAATGAAAAAGGGAAGAGGCGGAGTTTGACTGTTTCGTCTGGGATTCCAGCGTAGCGGAACGTGGCGCAAATTTCGGAGAATTCTGCAAGGTGAAGATGGGCGTCTTCACTGGCCATTCCGGAGAACTGAGCATTGTTCCGAATGATATTCAGGATAGCTGGTTTAATCTCAAACTTTTGGTTAGTGATAGTATGTCCGAAACCGGGGTATATGCTCCCGACAGTAGGTGTAGTATAATCCCTCATGGTGCGGACCTAGGGAGGGTTCACTTCATTTCCGTCACCATTTCTGTCGCCATGAGGTATCCCTCCAACTCGGTTTCCTGCATCAATATTCAGCTGGTCTCCCATTTGGGCAAAAGTGATGGTTGCGGCGCGTCTTCGCGTTAGGATAGTACGTTCGATCTCTGGGTCGTAGGCGACAAGATCTCTTGTGGCTCGACCCTGCATTCACTACGGCAAGCACAATAGAAGGAAACAACAGTCAAAAAACACTAACTCTTATAACAATATTTTCAGTCATCCTGAGTCGCTCTATAGTTGCATTCCCCGGAAATGGCGCCAAAAACTTGATTCGTGTAAATCGACAAGCGCACCGATCGCATAAGTAATAAAGTTTGGGAGTAAATCCCCGAGTGTCGGTCTCTTGAGGAATGCAATTAGCATAGAGCGACAACAGTTCAGAAAATATTGTTATGAGGGTTATACTTAGAAAAAGAGTAAAAGGGGGAATTGAGAGATTGTGGTTGTTTGATCTAATAAACTAGTTAAAGCTATGCGGGTAGAAGGCACCGCTTTGCAAGGTGAAGTGAGTGTATCGGCCGCGATGCCGAACTTCGGTTGGGCGAGTGGCCGGAAAGCTAATGGGTGGAAGTGTTCTTGTGCGGAGTGCAATCGGGTGAAACACGGGCATGGAGTGGATGTGGAGTGGGCGAGGCGCATTCACACACACAACTACAAGCATAAGAAAACTACAAACATCCTATTAGATATATAATAGAACATGTAGTTCATTACAATGTTATATCATTCCATACAACAGAGGAAGGGGAAGAGGAGTAAACCAATAGAGAGTGAAGATCCACCGCAGGTCGTGGCCGGAATAGCGAGTTATCAATCCGCTTCCAGGCTCAGTCCGAGGAGGCTTCCGGTACCAACGAGCTGTCACCTCGAAGGCCTTTGAGTCTGTTCTCTAGGTTGTCTTCTTCTCCAACTTCGGTGGAAAGCTTGGAGTTGAGGTCGTCAATGGACGGGAGCTTCGCCGGAGGGTTTGGAAAGCTTCAAAATAGCCGGCTATGGACTCCCGATGAAGGTAGAGGTGATGGAGCAGGTGGAGAAGTAAAATGGCGTTTCCCGCGCACTCCCCGATCGCCGAAAATGACGGGCGTTTACCTAAATCGCGGAGCAGGCCCTTAAATACGGAGGCAGCAAAAGCAGAGCGCACGATCAGTGGCTCACGACCAGTGGTCGTGCGCACTGTAGGTCGATGATCGTGCGCCATTTCCAATTAAACCTGCAACCTAGATAGAAACATCAGCAGAAATGCGCACGATCAGTGGCGCACGACCGGTGGTCATGTGCACTGAATCCACTGTTCGTGCGATTGGCTATGACAGATTTGCAGAAAGCAAGCGGTAAACGAGCACAAGCAGTGGCGCACGACCAGTGGTCGTGCGCAATACAGCCAGTGCTAGTGCGATTACCCGGGCAGAATTAGGAAAAATGAGAATGTAATGCGCACGATCGGTGGCCCATGACCAGTGGTCATGCGCAGTAAGTCCAGTAGTCGTGCGCAGTGTTCCTGTATCGTCGGGGTCTCCCGATCTGTTTCGGAGCATACACACGAACCCTGCACCAGCAGAAGAGGCAGATAGGCCAACCAAAAGTGCACACCACATTCCCAAGACACGGTTAAAGAACAACAAAAACACAGAAACAAATACAACACACAGAAACGGCCTAAAGTGCACTTAATCATGAAATAGACACGTAAACAAATATAAGCAGTTATAGCTCTCAAGTGCAGTGCTAAGACGATAAAACTGGCCCATATGAGTCAAAAAATCAGTGTAAAATTTGACTCATCACACTCCAAACCAGCTCTGATACCATGTTGAATTTTCCCAGACCTTGGATTGAGCAGGGGTTATCTCTGCTAAAGTTAGTCACAACCAGAAACACATGCAACACAAGAGCCTTTATTGATTAACAACAAACTTCTTTACAAGACGAGACATACATGGCGAGACATGATTCACCAAAACCACCATAGGGAGTGCAGAGACAATTACAAAGACAAGACAACACAAGCCGCGCAGACTCAAACACCAAGCCGCTGGTCTACTGCTATGGAGTCCGCACATCCGCCAGGTCGCCAGACCGCAACCCAAGCCGCGCAGACTACCCCTTATTCCAATGCTAAGCTCTAGCCGCCGATCTGTAAGCTGTCTAACCACGAGGTCGCTTAGCCTCCAGACCGCAGAAGTTGCGATGCCGAACTGAACAGTCCGCCTGAAGCATACGACTTATTGAACCCTGAACCAAGTTTCCAAAGAGAAGACCGTCTGGTCGGTGTCCGCGACCTGCTGTTTCCCGCATGTTGCTTAACCGCAGACTCTGCACTGTCCCTGATCGTAATCATAGCCAAGTCCTGGCTTTCCAGCGCTATCCGCACAACCTGCACAGCACAAACTGGTCAACCAAATCAACCCACGCGGATACCGAAAGTATGTATGCAGCAACTGATCGCGGGCTCACTTACTGTTCATTCGCTCTCTTAAATTCTCTATTCCTGATGTGACATGGGTCATATTTATAAGCATGATGAGGAGTGTGGTCACCGCCATAGCCGATAGGATCACCGCCCCATCCCGCAGACGGACGTCTCCGCAAAACCGTGGATATACTCCAGTCCGCCGCGACCTGTGCAGGATAGCCAGTCCGCCATTGCTTCTCCAAGGCCGGACAGAACACCAGTCCGCCTTGTCGCCAAAGTCCAAGACAAGACCACCACAGCCAGACTCTGCAACAACTGTCCGCCAATCCGCCGACACAGTGTTAAATTTTCTCAAGGTGGTCAGCAAGATAGCCCAAACTCCAAATTAATATCTTCGGCACTACCCAGTTCACACTTTGATCTAGCGGAAACACCAGGGAGCAAGCTCAACACACCAAGCACATGGAAGAACAAGCAGATCTTATATTCATTAATCTTCTTTACAAGGCGAGGTATATGTAGCGAGACATGATTTCGATAGTACAAACAGCTGTAACAGAAAGCATAAAAAACAAACCGGGCGGACAGCTCTGGAAACCGTCGAGACCGCCGAAGTCGCCAAGACTACCGAACCCGCCCGAGCTGCTGAAACACGCCGAATAGCCACGGAGTCCGCCGAAGCCGCGAGGCCGCGCGGACACACCGTTATTCGCGTACTGCTGATGAACTGAAGAACAGAACGCCTACCCGCCTGCGCCTGGCGGACAGGATATTGGAACTTGCAAATGTCGAAGCAGAAAACTATCAAGCCGCAGAGCGACCTGCTGAGACCGCAAAGACCTCGCACTTCCAAGCACTGACTGAAGTCAAAGCCAAACTCTTGGCTGCTTGAAGTTACCCGCGCGACCTGCACACAGCAAATCGTCAGCTCTACTCAAACCGCGCGGGCAAAAAACGCATACCACAGTAATTTGCCCAAGCCCAACTTACTGTTCACTCAGTTATTGTATACGTGCCGGGGGGTCCAATTTATAGGCGAGGCGAGGTGTGTGGTCACCGCCCTAGTTGATAGAGACACCGCCCAGCTCGCGCGCTAACAACACCCATCCGCCGAGTCCGCAAGGACTTAGCCGGATTCCAAGGATCAACCCGCCAGGAGCAAGGCACCTTTGGGCGAACCCTAATCAGTCCGCCCAGGCTATGCGGACAAGGCTACAGCCCGCAAAGCCTCCAAACACTGGACATCATCCCCTTCAGAGACTGTCCGCATACCAAGAGGCAGTCCACATATCACCACAGCAACGCGTCCATCCGCCACAAGCCCACGACCAAAAGCAGTCCGCCCGGTCAACAGCGGGCTTGGCGGACACTGCGGACACCCTGGTCTTGTCACAGAGTGTCAGTCCAGAACCACCAAGGGCCAACACGAGCTTGGCGGACATGACTCCGTCCTCCAATCAACCAAGAAACACAGACCGCAGCCCGCAAGCTACTCGCATGCCTGCCCAAAGCAACAACCATCTGCCGGAATCCACACACCAGTCTGCTACAGCAACAGCAGTGCTGTACTACCAGAGCTTGGCAAGGCCTCAGCCAAACTCTAAGGCCAGCCCACAACAGCGAACACCGTGGATACTCCAGTCCGCAAGCCTCCCGCGGATAGCACCCAATCCGCCGGTTTAACACAAGCTTGCAATACGACCACTGAGCAACATACACCAGACCGCGAACCTTCATCCGCTCAGGACGTTCCTTGGCTAAACCAATCAGCCAATGCCCTACCCGCAGATAACAGACCGCCTAGGCCGTGGTCTTAAACCGCACAAGCCGCTCAGAAGAACATCCAGCTTCCACTAGACCTATCACCAGGCCGTATAACAGCAGTCCGCCCAGTCCGCCCTGTCCACCGGCTCTGTCCGCTCAGGCCGCCCGGCCTGTTCCATCAACCACTTCTACTTCACAAAATTCAACACACAGCTCCAGTCCGCTTATCCCGAGCTGAAAGTCCACCTAGTGTCAACTACCTTCACCTATGGGGGGGGGGAATAGGTGACGTGCAGCGTTTTTGCGGAATTAAAAATTGTACCTGCACAAGAAAACAAAACAGCACAGCACAGAAGGGACACAAGCAAATTATAGTGGTTCCCTGATTTGGGTACATCCACTTTTCACCTTCGACCTATCTCCCAACAAGGGACGACTCGGTCACTTCACCAACAGGATTGAAATCCAATCCTTGCACTAACGGAAGGAACCCTTCCACACATCGGAGACAACACTCCAACAACAAGGGTTGCACCCAACCCTTACAACTAGGAACCAACGTTCCTTTACAACAAAATGGAAATAGAATGTACAAGAAATATAAACAACTTTTGGAGACTAAGGTGTCCCTCTTCGTTCGATGACGTGTTCTTGAGGTCAATGAAGAGTCCACAACCCTAGATCTCACTTGGAGAGAATCTCCCCGGAACCGGCGGCGGCAAGAAGGGTGGCGGCTTGGTTCTCGGGATCGGCGGCGACAACGGTGTGCGGCTGCTGTACTTTGGAGATTCAATCTTCGTAGCAAAGCTAGCAAGGTCTTCCAACGGTCACACTAGGATCGATCGTCTCGATCGATTCAGAAGGGGAAGGTTTTCCCGATCAACGAATCAAGAGACAAGGGATCTCTGATTAGACGCGTGAGACGCTGTGCTTGGCTGAGCTTCTGTCGTCGGGAGATCTGGAATCAACCACGATTAAAGCCGGTGATCTACTGGCACGAGCGGCGACGGCTGCGGTGGAGCGGATTTTGCGATCTAGGTCACGGTCGGCGGCTCGGCTTCGATTTTTTGTTGTGTCTGTACTGTTCAAAAATACACGTATATTTATACAGTAGAATACTCATTTATGACCGTTGTGGGTCCCACCAGAAGAAACCCTAATACCGGTTCAAAACAGCGCCTTGACATTTGATCCGGTCCAGCGTCTTTAGAAATTCGCCTAAGGCAAAATCAGCGAGAATCGAGTGTGATTCTCGTCGAATCGACGAGAATCAAAAGTGATTCTCGTCGATTCGGCGAGAATCAAAGGTGATTCTCGTTGATTTTGACTTGTTTGCACGCTCTGATTTAGTCGGATAGAGACGGCGAGAATCAGCCAGTGATTCTCGACGAGTCGGCGAGAATCACTGTGATTCTCGACGAGTCGGCGAGAATCAGATGATTCTCACCGAATCGGCGAGAATCACTTGGTGATTCTCGTCGATTGATACGTAGACGATTTTTCGTCTTTCCGCCCTTGAGCTGCTCTTTGACCCATCCTTGCTCCTTGTATGCTTTTGCATTATCACAGCCCTGTACTTGAAAATAAGTACACTCCAATAGAGAGAGTACATGTAGGCCAACACACTGATCTGCTCAACGAGGGATGACGTCATGCAGGCCCGTGTATATTGACCTACTGCACCCTGACATTGGTGTGCACTTAGCGTGGAATAACTGCAAGCACAACTTAAAAGGTTTCATCAAATACATTGTCTATTTACCACAGCTTGTTCAGGGGCTTCTTCAAATCAGGTACGTTGTGGATACAATACCCAACAATCTCCCCCTATTTGAAGAAGCCTAAACCCTACAAGGTAAGGTGAATAGAGCGTATGGGAATGAAAAGCATGAACTTAAAATGGAGTTGAGAGAGATATTCATTACCAATACTAATGGAGTTGAGAGCCAACTTGGAGCCACCTTAGCCTTAGCCGAGAGGGTATAATATCTCCCCCTTTTCGGCTTCTACAAATCTGGGTCTGTGGCATTTGACCCCTTGCTCCCCCTCAGGTCTTGCACTGGTGCGCACACTTGAGTTCCTGACAGAGGCTCCCCCTAGATGAATGAGCCTGGAGCGTCTGTAGTCTTCATTCCTCATAGTTGAGCATCCCCAATTCAGTTTTGAAGAGACTGAACTTGGCTTCGTCTAAGGGCTTTGTGAAAATATCTGCAATCTGCTTGTCCGTGGGGACATAACAGAGAGAGATGTCCTTGTTCTACACGTGCTCCCGAATGAAGTGGTAGCGTACTTCAATATGCTTCGTTCTGCTGTGCGATACCGGATTGTTGGCAATTGCAATTGCACTGGAGGAGTCGCAGTACATTGGTACTTCCTTGAACTGAAGGTCGTAGTCGGCTAACTGGTTTCTGATCCATAGGAATTGTGCGCAACAGCTGCCTGCCGAGATGTACTCAGACTCTGCTGTGGAGGTTGCTACACAATTCTGTTTCTTGCTATTCCATGAAATAAGCCTTCTTCCGAGGAATTGACACGTCCCGAAAGTGCTTTTCCTGTCATCCCTACTCCCTGCAAAATCAGCATCTGAAAAACTTATTAGCTCGACATCATTGTTTCTCGGGTACCACAAGCCAAGATTCGGAGTACCTTTAAGGTATCTTAGAATTCGCTTTGCAGCGACATAGTGAGATTCCTTAGTGTTCACCTGATATCTGGCATAGACACATGTGGAGAACATGATATCCGGTCTACTGGCAGTAAGGTAGAGCAGGGATCCAATGATGCTTCTGTATTTGGTTTCATCGAAAGGTTTGCATTTCTCATCCTTATCCAGAGACAACGTGGATCCCATTGGAGTCCTCATAGAGGTTGCATTCTCCATACCGAATTTCCTGAGGAGTTCATTTGTGAACTTCGTCTGAGAGATGAAGATTCCATCCTCAGACTGTTTCACTTGAAGTCCCAAGAAATACTTTAGCTCTCTCATACTGCTCATTTCAAACTTTCCTTGCATAAGTTTAGAAAACTTTTTGCAAAGATTGTTGTCCGTTGAGCCGAATATAATGTCATCGACATAGATTTGCACCAGCAAAATCTTGCCTTTGACTTCCCTGAGAAACAATGTCTTATCTATTTTACCTCTAGAGAACTTGTTCTCAAGAAGAAAACTAGATAAGGTCTCATACCAAGCTTGTGGAGATTGTTTTAAACCATATAGAGCTTTATTAAGAAAATATACATGATTGGGATAAGTAGGATTGACAAAACTGGGGTTGAGCGACATATACTTCCTCTTTCAGGTCTCCGTTCAAGAATGCTGATTTCACATCCATTTGATAGACTGTGAATCCTTTGTGCGAAGCATACGCCAGGAACAATCTTATTGTCTCGAGCCTTGCCACTGGTGCAAAGATCTGGTCGAAGTCAATCCCCTCCTCCTGTCTGTAACCTTGAGCCACCAGCCTGGCCTTGTTCTTTATGATGACACCATGTTCATCCAGTTTATTTCTGAAGATCCACTTGGTGCCAATCACATTCTGCTTTTGTGGTCTGGGAACCAGCGTCCAAACGTTGCATCGTTCGAATTGATGCAGTTCATCTTGCATGGCCAAAATCCATGCTGCATCTTTGTTCGCCTCGTCGAACTTCTTTGGCTCTACCTGTGACATGAAACAAAGATGCAAAATCTCGTTAATAGTACCTCTTCGTGTTCTGACACCGTCACGAGGATCTCCAATGATCTGATCTCTAGGATGATCCCTCACGTGCTGGAGCTCTAGAAGTCTGGCGTCCGGAGCTTCGACTACTTCTTGGGCTTCTCCTTCTTCTAAGAGATTGTCTTCATTTTGATCTTCAACATTCCCAGTCGATGTTGTGGTGGAAACTTTGACGTACTTAGGAGTTTCATCTTTAGCGGTCTCATCGAGACACAGCTGTTCAAGTCGTGCACCTGCATCTTCAAGAATACCGCTGGAAGAATTGCTGTTAAGCAAGCTTCCTTCATCAAATACAACATTAATTGATTCCTCTACCACTAGGGTTTTCTTATTGAAGACCCTGTATGCCCGACTGTGGGTACTATAGCCCATTAATATGTCTTCGAAGCATTTTTCACCAAATTTAGTGCGCGGGTACTTCCCATTATTCAGTACATAACATCTGCAACCAAAGATCCTTAAGTAGGACATGGTTGGTTTCCTGCCTCTCAGTAGCTCATAAGGCGTCTTACGATGATGCTTGTTGATCAATGCTCGTTTTGTACATGACAAGTTGTATTGACCACCTCTGCCCAGAAGTATTCTGGGAGAGAAGCGTCTTTCAACATTGTCGTGCAAGCTTCAATGAGAGTTCTATTTCTCCTCTCTGCAACTCCATTTTGCTGAGGAGTGCGCGGGGAGGAAAACTCATGAAAGATACCTTGTTCTTCACAAAACTCTGTCATAGCACCAGATTCGAATTCTGTTCCATGGTCACTTCGGATTTTGACCACAGAGCAGTTAAATTCGTTCTGAACCTGCTTGACAAAACTAGTGAAGATGTCAAACGTATCTGACTTTCGTTTTAAGAAGAACATCCATGTAAACCGAGAGTGATCATCAACTATCACTAGCGTATAGAACTTGCCTCCCAAGCTATGAACTTGCATTGGACCAAACAAGTCCATATGCAGAAGATAAAGACATCGGGAAGAGTCTTTGTCTGCAATGCTCTTAAAGGTAGCCCGAGTCTGTTTGCCCATCTGGCATGCAGGACAGGGGCTATCTTTCATGCACTTGATAATGGGAGCATCCCTTACTAAGTTTTTAGAAAACAGCATACTAATTGTTTTGAAATTAATATGTGCCAATCTCTTGTGTCATTGTTCACAAAGAGATGCACTGTTTGATGTCACTAGTCATACGGGAGTAGATGAATCTAAACTAAGAAAATTTAAGCAGAAGATATTTCTGCTCCTAATGCCTGTTAATACCGTCTCAGAAGAGGCACATGATATTATCAGAAATTTATCCTTGCATAACTTAACGTCATAACTTTTATCACATAACTGACTTACACTGATCAGGTTATGGTTTAACCCTTCAACATAAGCCACGCCGGTGATAGAGATTATACCGTTGGAAATCATACCGTAACCTCTGGTAACTCCACGATCAGACCCCCCAAAGATGACTTTGGGTCCATTCTCGACGGGAGTGTAATCACGCAGCAGACTTCTTGTCCCAGTCATATGCCGGGAGCAACCACTGTCCAAGTATCATATTGGCGTTTTGGTGGCCTTTGGACATTCCCGCAAAATAAAATTAATTTCCCTTAGAAACTCAATCAAACTTGGGTCCTAGATTCTTGGTTAGCATACTCCCCCTATGGTGGTTAACCCTACGAGTGGTCGGCCTTGCATTGCTAACATAGGGAGTCTCGTTATACCTCGGATTAAACCAACAATCCACGGCAAAGTGACCGACTTTGCCACAACACCAACAGTCAAATCTGTTGTACCTCTTCCTAGGCTCCTGCTTTACCCTGAGAATGGTGGGTACAGCCGGGGCCTTGGATCTGGAGGTGGAGGCATCATAGTGGTTGCAGTCACATGACTTCTTCACCTCCTGTTCCTTCAGTATAACAGGCTTGGCTTTTGGTGCCTGCTTTCCATTATGGCCGCTGGAGAATTGACCATAATTTCCCATGTGGATTTCCTCATAAGGTGCCTTGAAGACACTCTCACCGTAGTTGCGGGGGTAAGTCCAACCATCATATCGGCTCTTTGGCTTTGCAACCGAGGGCCGGAAATGATGACCAAAGGTTGACTCAAAGTCATGTTGGTTGCAAGGAAAGCCAGACTTTCTGAACGCAACAGGACTGAGGGGAGCTTTTCCCTTTCAGCAGCAGAGGCCTTCTTGGCGGCCTTATTCTTTCTCTGGTTCCTGTTTCTCCTGGATGAGGAACCAGATACCCCTACATGCCCCAAGCCAGCTCCTTTGGCCTGAGCAGAGAAGGTATCAACAACTGGAAGAAGTGTTTTTGGCATAGAGAAGCTCTTGACGATCTTCCTTTCTGCCGCAAGTTGTTCTTCCAACTTGTCGACTTCCTCCTGCTTAAGATCAAGAAGCTTAAGAGACTCTGAATGCTTTGAGGTCAGGTCTAGGTGCTCCTGTCGGAGAGAGATCAAACTGGTGATCTCTTCCCTTAGAGAGACACTCTCACCCTTAAGGAATTTCACTTCCTTTTTCTCAGCCTTCAATCTCTTACGGCACTCCTCGAAAGTGTTGAGCAGAAGTTCATACTTCTCGAGGAGCTCCACTTCGCGGGCCGAAAGGCTATCCTCAGGGTCATCATCCTGAGACTCAGGATCAGAGTCAGAGTCGGAGAGAGAGGTGTGAGCTTTTACCTTCCCAGTAAATGGGGGCATTCTCCTTCTGAGTCGGAGCGACCCACCAACCCGAAGTAGGCTTCCCCATCATCACTGGAGTTTGAGGAATCAGATTCACTCAGTGTCTTTGGCTTTTTGGCGATGTAGCTCCTCTCTTTCTTCTTATCTCGAGAGGACTTGTGCTCCTCTCCCATCCCCTTTTCTCTCTTGCCTTGGTGGCAGTCGGCCACCACGTGTCCTGGCTTATTGCATCCAAAAAAAATAATGTCAGAGGAGCGATGTTTGTTCGGTTTAGATGCATACCTGTCAGAAGAAAACTTTTTCTTCTGATGCCTGGAGGAGGAGCCGTCTCACTTTCTTTAATTCCTCATCTTGAGGAACTTCTTGAATTCTCGGGTGATGAGGGAGAAATCTTCCTCAGACAACTCTGAGCTGAAGGAGCATGGCTCGGAGTCCTCCTCCTCATCCTTTTTCCTGGCACGATATGAAACCGCACCCTTGCCCTTCCTGGAGTGAATGGCTTTTAGAGCCACAGTCTTTTCCTTGGCTGCAGCCTTCTCTGCTTCCTCTTCTGCTTTCCGTGTGTTTAGTTGAAGCTCATAGTACATCAGCTTCCCAAACAGAATTTGCGGGTCTGTTTCAGCTAGTCTTCCAAACTCTCGGATGGCGCAGATCTTTGTGTCCCATTCTTTAGTAAGGGACCTAAGGAATTTATCATTAAGTTCACCATCAGTGAACACTCTTCCATATCCTTTGAGGGCATTGATAATCTTGAGGAAGTTCTCGAAGGTGACTCTGATCTCTTTCTTAGGCCCTTGTCTGAAGGCCTCATATTTCTGGTTCAGGAGGGATCTCCGATCATCTCTCACTTCATCAGTGCCCTCCATTAGGATAATCAGGCAGTGCCAGATCTCCTTTACTGTCCTTCAGTTGCAGAAGTTCTGCATCATTGAGTCATTGACCGCGCTGACCAGAATGTTCTGCACCTTCTTGTCAAGTCCCACCAGCACCATCTCGTCCTTTTCCATTTCAGAAATTTTCTTTGGCACTTTCTTGGTAGGATCAATGGTGGAGACCTTAGTGGGGACATAAGGCCCCTCCTCCACGATCATGAAGAGTCGGGGATCGATCGCTTCCATGTAGAACCTGATCCTTTCCTTCCAGATAGGAAAGTTGAGTCTGGTGCACACTGAGATCTTGCCTGTGTACTTGAGTCCGTCCATAGTAGATGTATGCCTTCTTCTTGACACTAGTGGCAGGATTCTACTCAAGGTGTGAACCTTTTTGGAGAGCAACCTGCCTCTGATACCACTTGAAAGTCCACCTAGTGTCAACTACCTTCACCTATGGGGGGGGGGGGAATAGGTGACGTGCAGCGTTTTTGCGGAATTAAAAATTGTACCTACACAAGAAAACAAAACATCACAACACAGAAGGGACACAAGCAAATTATAGTGGTTCCCCGATTTGGGTACATCCACTTTCCCCCTTCGACCTATCTCCCAACCAGGGACGACTCGGTCACTTCACCAACAGGATTGAAATCCAATCCTTGCACTAACGGAAGGAACCCTTCCACACGTAGGAGACAACACTCCCACAACACGGGTTGCACCCAACCCTTACAACTAGGAACCAACGTTCCTTTACAACAAAATGGAAATAGAATGTACAAGAAATACAAACAACTTTTGGAGACTAAGGTGTCCCTCTTCGTTCGATGACGTGTTCTTGAGGTCAACGAAGAGTCCACAACCCTAGATCTCACTTGGAGAGAATCTCCCCGGAACCGGCGGCGGCAAGAAGGGTGGCGGCTTGGTTCTCGGGATCGGTGGCGACAACGGTGTGCGGTTGCTGTACTTTGGAGATTCAATCTTCGTAGCAAAGCTAGCAAGGTCTTCCAACGGTCACACAAGGATCGATCGTCTCGATCGATTCGGAAGGGGAAGGTTTTCCCGATCAACGAATCAAGAGACAAGGGATCCCTGGTTAGACGCGTGAGACGCTGTGCTTGGCTGAGCTTCTGTCGCCGGGAGATCTGGAATCAACCACGATCAAAGCCGGCGATCTACTGACACGAGCGGCGACGGCGGCGGTGGAGCGGATTTCGCGATCTAGGTCACGGTCGGCGGCTCGGCTTTGTTTTTCTGTGTGTCTGTACTGTTCAAAAATACACGTATATTTATACAGTAGAATACTCCTTTATGACTGTTGTGGGTCCCACCAGAAGAAACCCTAATACCGGTTCAAAACAGCGCTTTGACATTTGATCTGGTCCAGCGTCTTTAGAAATTCGCCTAAGGCAAAATCGGCGAGAATCGAGGGTGATTCTCGTCGAATCGACGAGAATCAAAAGTGATTCTCGTCGATTCGGCGAGAATCAAAGGTGATTCTCGTCGATTTTGACTTGTTTGCACGCTCTGATTTAGCCGGATAGAGACGGCGAGAATCAGCCAGTGATTCTCGACGAGTCGGCGAGAATCACTGCTGATTCTCGACGAGTCGAGAATCATGGTGATTCTCACCGAATCGGCGAGAATCACTTCGATTGATACTTATACGATTTTTCGTCTTTCCGCCCTTGAGCTGCTTCTTTGACCCATCCTTGCTCCTTGTCTGCTTTTGCATTATCACAGCCTGTACTTGAAAATAAGTACACTCCAATAGAGAGAGTACACGTAGGCCAACACACTGATCTGCTCAACGAGGGATTACGTCGTGCAGGCCCGTGTATATTGACCTACTGCACCCTGACATTGGTGTGCACTTAGCGTGGAATAACTGCAAGCACAACTTAAAAGGTTTCATCAAATACATTGTCTATTTACCACAGCTTGTTCAGGGACTTCTTCAAATCAGGTACGTTGTGAATACAATACCCAACACGAGCCCACAGCGCCACCAAGGCAACTGCCGGACTCAGCGGACACAGCTCCAGTCTCCTTATACTGCATATACCTCCAGTCTACATATCCTGCAGACTGCTCCTGTCCGCATAACCTGGGTCCACGACCATGCCAGCAAGGCAGCTATCGGACTCAGCGGACCGAGCTCCAGTCCGCACGCACTTGCGGACGCAATCTCCAGTCCGCTTTCACCAAGCTCGCAATCAAGGCACACGACACTTCTGCCAAGCTCGGCGGACTGAGAAGTAGTCCACGCTACACTGCGAGATCTCCCCGGAATGAGCCAAACCTGGACTTGGTTCAGAACCAACCAAGTCCACACCACTGGCCGCAAGGGCCATTCCGCACTTACTGGCGGACACTGGATTCCGTCCCCTGCACCGGCGAACTCCACCACATGTCCGCGCTAACTGGCGGTCTCCGCGGCTTCCACTTGCCGCTTCACCAGAGCAAGACCAAGGCTTCTGCCAAGCTGGTCTGCCGAGCTCCAGTCCTTCAGTCCGCTTCTTGCTGGACTCCGCGGATAGAGTCGCTATCCGCACAGTTACATTCTGCGATCCAACTGCTTGCTGAGCATATGCCGGCCTGACAAACTGCCGCTGCTGTTCGCTTAGTCCGCGAGAACAGACCGCCCAGGCCGCCACAGAACAAGCCGTCTGCACCAGCCCCGCCGACCTGGCTGTCCGCCAACCCTATCCGCGTAGTCCGCGCGGATAGGTTGCCCAAGTCCTCCATTCATCCACTTTCACTTCACAATTTTCAACAATCACAAACTTTCATGTTTTGGGGCCAATATAAAATGATTCCAAGATAATTTTTGGTGCCCCGTTCTTGAAAGTTTTTGGTGCCACCCTACATATTGTTGATGGTCGCGTGTCTTTACCTCCTAAGGATACACACCAGTCATGCCCATCTTCTACACTTGATACCTCCACTGCTGTGCATAAGAAAGATTCTTATCCCATTGTGATTGTTGATGAAGTTTGTCGTGCTTTAATTTCTAGTCATAGCTTTGGTGATCCCGATGAAGGAGGTAATGTGAATAATGTTGTTAATGAATGTAAGAACTTGACTGATCTTGACAGGATAACGGAGGAGGACAATGCTGATGTGGATCCTATTGCTGCTGAAGTTAGAGTTGATGAAGTAGAGAAGGCAAGCGATGAGGCTGCTCGTGTGATTATTGATGCAGTGGAATGGTCCACCAAAACTTTAGTTAATTTTGATTTCTTTAATTTTGACCGTAAAAAAATTAAGCAGGCCTGTTTGGATGAAGTGTTACCCTCTGTGGGTAAGGAAATGAAGCCCCCCCTCCCCCATTAATTCTGAAGTTGTGAATCCTGATCCTAAACCGAGTTTTGGCAAACGTTGGCGCTCTCCCACCGTGGAGAAGAAGAAACAAGAGTTATTAAACTGCGTCGTCCATTATGCCACCCTCTAACAGCTGAAGGAGGAGGTTAGAGGAGGGAGGATAACACCTTTTTTGGCTCTAAAGCTTTCATTCCCGGCCTCTATCATTGAGGCGTGGTAGAATCACAATAAGCCAGCTTATAATTGTTTGATGGGCGATTCCCCCGACCTTTCCATTCTTGTTGCTGGTACTAGTTTTGTTTTGTGATAATTTGTTTTGCTTTGTTTTAATGCTACTTTTCTCTTTAAACGACTTTTATAAATAATTGCAAATACAGACATTGAGTCCAACTTAAGGATGTAAAAGAAAAGCACTATTTAGGGACAACACAGATCCATTAAATATTGTTGTTCCATTAAATATTGTTGTTGTAATCAGCTAATAGTTTAGTTATATATACATATATACATATACATATATTATATATATATATATCTATATATATACATATATACATATACATATATATATATATATATATATATATATATATATATATATATATATATATATATATATATATACATATATACATATATATATATATATATATATATATATATATATATATATATATATATATATATATATACATATATACATATATATATATATATACATATATATATATATATATATATATATATATATACATATACATATATACATATGTATATATATATATATATGTATATATCAATATATATATATATATATGCAAGATAATTATCTTGTAAGGTGGAAGCCGTTCTTATGTATTTCACGCGTTTTCTGGTATACTTTCTTGTTGTCCATTGGGTAACCTCTCCTCTTCTCTCTAATTAGAATTTGAATTTTATCTGTTGGTTTAGCATGTTATAAGACTGGAGGAGAGCGAGCACCGCCCATCTGCAGTGAGACGAGGTCTACCAGGTGTTGTTTGAGATGGCCGAGGCCAAAGATTTTATTGCTAATATCCTGGTGGTGCGGGATTTTGCAGATGTATTTCCGGAGAAATTGTCAGGGATGTCTCCGCATCGAGAGAAGAATTTCCAGATAGAGCTGGTGCCGCGGTCTAAGCCAGTATCCAGAGCTCCTTATTGTATGGCTCTGAAGGAGTTAGTGGGGTTTCAAAGGCAGCTGCAGGAGCTAGTGGAAGTCGGATTTGTCCAGCCATGCTCCTTGCCATGGGGAGCCCCGGTGTTGTTCGTGAAGAAGGACGGGACACTCTGATTGTGCATTGATTACAGAGCACTAAATAGGTTGACGGTCTGGAACACCTACCCACTGCCGAGGATTGACGAGCTGTTTGAGTAGATGGAGGGAGCTCACTGGTTTTCGAAGCTGGATCCGAGGTCCGGGTACTACCAGCTGCGGATTCAGGAGAAGGACATCCCGAAGACCGCTTTCAGCAATAGATATGGGTTGTACGAGTTCACTGTGATGCCCTTCGGGCTCACAAATGCACCATACACGTTCATGAGTTTGATGAACCCGGTGTTTGAGGCCTACCTGGATGTCTTTGTGATAGTGTTTATTGACGACATCCTCATCTACTCGAGGACCGAGGAGGAGCATGCGCGTCACTTGGCACTGACTCTAGAGAAGCTCAGGCAGCATAGTTTGTACGCAAAGTTCAGCAAGTGCCAGTTTTGGCTGAAGGGACTGGCTCTCCTGGGCCATATTATTAGCGGAGCAGGTCTGGAATTGGATCTAGCAAAGGTTCAGGCAGTACGAGACTGACCAACGTTGAAGATGGCCAAAGACGTAAGGAGTTTCCTAGGACTTGCCTGTTACTACCGGAAGTTCATAGAAGGATTCTCCTGGATAGCTCTTCCACTTACATTTTTGACGAAGAAGGAGACACCCTTTGTTTGGACGCCGCAGTGTGAGGCTGCCTTCCAGGAACTGAAGGGTCGGCTTACCTCGGCTCCTATCCTTGCCCTTCCATCTGGGAAGGAAGGATTTCAGGTTTATACCGACATGTCGTACAAAGTGGTGGGTGTTGTTCTGATGCAGAACGGGCAGGTGATAGCTTATGCCTCCATACAGCTGAATAAACACGAGCAAAATTACCCGGTGCACGACCTGTAGATGAGAGCGGTCATCATTACTTTGAAGATCTGGCGACATTATCTCTACGGAGTCTATTAAGATATTTTATCGGATCACAAGAACTTGAAATACGTGGATACACAGAAGGAGATGAACTTCCGATAGAGACATTGGATAGAGTTTTTATCAGACTATCAGTACACCATGAACTATCATCTCGGGAAAGCCAACGTGGTAGCAGACGCTCTAAGCCGGAGAGCCACTACATCAGGAACAGGATATCAGCTGATGGCTTTGGAGCTGGTGCAGATGTTGGAAAAGACGCAGATATCTCTGGTATCCGAGGATGATCCAGAGTTTACGAGGTGTACCTGGCATCGATGAGCACCACTCATGACATCCAGGATCGCATCCGGGACAGGCAGAGGCTGGATGCGAGGATGGAGCCGATAGTTAGGGCCTTGGTGGAAGAACTACAAGGGATTACTCTTTAATACATGGCTTCTTTGCTTTAGAGGCAGAGTTTACATATCGACAGGAGGTCAAATTCGGGACGATATCATGACAGAGGCACACTGCACCAGATATTTAGTGCACCAGGGGATTACGAAGATGGCAGCAGATCTGAAGAGGATGATGTATTGCCTAGGCTTGAAAAAGGATATCACATACTTTGTGATGCACTATGAGGCTTGGCAGCTCGTGAAGGCGGAGTGCAAGAGTCCGACCGGATTATTACAGTCATTTCCAGTGCCGGAGTGGAAGTTTGAGGACATAGCCATGGATTTTATAAATGGGCTACCCTAATCACATGTGGGGAATGATTTGATTTGGTTGATCGTTCATAGATTGATGAAGGTGGCCAGGTTTATTCCAGTTAGGATGGACGCTCCGGTCATTGTTCTAATGAGGAGGTTCGTCGAGCAGTTTGTTCGTTACCATGGAGTGCCCAGGAAGATCGTGTCAGATCAGGATGGACGGTTTATGTCCAAGGAGTGGAGGTCAGTTCAGGCTTAATTGGGTTCTCGGTTGACATTCAGTACATCCTTCCCCCCTCAGATAGATGGGCAGACGGAGCGCACGATCTAGACACTGGACGATCTTCTGCACCGATGCTTTTTGGACCGCGGCGAGTCCTGTGAGAGACTGTTGCCGCCGATCGAGTTATAATACAACAACAGTCATCAGTCTAGCATAGGCATGGCCCCTTACGAGGAATTATATGGCCGGAGGTGCAGGACCCCACTATCTTGGATCCAGGATGAGGATCAAAAGGCACTTTGCTCAGAGTTCGTGGAGGACATAAATGCTCAGGTGAGATTGATCCGGGATAGGATGCTGGAAGCCCAGAGCAGGCATGCCAAATACTATGGTGCGTGACATCGTCAAGTGGAGTTCCAGGTGGGAGTGTAGGTTTTCTTAAAGATACGACCGATGCATGGAGTCTCGCGGGTTTGCGATCGGAAGAACCTCAGTCCGAGATATATGGGGCCTTACTATATAATGGAGAGGATCGGCCCCTTGGCTTACAGACTAAAGCTACCTCCAGAGTTAGCAGGATTGCACGACGTCTTCCACGTCTCTTCACTTCAGAGGGCTTTAATACGACCTGAGTAGTTGATTTCCACTATAGATGGCCCCATGGCTTTCGATCGATCAGTCAGCATTGTGCCGGTCGGGATTGATGATACAACGGTGCGGGTCTTGCGGCACAAGAATGTCCCACTGGTCAAGGTCCTGAGGAGGAGCCATGGGCAGGAGGAGCGCATATGGGAGCCATGGGATTTGATGCGGCAAAGGTACCCAGATCTCTTTGAGTCAGGTATACCTTCAATCCCTAGGGATGTTACATACTTTTACTTCAGTAGAAACCTTGTATGCTTAACCTTAATTTCGGGGACAAAATTTTTATTTTTATATATTGGGATTGGTAACATACCTCAAACAACTAGACCCCTAAAAGTGGTTTCGTCATAACTAAGTCATGACAAAATCGTAAGAAGCTCAAAAGATCAAGTGAGCAAAGATACAAGGTGAAAATCACCTTGGTCTGCCTATAGCACAACCTCACCACCCGACCTAAGGTTTGACCTTAGGGCTTTAACTTCACTCCATGACCACACCACAACACACCTAACCCCTTGGGTGGTCCATAGGGTCACTAAGGACCCATTGGGGGGCAATCAAGTGCTCTAGTTGACCTAAGTTCACCATAATCCTAAATAGGTCAAACTGACCTGCATAGGGCCAATTGACCTTCCCTTTGCTAAATGGACCCCACCTACACCTTCCTAACCCTTCAGGGAAGTTAATGGGTCACCAATGACCCATTGGGGTCAACCCAAAGGCAATTTGACATAAGTTAACCCTAGCCCCAAAGTGGTCATAGTGTTATAATTAAGGGTTAAGTGACCACCAAGGTGCCAAGCCAACCCTACTCAACCCTACCTAGACCTTAGGGGAGTCCAATAGGTCATCAAGCACCCACTGGGGGTAACCCAATAGGTCAATTTGACCAAGGTCAACTCCACCCTAGTATTAAGTCAAACTAGCTCAAATGAGCTAACTCAAGCTCAAGCCCAAACCATTTCGACTAACCTTATTTCCATTAATAATATGGGCTAGTGGGGTGCCTTTAGGCTGAATTAGTCATCAAATTCGGCCTTGATGATTAGGAGAGAAAAAAAAAACCCCTCCCCCTTTATGGAGGAGAGAGAAAATGAGGAAGAGAGCCATTCTTTGCCAAGGGAGGTCAAGGGCCCTCTCTCTTCATTCCAATGAGTTGATTCATCTCCCTTATCAGTGCTGAGAATATTAAGAGTTTCTCGAGGCCCCTTTCTATGGCTGGATGCATGGAACCACATTGGTCGAAATTTCACCTTAATGGCCATTAGTGGCCATTGATGCTACATCGCCCCCTTTCCCATTTAGCTATCTTAAAAGCTTCCCTAGGTCAAGAGAAATCGTTCCCACCCTTCCCCTGAAGAATTTGAAGTAGTTGGCTGTGTTGTTGCAGAGCACCCGAAGCTCCAAAATCCGGCAAGGTTGTCCCGTCGATCGGCAAGGCTTCACGCCTAACACAATGTCCTGTCCCTCTCCTCTCTTCTAGTGGGTAGATCTACTCTTGACTGCTGCCGGAATTTGGGCCATTTTGCCCAAGATCGGCATGGCCGAGAGCTTGTTTTCAAGCTATTAAATTCCATTCACAAAACACTGTTCCAATCACCACCGACCGGCTAACCACCGTGATTCGCCAGCCACCACGTCAACGAAGGTGATGGTGGTGGTGGCCGGCCGGGAAGAGGCGCGGGTGGCCGGGAAATCGCCAGCCAAATGGCCCAAGATGGGCTAATCTGGGATGTTCGCGCATTGCGGAAGAAAAACAATCCCATCGAATCGAGCTTTAAGATTCGTGTTGGCTGTTATTATTAATCCATTTATATATAGATTTCTGTTATAGTTTGTGTAGTAGATAAAATTAAATACTAAAAATACTTAGATAGCTCTAAGGTGAAAGTGGTCTACATGTTAGTTGTAGCCCCTAAAGTCTAATGTATTTTAAAATTAGTTTCAATCAATTTGGGTTAGTGGTCTGACAACAGCACACCAAATGGTGCAGCCTATACATAGGGCTAGTCAAAAACTAAATTAAGTGCCCCCAACAAACCATTCATTCAAATGACCTGAGATTTTGGATGGGGGTCACTCCTATCTATTCCTATAATATATCCAAAAATGAGAATTAGTGGAAAAAAAGTTTCCTAAAGGTTTTGTAAAAATTTAATAAACCATGAATGAATTACTTAAGGGGTCCAATTACCTATAAACACACCAAACTTTTGGTGGCTGCCCCTTTGGGTTATGACATTACTCTGATAGAAATCTTAGCCCAATTTGGTTTGATTTGAATAGGTTTTGGTGAGACGAAATGTGGCACTTTTCAGGCAAATTATGGCAAAAGTGTGCTTGGGTCATGGAGGGGCCAATACTCACCCAAAGGGGTTAGGACCTTGGCCACAGCCACAAGGTTAGTTTAGACACCCCCTTATGGAGTTTGAGATGGATAGGGGAGGATTTGCCTTAGTACCATAGTTCAAACCCTAAGGTTCAACTTTTGGGGTTTGTGAAGGACATGGTGTGATGTGTCCTTATATGGACTTGGAGTTTTGTCCATGAGGTCATAGGGTGGTAAATAGCCCTAGGAAGGATTTTGGTGACTTTTGGAGTTAGGCACATAATTTAAATCAATTGGGGATTATTTAGGCCTATACCTTTTTTGGAAAAATTGAAGGATCATATGACCTTGGATCTTTATGAAATGCTAGTAGAAGAGTTTTTATATCATTATGAGACTGTAAAATTTATTGTTGGGTGTTTGGAAGACAGTAGCTCATACTTGTTGTTATAACCTTTGTGTTGCCCCTTTTGATAATTTTGAAAAATTCATGGTTAAAATAACTTAGAATTATATGAAACCTAATCAGTAATGTTTTATGATTATGTTTAATATCCGGTAATTTTTTGGTAATTTCTGGATTATGATTGGTGATACTTCCTTCTTTACCTTTAATTACTGCAAATATATTGAATTAATTAATTAGGGGCCAATATTTTTATGAAAGTTTGTAAAACTTGGTTCGTTACCATAATTTTTGAAGGACCATAACCTAAGGAAATCTAGTACTTCATGTTCAAAACCATCCATATTCTAATTTTTGGAAACATTTAATAAATGTTAAATTAATTATGAAAATTACAATTTTCTGGAGTTAGTATAAATATGACATAATAGACCTCCCGTAAAAATTCTAGGATATTTGGAACAATATTTGAAGGGGTAAGTTTGTATGGGCATTCATATAAGTTAAGGTTACTTATTTTTTAGTTTATTTTTCAAATACTTACTGCTCTGTTTTACTTTATTACTCAACTGTTTTTCTTATTATAGAACTGTTAGCTTGCCTTACTTTTACAGCTCAGTAGATTTACTATATGCCTGCTAGAATAGGTCCACCATCTTTTGCTTTGACCACACTATCCACCTTCATAGCTTTTCTATCACTCCTCCCGCATGGTGCCTAGGAGCCATTGGGGGAGGGGTGGGGAAAATCAGGCTTAGTCTTTTTGACTAATGGTCGTTGGACAAAACATTTCAGGGGCTCCGGATGGTGGACAGGGAGCAGCAGCAGGAGATACATCACCAACACAGTACGGTGCACATGAAGGTTGGCCAGTCTACTACAGGAGCACAGGCCTCTAGCCCCGTAAGTGTTAGATTTATTAGCTTCTGCGAGAGACTTGTAGTGAGGATTTGATGTACCGGGATTAAGCCTGTTTATATTACTTTGTACTATTCTATTTTGGTTCTTCTTTTATCATCTGGACTTGCTGTGATTTCCTTACATATATCATGTGATGTGTCGACTTGGATATATCTGATTTATGTATATGCTTCTCTTTATTTGGAGATCGTAAAGGTCGGCTGGATCGGCATTTTGTAGTGACGACTGATGTGTTGGACGGCAATTGTACCAGTCGCACAAGTAATATAAAATGGGTGAATTTCCCCAACTCTCGATCTCTTCAAGGAACACAGTAAGGTGGAGTTAATTTTGAGGAGGACTTGAGATTGAAGTCCTTAGGTCGGAGTTAACGAAGGGGGGTTTTGAATGTTGTGGAAAAAGAAAATAAAACACTAACAGCTACTCCTATGCAACGCCGCTATGCGATACTTCGCCAGGCGGGTTGGAAGACTATACGGGCCGCTATGCACCGAATCGCTGGGCGGATGAATGAGTTGGCTTCCGGATAAGGTGGTGAGAATGACGGAATGAGGGTCAAGAGCACCTCTTCTCTACGCACACCACTAGCAATTGCTAGTGTGGCACAACCAGATGTGGTGGAGGATGGAAAATAAAGGCGCACCTCAAGCAAATAACATAAATATGAAATCACATAGACATGGTTGTATACATATGTTTATCAAAATAAGAACAACTTTATCTTATATAAGAGATCAACTACACTATCAACAACAAGAGAAGAGAAGTGTGCGAAATCGACCAGATCCGAAGTCTTGTTGAGGATTCACGGTATGATTCGCTGGGTTGTCAATTCGCGTCCTAGCTCGATCTTCAACTGCATCCGGGGTAGAGGAGGTTGTCACTCACTCCCAATGGACGCTTCTTCTTCGTGTCACGAGCCGGTGGAGGATGACACAAACTTCTCCTAGCTTGATGGAGAAAGCTAGATCAAACTCTCCTTGAAGCTCAATGATGAAGGAGGAGGCCGAGAGGAAGCTCAGGCTTGGATTTGGCGGTGAAAACTTGCCCGGAGCACCTCCCTAAGGTGGAAGATGAAGGGAAATGGCGAAACTTAGCCCTAAAATGGTGGAGGAGAAAATCTATCTATCCATCGTCTTTCAATGGAGGAAAATCTGCGCTTTAAATAGAAGCAGGTCAGAAAATTAGGCACGAACGGTTTAGCGCATGACCGTACGTTCACCGTGCATTATTAACTTACAATACAAGCTTGCGGAAGATGAAGCGTTGACCCGTGCGTTTTACTTCGCGCATGGGCGCTTCCGCCCATGCGTGAAGGAAATCGCACGAGTAGCGACAGAAAGCAGGAAAATATGGTGGAACCGTGCGTTTTTCTCGCGCACGGGCGCATCCGCCAGTGCGTGAACAAATCGCACGATTAACCACAGACAGCAACAGACAAGAAGCTACAGGAAAACCGTGCGTTTCCTTCGCGCACGATTCCCAAGAAACTGTGCGTCAACCGAGCGTTAAGAAATTCGTCGAGCTCAGTTCGACGTTTCTCCTGCACAAATAAAACGCACGATCACAAAGAACCGTGTGCCAAGAAATCGCACGACCATGCATTTTCCTCAATTCAGAAGTCCTCTCTTGGGGAAAATGCACCACCTGCATAGCAAAAACCAAAACTGGAGCACAAGATCTCAGCACCCATACACAGCGAAAAATGAACAAAAAGAACCATGGGGAGCACCATGTGCTTACCCCCAACATCAGAATGCGTAATTGCAGACCACAAGGGCCAAAACAATGCACTTAGCTTGAAAAAACTATATCAATGAAATCTCAATGATAACATACTAAAAGTGAAGTGCAAGTGCGTTAAAAGTAGCCAAGATGAGTCCAAAAAACCCTATATAAATCAGACTCATCACACCACCAGACTTAAACATTTGTTCGTCCCGAGCAAATCATCACTAAGCGGAGTTTAAGAAAGCTAGTTGACTAAGCAATTGCATAAATAGAGTACCATGCGAAGTCATACCCTCATGTAGAAAAAGCAATAGTAGAAAACTCTTCTATGCATGCATAATAATTTCTATTTCCTACAAACGTAAAGAGGATATTACAAATACTCCTAAAGTGAATCACGGTGAATCATTCGGCTGCGCGTAGAACCAAAGCAGGCGGACAATGAGGTGAGCATTGCCAAAGATCAGGTCTCAGGAAAATCTCCAAAGGAATCCACCAATGTCGGTAACCATATGCTCGCCCGTTCACACTCTATCCACGACACTAGTTTGACTCAAACATGAATCTGTAGGACCTGGAGTATAAAATAGGATTAGGCAAAGATGGGGTATACAAAGATAAACAAGACGGACACGCACACCCAAAATGAGATCGCCCGAAAGCACTCACAGCTGAACTCAACGGGCAAACACGTGTGGGGCACCGCCAGACTTGGACTTTTGACGGTGCGTGCACGCACATAACGAACACAACTCAACAACAATATATATATTTTTACTTTTATTCCACATTGGGATTTTCTTTTTATTTACCATCATATATTATATATTTTTTCTTTCCTTTTCCATTTTTATCCAAATAGCCAAAACAAACTATGAAAACACGACACCACCACAAGCAGCACAAACACCAAATAACTGCCCACACATAACGGATACAAACTACATCAAAACAAACTAACAGATCGACAACATTCAGATGTGCGAGTAGGAAATGCTATATGGCTTTGGTAGTGAGGCGTAAGGATGTCAAAGGAAGGGACAGGCTTAATGGGGATAGCAACAGATAGATGTCGGGAATGGTACTAGGCTCAAAGTAGACAAAGTGACAGCCTACATCACGCGCGCACTTGACTAACCATGTACCCATGCTTCGAGAGTAGCTAGGGGCAAGTTCTTAGCCACCGAGAAAGACAACCCTTCCTCCCGACTCGAGCAATACGAGGCTATTGAACTCCCACACACAATCCTACAACAGCGTTTGATTCACAACCAGATTCACAAATAGAGTACCGTAAACAAAATCTGCGCTAAAAAATAGAAACTATAAGCGTATAAAGAATTTTAATCTACATAGACTCTAAGTGATCATGAGTGCATGCCTAGGAACACTCTTGGAGTCAACATTTTAATCCATCATGCAATCCTAATTCAACACAGCATTCTTTACTCTACGCACAAGTGATAATCAAGCTCGGTGTATGCAAGCGTTAAGTACACACTCTCAAGTGGGTCCTGTGGAGTGCAATGCAATTACAAATGATATAACAATAATTGATTTTAGTATGCAAATTAAATGTGCGCGTGAGCAGATAACAACTTGAGTCTCTACACCACCAGACTAAAACCATGCAACCTATCATAAGATTCATAATAAAAACAATGAAATATAAGTCGGGGGAGAGGTTACCACATGGTCAGCCAATGAGCATTCCAGAAGATTGGCGTTAAAGCATGAAGCCAAACCTGCGAAAATATTTATCTCCTCCGCCGTGCCAAATAAAGGCCACCTACAAAATAGCTTAAACAACAAAAAAATGTATACCAAGCCATAACAAATATAAGCTAAGCAATACTCGCGAGTTAGTACTAAACACAATATCACATCACATATATCAAATGAAACTAAACATAATAGCACAAGAAAGATAGACAATGCGAACAAAATAACTAAAACCACCCTGAGGATGATGCCCAGCTGAATGGAGTAATGTATACAAAAAGTCAAAATAACCAAAATACAAATATGAAGCAATAACTACAAATAATCCCAACTGAGAAGAGCAGCAACAATCACTCATGCTGATCAGAGAAGGGCGTAGGTGGAGTACGGGCACGAGAAGTCGAAGCTTGAGCTGGGGTAGCAGGGGGCACCTTAATAAAGTCAACAATATGCGTCGTCATGCCATGTTGCTCGCACAATAGCTCGTCCATCTGCATATGACGCGCGTAGAAGTCGGGATAATCCTCTGCGATACTTCTACGATGCGAGGTATGGCCAAAAGAAGGCGATGGGCCCAATGGCAAGGTATGGACAGGAACAGCATCGTCGGACCGGCGGGACTCCGAAGGGGATCCCGCATCTATGGAAGAAGCAATAGTTGGCTGCTCATGCTCCACAGTACGAATGACGTAGCGCCACGAACTGCCAGAAGAAACACGACACACCAATCTGAAGGCGGTCATCATGGTCGCAAAAATAAAATCGCCACGGGAAACTGGAGTCATGGCTAGAAAAGTGTCAAAAACTCCTAATCCCTAGGCGATTCGCGTAGTAACATGTGAACCACTGATGGCCTTCAAAGGCACATACGTGGCCTAGTGAAGGAAGTAATCAGCAAGAACGCGGCCTAAGTGGAGAGGGACACCATGATGCATGCGGTAAAGGTAGAGCAGATCCGACCACCCTGCTACGTTCTGACTCATCGAGTGGGCATTAATGTTGTGCCCGATCAAGTGCTGAACATAGCGGAACGAGGGAGAGATGATCTGGGATGACTTGGCAGAACGCGCTTCGTACTGCTGTGGCAATCCGGTGATCTCCTGCTAGAATGCATGGGGAGAAGCGCCGATTGGGAACTCAAGTGGTGGGGCTAGAACGTCCGTTTCCGTGACTTCATCAACAGCGTATATCCCTGCATAAACGGCAAGCATGCCCATACTAAAAGTGTACTGGCACAAGTTCATCTGAAATGCCACCGCAGTGGATTCACCGGTGGCTACGTCACGTCGTTCCAAAATGCAGAAAGTGGAGAGGAATTCGAGCGTGAGTTCGCGGAATCCTGTCTCCACAATGGAAAAGAACCGACGCCACGAACCCACGTCGAGTAATCGATCCACCTCCAGGTTTAGAGCGACAGCCGCAAGCTCCCTGTCTGAAACGAAATGAAAATCAAAAAAGTGTTTTTGGACCAAGAGTTCATACCTTGTGATAATTTCAGGTCTCCCAAAGCGGAGCATCCGCTCTGCGTCTTCAGTGTTCACCGGAGCATTCGGAGCATCTTTCGGCTCCACAGGAACTGAAGCTCGTGAAGAAGAGGAAGAGGAACCACCAAAGCTACGCAGCTTGCTAATCACTTTCTTGTAACCCATGATTGTGATGAGGAGAGAAAGTGGAAGAGAAAGAGAGGAGGAATTGGGCAAGATATGGAAGAGGAGGAAGAGATCTCGCCAGAGAATATGAAGTCGAGGCAGACGATTGCAGCCGACGCACGAGAATTAGGGCCAGCGTGCGTCAAAAATGCTCGGTCTGCATTTTTATAAATAAAAAATGCACGATCGTGCATTTTTGCCGCGCACTTTTTCCACACCCGTGCGTTTTGCAAAAACAGTCCGATTCACATCATTTTCTCCGGGAAGTATCGTCCTGCTACAACAGAGAGAAAAACAAAAACAAATGGAACAAAGAATCTCCGGAGTGACTAGGCAATCTTCCCGAATTAGGCACAAGCACACAAAACTCTCGCAAGTAAGCATTAAAGCAAAAATAAATAAAACGACAAGCAAAGCTATTTTTAAAACAAAAAAACAAAAAACTAACTAATCATACTCCTATATAAGTACTGGGATTATTGTCATCCCAACACGACTTATTCGAAAAATGAAAAGTACTAGCTAATGGGACTATGAAAAAAAGAAGTGCACAAATAACTGGCCTAATATCCATTGTGGTAATGAGTACTGGTACAGAGATAGAACAGTTACCCCTCTACCTACATAATAATACCTACCCAACACAGTTAGAGGAAATAGTAAATAAGAAGAGGAGGAGCGCTGGTCCTCGCTCATCTTATCACAAAACATATCCTCGCCTAGCTAGGCATCATCAACCACAGATGTATAGGAACCGATGGCAACGACATGAACACCATTCTCATCATCATCCTAGTGTACCAGTGGAGACTTTGGCTGCACAGGTTTAGATAGAGAATGGGGATCAAGTAATAAAAGGGAAGAAGAACTAAAATAATCAAAATATGGGAGAGTGATCCCGGTGTCACTCTCAGCAAGATCCAAGCATAGATCATTGTCGGTATCATACGAGTCATAGCGTGGGGAATCAGAGAACTCGAGATCCACGATGGTAAGGGGGACGGCCTTGTACAATAAGGAGGTGAAAACCTCTGCATCAGAAAGAGGATATTCCTCATCCCACTAGGGTGCGTAAAAGTGTTCTGAAAATCCACATTCCCCGTCGGAGATAGTAAAATCCACGTCCCATTTCGGCGCAACCTCAGGCACCGAATCATCCAAACATATGGCATCATCAATCGACACACAAGAAAAAGGAGTAGCACGATCAGGCAAAAATTGCAGAGGGGGGGAACTGCTCTCGAAATCAGGCATAGAATGAGCAGGCCCCATCGCAAAACCAGTCGCAGACGCCACCCCATCGATAAGAACAATCTTTGTATCCCATAGAGGAGCGCTCATGAAGATCCTCTTTTTGCTGGCTACCACAAGAGTGATCGTCATCACTTAAGGGAAGCTCGTAAAAAGGGATCAAAGGACCCATGAAAGATCTGTATGCGGCAAGAGATTCTTCGTTAATCTCAACGGGCAAAGAGAGAGCCAGATGAGAAATCTCAGTGTATGGGCCAGGCAACAACACCCTGGTAGGCATATCCACAACAGTCTTCCATGAATGGGCGGTTGTTGCGCATACTCCCTCAGAGGGAAAAAGCTCACACAAGCGAGGGCAATCCTTCACCATGTGGCCTACACCTTGACATAACAAACATCGAATACAATGCCCGGCATTCATAACAGCCATGGCGTCGATGTATCGGTGCAAAATGTCAAGTAGACGGCAGTCAGTCACAGAATACATCGCAAACAAAAATAATTACTGAAAAAGTGCTACAAAGCTAGAATAAAAACAGCACGGATCTGGTATCTAAACCAAAAATCAGAAGAGGGCAAAAAGAAGTAAGCAAAATAAAAAATTCTAATAACTAAAGCAAATAAGAAACATGAAATATACAAATGGAAAAGGGCTTCGATCTACTATCTCCCTCTCCAAAAACTCACATGACTGTGGTCCCCAGCAATGGAGCCAAAAACTTGATGGGTATGATGACAAGTGTACCGGTCGCACAAGTAATATAAAATGGGTGAATTTTCCAAAGTATCGGTCCCTTCAAAGAACACAGTAAGGAGGAGTTAATTTTGAGGAGGACTTGAGATTGAAGTCCTTAGGTCAGAGTTAATGAAGGGGGGTTTTGAATGTTGCGGAAAAAGAAAATAAAACACTAACAGCTACTCCTATGCAGTGCCGCTATGCAATGCTTCGCCGGGCAGGATGGAAGACTACACGGTCTGCTATGCACCGAATCGCTGGGCAGATGGACGACTAAGCTTGCGGATGAGGTGGTGAGAATGGAGGAATGAGGGTCAAGAGCACCTCTTCGCTACGCACACCACTAGCAATTGCTAGTGCGGTACAACCGGATGTGGTGGAGGATGGAAAATAAAGGCGCACCACAAGCAAATAACATAAAAATGAAATCACATAGACATGATTGTATACATATGTTTATCAAAATAAGAACAACTTCATCTTATACAAGAGATCAACTATAATATCAACAACAAGAGAAGAAAAGTGTGCAAAATCGACCGGATCTGATGTAACACCCTAAAGACCAATTTGGGTTCAGGTTGGGTGACACGGCCTGGGACACGGGCGTGCCCAGGGCGTGTCGTGCTCGGGTCGACGAACTACTCTCGACAATCGTCGAGAGGCAAACAAAGGGAGTACACGGCCTGTGACACGGGCATGTCACAGGGCGTGTCCTTTGCGGGTTTCAACCAGGGTTATGCGTGTTGAGAGACACGGGTGTGTCTTGGGGCACACGGCCTGGGACACGGACGTGTCCCATGGCAGTGTCCCACTCGGGTGAGTTGATATTGTACTCGGTGAAGTACATGGCTGATAGATACTGGCGTGTCGGGCATGTCACGGGCTTGTAAGGTGTGACACAGCCATGTCACACGGCCGTGTACTGGTTTGGTTTGAGTCGGTTGTGTGCCGCTTAAGGGACATGGCATGTGACACGGGCGTGTCAAAGGGCGTGTCATGCCGTGTTCAGCCTATTTTTGGGCAAATCAGAGCCGTTCGTTTCCCTATCCTGGATGCAGTGGTCTAGGCCTCTTCCCTGTGGATAAAAGGCCGATAAATGATGGCTTCATTCCTTCATTTCATTCTTCTTATCATTCTATAAGAGAGAGAAAGGCCAAGGGACGGAAAGGAGGAAGGAGAAAGCAAGCTGTTGGAGGAGCTGCGGAGTGCGAAATCTAGATCTGAGGTTGAATCCATGAAGGCAAAGCCGAGGCGGTGATTTCCATCCGGCAAGGTCATGACTCCAAAGCGGTGTTCAAGGGTAACGATCTCCTTCTTGGACATCAAAGTCATTTCTTTATGTATATGCATGGAATCCTCCTCCAAGAGGTGGATATCGTAAGTGATTCCTTGCTTGAGTCTACATCTAGAGCCAGAAGTGTGGAGTACGACATAGGCCTGCTGTGTGAAGCCCATCTCGACGGGTTGTATGGATCGGTGATGGTTATGGGTAAACCGAAGAAAACTCCGTGGATTTGATGTTGTGTAAAATATATGTGTGTAACCACTATTGTATGGATGTATGGATGTATGGATGTTGGATGCTTTGCGAAAGCTCCTGATTATCGTGAGAGGTCAATTGGTAGCGATGCTTCGGGAGCGTGCGATAAACCCGGATTGCTGCACCACTAGGGTGGGTTGATCTGTATTAGTTGAAGGGTCGATTGGTGGCGATGCCTGGGTAGCCGAGTTAAACCCGGCTTGCTACTCCACTAGGGTGGGTCGATCTGTATTAGGATTGGAGGTCGATTGGTGGTAATGCCTTGGGAGCACAGATAAACCCGGCTTGCTACACTACAAGGGTGGGTCGATCTGCTCATGTTTGATGTAAGGTTAGTACCTCTGAGTGGTGTGGACGGAATGTCGCCAGCCCGTGGGATTGGTGGACTAGGACCGTCCAAACAAAAAGTTAAAAACCTTTGATCGGCGGTGGACGACGGGTATACCCGGTACACCAATAAGGTGCCCTGAGTGCACGGAGCATCAGGTGGATACCGGCGTTTGTTATATGGTTGTGAATGGTAGCTTGACAGATGTTATGATAGCAATGCATACAGGGAAGGAACCACTGCCCCGGGTAAGGGGTAGGGTCATTATAATTGGTCAACTAATGCTGACCGTTGCTTTGATTACGTCTCTTGGGTGGATGATGATTTGCAGGTGTTGGTGGATTGAATTGCATTGAGCGGAATAAAGACTTGCTGCGAAGGCCCTCGAAGGCCGTTCGAAGAATGTTTGGATTTCATATGTGGCCGTCCTGCGTGTCGATGTATGAAATTGTATATGTTTGTAAAGAACAACCTGTAAGGCCTTAAGGCCGTGAGCGTGTGTGTGTATGTTGTAAACATTCCTGGTATGTATATAAATGTGGAATTTATATATTAGTGGACATTCGCTGTGCTAAGTTTATATAACATAAACTGCTGCGCTAGAATGCTTTGAGTTAGGCTACGAGTAGAAAAGATTTTGATATCCCCACGTATCTCCGCCGTTTGTGTGTGAAATATGGCGTGGGGCCCCAGCCAGACCCACTGTTATATTCCACGTGACGAATGGAGGCGTTATAAAGTGGTATCTGAGCCAGGTTTGAGATTTTTTGGATGGAGAACAAAATGGAACTCACGAATGTCCACTAGGAATGATATGTGTGTGAGGAGAGTCACCGTGTAGTCAATGTCTCTTTGCCATTATGTAATGGAAGATTAATGGTGTTTTGTACATTGATAGGTGGCAAGGAGTGGTGCTGGGCAGTCTGAGCCCCAGCATTCGGACGAGAGTGTGACACCAATTGAAGCACCTACACCTCCCTTGGTGAAGACCATACGTGTGGTGACTGAGACGGTGCTCGTAGTATTACAAGCACAACCTACTAGGCAGGCAAGCACTGCATGGGTGTCAGTACGGCCCAGTGCAAGGCAAGAGCATGCTGAAGTTGTCATGGACGAGCAAGCAATGAATGAACAAGTTGAAAAGGTTTATGGAGTTTCATCCACTTACGTTTTGTGGGGCGATTTCCCCAATGCAGCCGGAGGATTGGCTTGCAAGAGTGAAGAGGATTCTGACTGCAATCAAGACTGCGGAGGAGCAGAAAGTGACCTTAGCCACTTTTCTGCTAGAAGGAGATGCGAGACTGTGGTGGGATGATGTGGAAGTGCATCACTTGGCAGGTCAAGGATTAGAGGAGGTCTCAATTGATGAATTCTCAGGATTGTTTCTAGCTGATGAGTCCATTTTATATACCTATTTTCGAACTCATCTGTGCTTGTTTTCCTTCGCTTGCACTTCACGTTTAATTCATAATCGTATATATTTCATCTTATCTTTATTTCCATAGGAAGTGCACATTTATGCTCGTGGTTGTGTATTTTGTTATTTT
The DNA here is from genome assembly GCA_039583875.1 of Platanthera guangdongensis. Lineage (NCBI taxonomy): Eukaryota > Viridiplantae > Streptophyta > Magnoliopsida > Asparagales > Orchidaceae > Platanthera > Platanthera guangdongensis. The sequence continues at coordinate 78,828,531 of CM077150.1, read as the reverse complement.
TATTGTTTGTACACCTTTTTGTGATTGCCCGGAATGTCTGCACATATCAGTGATTGGTTTTTCCTTTCGGTACAGAGGTCGTGTGCGTGTTCCGGGATGGTTGTGAAACAGGAATACTGCGCACGATCATGGGATCTAGTGCGCACGACCACTGGTCGTGCGCCCCTGATCGTGTGCGCTACTCTTCGTTTTCTAGAATCAGCATGGGGTAAGTGCACGACCACTGGACACAATGCGCACGACCACCGGTCGGGCGCCACTGATCGTGTGCATTGATTCCTCTTTTCTGGAGTCCTGTCTAGGGTAATCGCACGACCATTGGACTTAGTGCGCACGACCACTGGTCGTGCGCCACTGCTCGTGCGCGTTATCCCTGTTCTTCCTGATCTTTCATGCCAGTGCGCACGATCACCGGACATAGTGCTCACGACCACCGGTCGTGCGCCTGTGATCGTGCGCATTGTTCATTTCTGCTTTGTATAAATAGTGCAGGTCTCGCCCTAATTCGGAAGAGGATCCGGAGCTCGACATTTCTCCGCCGTTTTCCGCCTTCTCCGCCGTTCCCCTTCATCATCCACCCTAGGGAGGTGCTCCGTGCAAGCTTTCACCGCCAAATCCAAGCCGGAGCTTCCTCTCGGCCTTCTCCTTCATCTGTGAGCTTCAAGTAGGGTTTGACGCCATAGCCATCAACAAAGGAAAGCTAGCAAACTTCGTCCGCTATCGTCAGACGAAGAAGACGGGCCATTGGAAGGTGGTGACAGCCCTTCTCTACCCCGGACGCAGTTGAGGACCGAGCTTGGATGCGGAATGACAACCCGACGATTCCAACCGTGAATCCTCAGCAAGACTTCGGATTCGGTTGATCTCTTGACTTGTTCTTGCTTTATTGTTGAATATTGGTGTTTAACTTTATTTATATTGATGAAGTGTGCTTAGTTTGTAAAACGATTTTATACAATCATGTCTATGTGATTTTGTATGTTTTCGTTATTTACTTGAGTTGCGCCATATTCCATCCACCACCATCCACCCTTGCCGCACTAGCAATTGCTAGTGGCGTGCGTAGCGAAGAGGTGCTCACGGCCCTCATTCCGTCGTTCTAACCACCTCATCCGCAAGCCTACTCGCCCATCTGCCTAGTGATTCGGTACATAGCGGCCCGACTAGTCTTCCATCCCGCCTGGCGAAGCATCGCATAGCGGCGTTGCATAGGTGTAGTTGTTAACCTTTTATTTTCTGTTTCCGCAACATCAAAACCCCCCTTAGTTAGCTCCGACCTGAGGACTTCAATCTCAAGTCCTCCTCGAAATTAACTCCACCTTATTGTGTTCCTTGTGAGATCGATACTTGGGAAAACCCCCCATTTTATATTACTTGTGCGACTGGTTCACTACCGTGATCTTACGCATCAAGTTTTTGGCGCCATTGCCGGGGAACACAGTCGTGTGAGTTTTTGGAGAGGGAGATAATAGATTGAAGCCCTTTTCCATTTGTGCATATCATTTTTATTTATTTATTTTCTTTGGTTATTAGAATTTTTATTTTGCTTATTTCTTTTTTTTTCCTTTTCTGATTTTTGATTTAGATAGCAGATCCGTGCTATTTTTATTTTAGCTGTGTAGCACTTTTTCAGCAATTATTTTTGTTCGTGATGGATCATGATGCTGAGCGCCGTATCCTTGACACTTTGCGCCAATCCATCGATGCCATTGCTGTTATGAATGTCGAGCATTGCATTCAGTGTTTGTTATGTCACGGTGTGGGCCACATGTTGAAGGATTGCCCTCATTTGTGCAAACCTTCTCCCTCTGAGGGAGTGTGCACAACAACCTCCAGTTCGCGGAAGACTGTTGTGGACAGGCCTACCAGGTTGTTGCCTGGCCTATACACTGACATAACGCACTTTGCTCATTCTCTACCTGTTGAGATTACTGAAGAATCTCTGACCGCATACAACTCTTTCATGGGTCCCTCGATCCCTTTTTACGACCTTTCCTTGAGTGATGATGATCACTCTGGTGTTAGCCAACAAAAAGAGGAACAGGAACTCATGGACGCTCCTGTATGGGACGATGAGATTGTTCCGGTCGTCGACGGGGTGGCGTTAGCGAATGAGTTTGCGATGGGGCCTGCTCATTCAGTGCTTGATTTTGAGAGCAGCCTTGCCCCTCCGTAATTTTTGCCGGATTGTGCTATTCCTCTTTCTTGTGAGTCGGTTGATGATACCGTGATTGTGGATGATTCGGTGCCCAAGGTTGCGCCGAAGTGGGATGATGATTCCTCTATCTCCGACAGAGAAGGTGGATCTTCGGAACACTTTTACGCACCCCGGTGGGATGAGGAATACCCTCTTTCCGATGCGGAGGTTTGCACCTACTTATTGGATGAGGCCGTTCCTCTAACCACCACGGACCTCGAGTTCTCGGATTCCCCTCTATACGACTCGTATGATACCGACGATGATGTCTGCTTGGATCTGCTGAGAGTGATACCGGGATCACTCTCCCATTTTCTGATTATTTTAGTTCTTCTTCTCCTTTATTTCTTGATCCCCCTTCTCTATCTGAGCCTGTGCAGGCTGAGACTCCACGGGCATGCTGGGATAATGATGAGCCTGGTGTTCTTGCCGTTGCCATCACACCCTACACACCTGTGGTTGACGATGTCTTGCTAGGCGAGGATACTTTTTGTGATAAGATGAGTGAGGACCAGGCCTCCTCCTCATCCTATTTCCTATTTCCTCTACCTGCGAGGAGCAGGTATGATTATTTAGGCAGAGGGGTAACTGCTCTATCACCGTATCGGTACCCGTTACCGAAACGGATATTGGGACAGTTACCTGTGCATTTTTCTTTTCATAGGCCCATTAGCTAGAACCTTTTTATAGCCGAATAAGTCGTGCTGGGATGACAATAACCCCAGTACTTATCTTTCATTTCCTGTATTTTTATTTTTCATGTCTATTTTAGTTTTAGCATTTCTTTTTGTATATTTTGTTTTTTTTGCGGAGCTCACCCCTGCAGGTATTCTTGACAACTTTGTGTTGGCGGGGTTGTGATTCTTCGTATGGCGGGCCTGCTTCAGGTTTCCACGCGTCTTCTGGTATGCTCACTAGCTGAGCATTGGGTAACCTCTTCCCTTATCTCTTTATGATCTTAATTTCTCTATCATATGCTGTGTAGTTTAGTTTAAGTCTGGGGGAGAGCTCTGTTACCTATTGCACGTGCACATCTCATATGCATACTAGAAGCCTTTATTGTTTTATTTTTCTTAGTTCATTGCATCACACACCACTGCACCCACATGAGCGCGTGCTTAGCTTTTTGCGTGCTGCGAGTTAAACTCATTTCTTCGTTAGATTTGGAAAAACTATGGTGCTGACATAGGATTGTGAGATGGAGTAAAATGTTGACCTTGCTGTGCTCCTAGTCAACTGCTCTCGTCTCGTGTAGAAATTGGAGTAGATTTAATTTTTCTGAATGCTTTTAGTTTTATATTTTTCTAAATACGTAAATACTTTTTATTCTACTCAAAAGTGGGTGAATCCGGTGTGAATCTGACGGTAGCTTAGGGATGTGTGTAGACGGCCGTTAGGTTCGTATTGCTCTAGTCGGGAGGAGGGATAGTCTTTCTCGTTGGCTAAGAACTTGCCCCAAGCTATTCATGAAGCATGGGTATAGGTTAGTCATGCATGAGCGAGATGTAGACCATCATTTTGGCCCGGTTGAGCTTTGTACCATTCCTAACGTCTTGTCCTCGCTAGCTCCGTTGTGCCTACCCCTCCTTTTGATTCAGCTCCACCATGATTTCACCAAAGCCTCATATCCAATCCTAGTCACACACCCAAGTTGAGCTTCAGAGTTTTACATTTTCATGTTGGGATGTGATGTGGTGTTATTATTTGTGAAAATATGGAAGTGCTCCCAATTTTATATCAGCTGAATTGTGAAAATAAAATGAAGAAAAAGAAAAATTAAAAAATTAAAAATATTTGAAAAGAAAAAAAGTGAAAAGAAAAAGTTTTAATTGAAAATCATTTTGGAAATGAGATTATTTTTGGAGTAGGCGGTGCACACACCCATATGTTAAAAATTAAGTCTGGGGGTGTGGTGTACTCACGTGTATTTTGCTTAGAAGAGGGATTCTTTTTATGATAGCTCATTTGGGTTAGGTGCATAGCCTTCCTATTTATCTTTGATTACCTCACTGAAACCCAAGCCCCATCTCTTCACCTAAAGTCCTATTGATTCGTGTGTGAACCAAACCAGCGCCGTGGAGAGAATGCGAAAGGGAAAGCATATGGTCACCGACATTGGTGGATTCCTTTGGAGGTTATCCCGAGCCCCGATATTTGGCAATGTTCGCCTATCGATTAGTCTACTTTCTCCCTACGCATGAACGGATGATTCACCGTGATTCTATTTTTGAGTAATAAGAAAATGTTGATACGCATTGTGAAAAGTATAAACTATTTTGTATACTTAGAAATTTCTTCAATTATATTTTTACGCGTGCGAGCATGCGACTTCGCATGGTACTCCGTATCGCAATTTCTTTGTTAACTAGTATTTTTCCCCATCTGCTTAGATTTTGTTTGCTCGGGACGCGCAAATAGTTAAGTCTGGAGGTGTGATGAGTCCATTTTATATATCTATTCTCGAACTCATCTGGGCTTGTTTTCCTTCGCTTGCATTTCACTTTTAATTCATAATCGTATATATTTCATCTTATCTTTATTTCCATAGGAAGTGCACATTTATGCCCGTGGTTGTGTATTTTGTTATTTTTATTGTTTGTACTCCTTTTTGTGATTGCCTAGAATGTCTGCATATATCAATGATTGGTATTTCCTTTCGGTATAGGGTCGTGTGCGTGCTCCGGGATGGTTGTGAAACAGGAATACTGCGCACGGTCATGGGATCTAGTGCGCACGACCACTGGTAGTGCGCCCCTGATCGTGCGCACTACTCTTCGTTTTCCAAAATCAGCCTGGGGTAAGCGCACGACCACTGGACATAATGCGCACGACCACCGGTCGTGCACCAGTGATCGTGTGCATTGATTCCTCTTTTCTGGAGTCCTTTCTAGGGTAATCGCACGACCATTGGACTTAGTGCGCACGACCACTGGTCGTGCGCCACTGCTCGTGCGTGTTATCCCAGTTCTTATTCCTGATCTTCCATGCCAGTGCGCACGATCACCGTACAGAGTGCGCACGACCACCGGTCGTGCGCCTGTGATCGTGCGCATTGTTCATTTCTGCTTTGTATAAATAGTGCAGGTCTCGCCCTAATTCGGAAGAGGATCCGGAGCTCGACATTTCTCCGCCGTTTTCCGCCTTCTCCGCCATTCCCCTTCATCTTCAAACCTAGGGAGGTGCTCCGGGCAAGCTTTCACCGCAAAATCCAAGCCGGAGCTTCCTCTCGGCCTTCTCCTTCATCCGTGAGCTTCAAGTAGGGTTTGACGCCATAGCCACCAAGCAAAGGAAAACTAGAAAACTTCGTCCGCTATCATGAGACGAAAAAGACGGGCCATTAGAAGGTGGTGACAGGCCTTCTTTACCCTGGACGCAGTTGATGACCGAGCTTGGACGCGGAATGACAACCCGACGATTCCAACTGTGAATCCTCAACAAGACTTCGGATTCGGTCAATCTCTTGACTTGTTCTTGCTTTATTGTTGAATATTGGTGTTTAAATTTATTTATATTGATGAAGTATGCTTAGTTTGTAAATTGATTTTATACAATCATGTCTATGTAATTTTGTATGTTTTCGTTATTTACTTGAGTTGCGCCATATTCCATCCACCACCATCCACCCTTGCCGCACTAGCAATTGCTAGTGGCGTGCGTAGCGAAGAGGTGCTCATGACCCTCATTCCGTCGTTCTAACAACCTCATCCGCAAGCCTACTCGCCCATCCGCCTAGTGATTCGGTGCATAGCGGCCCAACTAGTCTTCTATCCCGCCTGGCGAAGCATCGCATAGAGGCGTTGCATAGGAGTAGTTGTTAACCTTTTATTTTCTGTTTTCGCAACATCAAAATCCCCCTTAGTTAGCTCCGACCTGAGGACTTCAATCTCAAGTCCTCCTCGAAATTAACTCCACCTTTCTGTGTTCCTTGTGCGATCGATACTTGGGAAAACTCTCATTTTATATTACTTGTGCGACCGGTTCACTGTCGTGATATTACGCATCACTAGCCAAGTATTTTCCAGTGTCACAGCAAATTGCGTTGGAGAATGAATTTCAGCGTCTGGTGCAGGGTGAGACTGATATTGACAAGTACCTGCATGAGTTTACCAGACTAGGATGCTATGCGGGATCTACGTTCGCTGAGGAGGCTCGGAAGACGAATCGCTTTTACGAGGGACTGCGTGACGAGTTAAGGTTGGCACTCCCGAGTTCGGTGAACCAAGGCTTCCAAGTGTTGGTAGATACAGCCCGTGTGCTTGAGAAGGATTTGAAGTGGGTACAAGAGAAGAGGAGCCTGGCGGTGGATATGCCAGAATTTAAAGTTCCCTAGTTAGAACAGTCAGAGTTTAAGAGACTAGATAAGAAAAGGTTCAGGCATGATGAACCAACCCCGTTGACTGTTTCTTCGGGGGCAACCTATGGACAAGGACGTGTGGATACACGTACATGTTTTAACTGCGGGAATAAAGGACATATTGCCCGTTATTGTTGGAATACCCCGTCAAGGAGTGAGAAAAGAATAGGTGCGTCTTATGAAGAAAAGGGCAAAGCAGTGGCCGAGTCATCTGCAACCCGGACGCAACCTCGACTGCATAATTTGGAATTACAAGAGCCGCAAAGCTCCATTGGTGAAGTTCAGGCTCGTGTGTTTAATTTGGAACATCAAGAGCCGATGAAACGATATCTGCAAAATCAGGCGGCTGAGCGGAAGTAAACAGAGAATCGTGACCTGTATCCCTTTGCTGATGTGAACACTGTTGTATATAAGGCACGAATAATGAGATGATTGAGTACATATATGTTCTAGGTTGTGTTGAATCATGTGATGGTTGTGTTAGATGAAATTGTGAATGGATCTGCACATGTGAGAGAGATGTATGTGTGGAGGATCTCAATGTGATGTTTGTTTTGTTTGATGCCTTGGTGCAAGACAGGCTATGGCCTCTGAGCTCGAACCCGGCTCGCTTTTTTCGAGTGATTGATTGCTGATGATGCAACAAAGAGTGGTTTGGTGAATGTCTGTAGTCGAGGCAATTTTCGGGACGAAATTTTTTTGAAGGAGGGGAGGATTATAACACCCCAAAGCCCAATTTGGGTTCAGGTTGGGTGACACGGACTGGAACACGGGCGTGTCCCAGGGCATGTCGTGCTCGGGTCGACAAACTGCGCTAGACAATCGTCGAGCGGCAATCAAAGGGAGTACATGGCCTGTGACATGGGTGTGTCACAGGGCGTGTCCTTTGCGTGGTTCAGCCAGGGTTATGCGTGTTGAGAGACACGGGTGTGTCTTGGGGAACACGACCTGGGATACGGGCGTGTCCCATGGCCATGTAAACCACGTATGAGTTGATATTGTACTGGGTGAAGTACACAGCTGATAGACACGGGCGTGTCGGGCAGGACACGGGGGTGTAAGGTGTGATACGGGCGTGTCACACGGCCATGTACTGGTTGGGTTTGAGTCGGTTGTGTGCCGCTTAAGGGACACAGCCTGTGACACGGGCGTGTCACAGGGCGTGTCAGGCCGCGTTCAGCCTATTTTTGGGCAAATCAGAGCCGTTCATTTCCCTATCCATGATCCAAGGGTCCAGGCCTCTTCCCTGTGGATAAAAGGCCGAGAAATGAGGACTTCATTCCTTCATTTCATTCTTATTCTCATTCTCAAAGAGAGAGAGAGAGAGAGAGAGAGAGAGAGAGAGAGAGAGACCAAGGGAAAGAAAGGAGGAAGGAGAAAGCCAGCTGCTGGAGGAGCTGCGGAGTGCGAAATCCAGATCCGAGGTTGGATCCATGAAGGCAAAGCCAAGGCGGTGATTTCCATCCGGCTAGGTCATGACTCCAAAGTTGTCTTCAAGGGAAACGATCTCCTTCTTGGACATCAAAGTCCTTTCTTTATGCATATACATGGAATCCTCCACCAAGAGATGGATATCTTAAGTGATTCCTTGGTTGAGTCTGCATCTAGAGCCGAAAGTGTGGAGTACGGCATATGCATGCTGTGTGAAGCCCATCTTGACGGGTAGTATGGATTGGTGATGGTTATGGGTAAACCAGAGAAGACTCCGTGGATTTGATGCTGTGTAAAATATATGTTTGTAGCCTCTGTTGTATGGATGTATGGATGTATGGATGTTGGATGCTTTTCGAAAGCTCTTGATTGTCGTGAGAGGTCAATTAGTAGCAACACTTGGGGAGCGCGCGATAAACCCAGCGTGTTATACCACTAGGATGGGTTGATCTGTATTAGTTGAAGGGTCGATTGGTGGCAATGCCTGGGGAGCCGAGTTAAACCCGGCTTGCTACTCCACAAGGGTGGGTCGATCTGTATTAGGATGGGAGGTCGATTGGTGGTAATGCCTGGGGAGCAAAGATAAACCCGGCTTGCTACACTACTAGGGTGGGTCGATCTGCTCTTGTTTTCTATTAGGTTAGTACCTCTGAGTGGTGTGGACGGAATATCGCTAGCCTGCGGGATTGGTGGACTAGGACCGGCCAACCAACAAGTTAAAAACCTTTGAACGGCGGTGGACGACGTATACCCGGTACACCAATAAGGTGCCCTGAGTGCACGGGGCGTCAGGTGGATACCGGCGTTTGTGATATGGTTGTGAATGGTAGCTTGATAGATGTTATGATGTCAATGAATACAGGGAAGGAACCACTGCCCCGGGTAAGGGGTAGGGTCGTTATATTTCGTCAGCTAATGCTGACCGTTGCTTTGTTTACCGCTCTTAGGTGGATGATGATTTGCAGGTGTTGCTGGATTGAATTGCATTGAGCGGAATAAAGGCTTGCTATGAATGCCCTCAAAGGTCATGCGAAGAATGTTTGGATTTCATGTGTGGCCGGCCTGCGTGCCGATGTATGAAATTATATATGTTTGTAAAGAGCAACATGTAAGGCCTTAAAGCCGTGACCGAGTGTGTGTGTTGTAAACATTCCTGGTACGTATATAAATGTAGAATTTATATGTTACTGGACATTTGCTGTGCTGAGTTTATATAACATAAACTGCTGCGCTAGAATGCTTTGAGTTAGGCTACGAGTAGAAAAGATTTTGATATCCCCACGTGACTCCGTCGTTTGTCTGTGAAATATGGCGTGGGGCCCCAGCCGGACCCACTGTTATATTTCACGTGACGAATGGAGGCGTTATATCTGAAGTCTTGCTGAGGATTCATGGTAGGATTCGCTGTGTTGTCAATCCGCGTCCTAGCTCGGTCTTCAACAGCGTTCGGGGTAGAGGAGGCTGTCACTCACTCCCAATGGACCCATCTTCTTCGTGTCACGAGCAGGTGGAGGATGGCACAAACTTCTCCTAGCTTGATGGAGAAAGCTAGGTCAAACTCTCCTTGAATCTCAAGGATAAAGGAGGAGGCCGAGAGGAAGCTCTGACTTGGATTTGGAGGTGAAAGATTGCCCGGAGCACCTACGTAAGGTGGAAGATGTAGGGAAATGGTCGAACTTTTCCCTAAAATGGCAGAGGAGAAAATCTATCTCTCTATCTCCTTTCAATGGAGGAAAATCTGCGCTTTAAATAGAAGCAGGTCAGAAAATTAGGCACGCACGGTTTGGCGCACGACCGTGCGTTAACCGTGCGTTATTAACATGCAAGCCAAGATTGCGGAAGATGAAGCGTTGAACTGTGCGTTTTACTTCGTGCATGGGCGCTTCCGCCCGTGTTTGAAGGAAATTGCACATGTAGCGACAAAAAGGAGGAAAACAGGAAAATATGGTTGAACTGTGCGTTTTACTCGCGCACGGGCGCTTCCGCCCGTGCATGAACAAATCGCACATTTAACCACAGCGAGCAACAAACAAGATGCTACAGGAAAACCATGTGTTTCCTTCGCGCATGATTCCGAAGAATCCGTGCGTCAACCGTGCGTTAAGAAATTCGTCGAGCTCAGTTCGACATTTCTCCTGCACAAATAAAAAGCACGATCATAAAGAACCGTGTTCCAAGAAAATGCACGACCGTGCGTTTAACTCAATTCATAAGTCCTCCCTTGGGGAAAATGCACCGCCTACACAAAAAAAACCAAAACTGGAGCACAAGCTCCCAGCACCCATACACAACAAAAAATGAACAAAAAGAACCATGGGGAGCACCATGTGCTTACCCCCAACATCAAAATGCTCAATTGCACACCACAAGGGCCAAAACAGTGCACTTAGCTTGAAAAAATTATATAAATGAAATATCAACGATAACATACTTAAAGTGAAGTGCAAGTGCGTGAAAACTACCCCAGATGAGTCCGAAAAAACCCTATATAAATCAGACTCACCAACGACCTTCCTGAGTGTCGGTGTCACCGTAAAACGGTGATTCTGGGCATAAGACCCGGTGGTAGCAAAAAAAATGGTCTTACACAACCAGACCTAGCCCTTACGTACGCCCCTAAAGGACACTCAGGGTCTCTGTGTATTATGTTGTCCAACCATAAGACTTTCCCTTATCTATGTGTCAACCACACCCGCCGAGTCATCGTACCAACGTCGGTGTGAATGACCGTCAAATACCGAAGACCCACCATATTTATGAACATGCAACCATGAGTTCCCGAGCAATCGGCTCGCTGGACTAACCTGTCTGTTTACACAGCCAATGAGCCTACCGCTCGACCAACCTAACCAAAATAACCTCCCGAACTATCAGGGTGAGTGAAAGTGAAGTCCTAGTTTATTGCTAATTACTCTTGTATTCATTTTAGTCTTACGGTTTAGGCTAACCTCGGACTGCCCTGGGCATTCCCTATGAAGGGATATCAGGGGCACTAGGAACTACGATGGGCTAAAGCTCAAACCTCCCTTTCGCAAGGCACTTACTATTATTGGTATCTACCCAAACCAATCCCACTTAGTGTTATACTGAATCTAATCCTAATGTATTTTGACTCTTCCAGGGAAAGACGGTCCATCGTCGATCCCAAGCACATCTCCACCCTTTCACAACTGGGCTCACAAATCCTACCTTCTCTTGGTGACCCTATTCATTCTTTTCCTGGACAGTACAACAATAACCCTTTTCCCTATAAGAGGCTTCACATATTGTTCTACCTTTATAATTTCTACTATGTGCAGACAGACTAACCTACATGATGAGTATGAGTGGTGACCGTTTCGAATATTCATCCGATTAATTAATATTATTATAGGGGGTCTATCATGATATTTTAGGAATAATTCCAGAATATAATATTTTTCCTAAATAAATTGCTATTTAAGTAATTTTCTGCAAAATAAGGCCAACAATGCTTTTGAACTACAAGTACAATTTCCTTTCTAGATATGGCCTTAGAAAAATTATGTTAGATGCATGTCATTATGATAACATTAAATACTGAATTTAATAATTTTCTTGAGAGGTTTTGACTTCAAAATAAATTATTGATTAATTATCCACAATAGTAGAGCAATGATGAAAGTACCAAGACTATTCATCCAAAAATCATGATAAAATTACCAGAACTTTAAGTTGACCATAAAAGACTTATGACCAAAAATAACCACTTCCTAAGACCATTTGGTAACATAAATAAATCATTTAATACCAATCATTAATTGGTACTTTGTGAAGTAACCATTATGAACCTATTTCTAAAAATTCTTTGAAAATTAACAGATCTTAAGAATATCCTAAAAAGTCCTCTAACCAAGTTTCATAAGCTTTCATTGAATGAATAGCTCAAAATAAATATTTGAATTAATAGGGAAACTAGAAATGTTGTGAATGAAGTACCATAAATTCTGATCTAAAATTCTAACTAAAATTTCCAGAGCTTTGTAACAGCAATATATGACCAATGCTAAAATATTAGGATTATTCAAAGTCATTTGAATATGTAATAAAAGCATGAACAAGAATACACTATTTTTGTCCTAGGTCATTTCAAGAGGGACGAAGCTCCAAAAGTCCAAACAACTCTTCCTAGGATTAATTATCTCCTCAGACTCACCATTACCAATTTACAAGATATTCCAAGGACATATGGTCCCATGTCCTTCAATGGGCTCAAAACACCATCCCTAGGGCTTACACTAGGGTCTTAGGATATCTCCACCCCAAAGCACCCTAAATCCCTAAATGTGGTAACATAGATGACCCTGAGGTTCTGTCCAAGGTCCCACCACTTTTGGGTGAGAATTTGCCCGTCCATACTCCAAATACCCATTTGACCTAACTTACCCTTAAGGGACCAAATTTTGGTCATACCAAAACCTATTCCAATGAACCCCAAATGGACTGAAAATTATACCAGGGTCATATAATGACCCTAAGGATCATCCACCAAAAGTTTGGTTGATTTTGAGGTACATAGACCCCTTAATTAATCCATACATAGTTTATTATATTATTACAAAACCTATAAGAAATGTTTTTCCAAAAATTCACATTTTTGGATATGTTATAAGTATCAGTATGTGTGACTCCCATCCCAAATTTCAAGTGATTTCGACAAGTGGTTTGGTAGGGGCACTCAATTTAATCTTTGACTAGACCTATGTATAGTCTGCACCATTTTGAGTGCTATGGTCAGACTAGTGACCAAATTGGTTGAAACCAATTTTAAAATAAAGTAGACTTCAAGCCATACAATTTTCATATTGGTCATTTTTTCATCAGGGGGCTCTAGGTATTTTTAATATTTAAATATAACTACTGCAGTTATGTAACAAAATGGAGGTATTAATGAAATAATAAAATCATCAGCGCACGAATCTTGGAGCATATACGAATGGAATCCCGTCGTCTTCTTCCTGGAGCCCACGGTCAGGATTGGACCATCCTTGGCTGACTTTTCCCGTAATTTCCTGGCCACCCGCGCCTCATCCCGGCCGGGCACCGCCACCACCACCTTTGTTGAGGTGGTGGCTGATGATTGGTGGTGGTTGGCCGGCTGGAGGTGACCGGAATAGTAAATGGTGATTGGAATTTAAAGCTCGAAAATGAGCCCCTTGGCCAGCCCAATCCAGAGCCGTTTGGACTCAAATCAAGCCAATGATTGAAGTGGATCTATCCATTGGAGAAGGGGAGAGAGACAGGACCTTTTGGGAGAGCTGGAGTCGAGCCGATCGTCCTGCCGCCATTGTCAGAGTTTAAGTTTTTGAGTGCTATACAACTGTACTACCAAAGGGCTCGTCTCCTTCAATGGGATAGTGGAAACTACTGCCCTGGGTCTTGGGATGCCTTTAAGAGAGCCAACTAGGCTCCGAAGGGGAAGGCTCAGGCATCAATTGCCATTAATGGCCTTGAACGCCATTTTCATCCAACTAAAATTCCACTGAATTCCCTCCTTTGGTGGCCGAAAAAGGCCTTTGATCTCCTCCTAATTCATCAGGGGAGATGAATCCAGTAAGAAGAGAGGAGCCCTTGGCCATCCAAGCCATGAATGACCATTAATCCCCATTTTCTCTCTCCTACATTAAAGGAAAAATGGAGCTTTCTCTCTCCTAGTCAGCAATTCCAGAAAGTGAGTGTATTTTGGGTGATTATAACCTTTATGAGGCTATTGGGCCACCCTAGTTGGGCTTAGCCCATGTGTATTGGGGTAGAGCTAGCCATTTAGGCTAGTTTGACCTAAACCTAGGTTGAGTTAACTTGAGTCAAATTGGCCTTTTTGGTTGACCCCAATGGATCCTTAGTGAATCATTGGCCTCCCCTAAGGTCTGGAAAGGGTTGGGTAGCATTGGCTTGGCACCTGGGAGGCCACTTGACCCTTTCTTAGGGCACTTTGACCATTTTAAGGTTATGGTTGACTTTGGTCAACTTAGCCTCTTTTATTGACCCCAATGGGTACTTGGTGACCCATTGGCCTCCCTTAGTGCTTAGGAATGACTAGGTCGATCCCTTTGTCTAAGGGGAGGTCAATTGACCATGAGTGAGCTTAGTTTGACCCAATTTAGGTTTGGGTTGACTTTGGTCAACTTGACCACTTTGGTTGACCCTATTGGGTCCTTGGTGACCTTATGGACTTCTTAAATGGTTAGGGGTGTTCTTGTGTGGTCCTGGAGTCAAGTTGGAACCCTAAATTCAAGCCCTATGCTGGGTAATTAGAAATTACTATTAGCAGCTCAAGTTAGTTTTCACCTTCTTGCCTAAGTTTATTTGGTCACCTTGGTCATCTTAGGGTTTTGCCATGACCTAGTCATGACAAAACAACTAATAGGGGTCTCGAATTTTGAGGGATGTTACAAGCTACTTGTTCTTTTTAGGATTCTCAATCCAAGGAGATGATTGCTATTGTGACTGAAAGTGGCAGCTTGTTCTATCTCGATAATGTGCCAGCCTTTTCTGAATCTACTTCTCTTCTCTAGCGACATCTTCATCTTGTGTATCCTACTCCTTACCTTCTTTACCAACGTTTCCATGATCTACCTCGGGGATACACTTCTCTCAATTTTAAGCTAGCCAACTCAGCAAACACCACCGTTCATCCATTCCAAAAAAGCAAGGATGTAGCTATTCTCATACTTTTAAGCTTGTTCATTCTGACATTTGGGGTCCTGCACTTACCAAATATGTTGGAAGGGGTAGTCTGTATTTTGTCGCATTTATTAATGATTTTTCTAAATGTACTTGGTTGTATTTGTTAAAAGTACGTTTTGAACTTTTTTTGGTGGTTATTACGTTCTATAATGAGATACGTACTCAGTTTGATGATCTTAATAAAGTGTTTTGAACTGATAATGTCAATGTATACCTTAGTCATCAATTCTCATTATTTGTATGCATCGTGGCATTATACATCAAACAAGTTGCCCTTACACCTCTCAACAGAATGAGGTTACTGAATGCAAGAACTGCCATCTTATTGATATGGCTCAAACTCTTCTCACTCAAATTAGTGTTCCTCGGTCCTATTGGGGACATGCCATTATTCTTTCTTATTACCTCATCAACTGAATTCCTTCTTTAATTCTCAATGGCAAAACTCCTTTCTCTATTCTTTATCCTGGTGCGACACTATTTCCTTTACCTCCATGTGTGTTTGGATGGACGGTGTTTGTTCACTGTCCTCCTGGATGTGATAAAATCTTTCCTCACTCGGTTAAATCCATCTTTCTAGTCTACTATATGACACAAAAGAATATCAATGCTATGATCCTCATCTTCAAAAATAATATGTTTTCTTGGTTGCCACTTTCTTTGAAGATGCTCCTTACATTTCTCGTAACTCTACCCTCCCACCATCTGATGACCCCTCTTCTCTACCTATTATATCTGCACCTCTGCCTGAGTCAGTGCCTCTTCCTTCTACACCAATGTCTGACACTACTTCTCTTTCTCCTTATTCTACTTCGCTCCATGAGCCACTGCTGATAGATCCCGAACTAATAGTCTTTCCGATGGAAGGATCTGATACTATAGACAAGTCAGACCTTGATCTTCTAATTAACCATCGAAAGGGAGTTTGCACATGGAATCGACATTATATTCAAGATGTTGTTTATTATGCTCGACTTGTAACGCCCCGAAACTCAAAAGAACGATGGGAGGCATTTTGAGCCAAGTTTGGAACTTGGTAGGGGTCGCATGGCCTGGGATACGGGCGTGTCCTAGGGGCGTATCGTGCTCGGGTCGACGATCTGGCCGAGAGGTCGACGAATTTGGAGTCGACGATCGTCGAGCAGCGAACATGGCCTGAGACACGGGCGTGTCCCAGGCCGTATCCTTCTCAGGGTGAAGGCCGGGCCGTGCTGTGGGAGACACACGGTGTAGTACACGGGCATGTTCGGGTAGACACGGGCGTGTCAGTTTCGACACGGGCGTGTCGAGTACCCGTGTCCCTTGCGGGATGTTTTTGATCCTGTGTCGAAGGAGGAACACGACACGCTACACGACCATGTACTATATGACACGGGCGTGTCGAGTGCCCGTGTACTTTTTGGGATGTGACTGTTTTGGCGTCGAATGGGGCATACGGCCATGTACATGGGCGTGTCACAAGCCGTGTTCGGCCCGGGTTTTAGATTTCAATCCCGAATCGTGGCCGTCCGTTTCCTTATTTTTGGATCTAACGGCTTGGGGCTGTTCAGGCTGGGTTATACCCAGGAATAGCCCTTTGAAACCCTCATTCTTTTGGGTTATTATCTTTCTAAATTTCTAGAGAGAGGGGAGAGCAAGGAAGGAGAAGGGAGATAGATCCGGCCGCCGGCGGAGCTTCGGAGCCCCAAATCCCGAGCCGACTTCGGATCTATGTAGGCGAGGACGTTGCGGTGCTTTTCATCTGCATAGATTTCCATGGAGCCAAAGAGGAATGCTAGGGTAACGATTCTCATCCTAGGACATGTGAAGTCCTCTTTTCTTTGCATAGGAGGCCCGGTCTCACGAGTTTGCGGTGAATTTGAGGCATTCCTTCGGGTAGACATGAATAGTCCCCGTTGTTTAGCATGCAGAATACGTAATCGACAAAACGGACATAGGCATGGTGTGTGAAGACTACCCGGACAAGTTGGTCTGGATCAGTGATGTTGCATTGCATGAATGGCAGGAGAAGACTCCGTGTAATTATTTGTTTTTCGGGTTTTCTACTTGGTAGATTGCAACAGGGAGCCTTGGGGGATAACTCCAAGGTGCACCCAAAAAACTGGGCAGATGCATGATTCTGCCAACTTGGTGGCCTGGAAGCCAACTTGCACATAATTGGGTTATGTGAAGTGTGTGATCAGATTGGAACTCGGGGAAGCTTGACCCGCACAGACGGCTTAAGTTGACGTTGCGGTGTGACCAACGGGTTAGGCGGAACCGTACCCGCTCTAAATGGTTTGGTTAGAGAGACCTAAGGTACGTGGTACTCGTCGTTGGCATAGATGGAGGGTCTTAGGCAGTGGCCAGAAAGACCAAATGCTCACGAGATATTACCGCCCGAGGGGTGGTGCTGAGACCGCGGACTTTGAATGGGTTCACCTGGAATGTGCCCTGAGAGCATGAGGTGTATGGCCGTGCAAGCCTACGCCTGTGATGATGTGTAATTTCTCTATATTATGGCAATACAAATAAAGTGCTGGGAAGGAGCATCACCGCACCGAATTTAGGGGCTGGTTCATTATAATTTGGTCAGCATAGCTGACCGTTGCTTTTGTTTGCCACCGTTGCGGTGTATTGTTGCTTGCAGGTGCTGCGGAGCCAAGTGGTAAATAGCGGGCAAAAGCCCTTGTTGCTGAGCTGGCACTCGAAGGCATAATTTGAGTGTTAACTTGTATTATTCATGTGTGGCCAGCCTGCATGCCGAGGTTTGGAAAACACTATAATTTGATTAAACTATTGTAAGACCATAAGGCCATGTACTTGTGTATTTTACGTCATTCCTGTTGGGTTTTATAGTAGACATTCATACTATTGGCTGGGTTCTAATTATTACAACTTTTAAATTGCTTCTGATAGAATGCACTCTGTGTAGGACGTTGATTCTTAGTTGGATGGTTTCCATTGAGTAACCTTCCGGTCTGTCTGTCGTATATGACGTCGGGCTCCGGTCGGACCTACTGCTATATGCTATGCGTTGGATAGGGGGTGATACAATTTGGTATCAGACTACTGGTTTCGGTGAACTTAAATGAATTCGTGGACAAATTCTTTTAAGGGGTGGTGAGAACATGTGCGTCCGTCATCGTTATAACATAATAGAACCCGTGAATGTCCACTTAGGAATGAAAATACACGTGTTTGGGGAACTTATGTGTTCCTATAATTGCTTTTTTGCAATTTTGTTTTGTCGCTTAACGGTGTTTTGTACAATTATAGGTGACCAGAAGTGGTGCAGGGCCATCAGAATGCCCGGTTTTTGAGGCTAGTAGTGCACCGAATGATGCGCTTACAACACCTCTCTCGGCTAAAACCATACGATTGGTGGCCGAAGCAGTGTTTGCTATGATGAACGGGCAGCATGCAAGGAAAATGCAGCAGCCCGCTCCTACAATGGAGCAGGTACCGCTTCGAATGGGTGAACCGAGAAGGGTGGAGCAGGTGGTGGTGGAGCCTTTGGTGCCTAGGAGAGCAATCGAAAGGCAGCTTAAACACGTTATAGGCTTCAGTCCTCCGGTGTTCTTGGGGACGGGAACACCATCCCATGCAGAGGATTGGCTCTCCCGAGTGAAGAGAGTACTGACAGCTACTGAAACGGAAGAGTGGCAGATGACCACTATAGCTACATTCCTGTTGGACGGGGATGCTAGGCTGTGGTGGGAAGGTTTGGAGCTTCATTCCTTGAGGGGACGACAACTTAAGGATGTCTCAATGGAGGAGTTTTCTAGACTATTCTTGGCAAGATACCTTCCCTCGACTTAGAGGATAGCATTAGAGAACGAGTTCTAGAAGCTGACATAAGAAGAGAGTAGCGTGGATGAGTATCTCCATGAATTTACTCGATTGGGTCGGTACGCTAGCTCTACGTTCGCGGACGAGGAGTGTAAGACAAACCGATTCTATGAAGGTTTGAGAGATGACTTAAGGCTACTGCTCTCGGGGCCTATGATGCAGGGCTTCTTGACCCTGGTTAATACGGCTCAGTCATTGGAAGAGGATGTGAAGAATGTGCAAGCAAAGAAAAACTCTGGTTATAAGAGGACAGAGTTCATAGAGCCGGTAAATGCGAAGTCTGGTTATCGCAAGTTCAATAAGAAGGCTAGGACTTCGGGTACAGACCCTTCTTCCGGTGCTTCGGGGGCAACTAAAAGCCGAACCCCACCCGCATGCTACAATTGTGGGAAGCCAGGACACTTTGACCGGGACTGCTGGAGCGGACGTCCCAAGTCCGAGAGGAAGCCAGGAGAAACATATGAGGAAAAGGGAAAGACGGTGGAGTCAACCGCATCCCAGTATGCTCCGGCTCAACCTAGAGTTTACAATCTTGGCCAGCAGGAGGCCATCAAGAAAGCGGAACTGGTGACAGGTACGGTTTAAATTTATAGCAAGTTAATTTTTAAATACTTGTTATGCGCGTGTTACCTTACCACTGCTTGTATAGGCTTTGTTTTGATTTGTGAGAATCCGACGAGAGCACTCTTTGATACTGGAGCTTCACACTCCTTTTTGTCCGAAGGATTCATATCGCGCATCGGAGTACCTTCTTTGATGATAGAGGATAAACTGGATGTGTTGTTGTCGAATGGGAGTTCGATGCGGGCGGAAAGAATCTGTGGCGTGAAGATTCGTATTGGGAGTCAAGAGTTTGATTTGTAAGCGCCGTTACTACCGCTGGTGGAGTTCGACGTGATATTTGGCATGGACTGGATCTCGGAGCAGCAAGCTTATATTGATTGCAGTCGCAAGGTGGTTAAGTGCGGATCAGGTCATGAGACGACTTTTACAAGCTTGAAAGGCTCGAGCAAGACTTTGATGTCTACTCTTCAGGTGGTAAAGGCAGTTCGTGCTGGAGCAGAGCTATTCTTCACACTAGTGGAGGTTGCAAAATCTAAGCCTACGTTGGATAATATTTCAGTGATATCCGAGTACCCTGATGTGTTCCCTGGCGATCTTCCTGGAGACCCACCTCAACGGGAGATTGATTTCACCATCGAGCTAGTGCTAGGTGCGAAACTTGTGTCACGCTCTCCGTATCGGCTAGCGCCTAAGGAAATACTGGAGCTGAAGGTACAACTTCAAGAGTTATTGGAGCAGGTGTATGTGCTTCCAAGTTTGTCTCCTTGGAGCGCACCGGTCCTTTTTGTTAAGAAGAAGGACGGAAGCTTGAGACTTTGTATGGATTACCGAAAACTGAATAAGTTGACGGAGAAGAACAAGTTGTAACGTCCCGATTCGCACTAGGCACCTCGTACGCGTTTTTAAGTCAGGAGAGCTGACTTGGGTTCAGGGGAGTGCTGGCAACTGGGCTGCACTTGTTAATGGGACGAGAAATCAGTCCAGAATAGGACATGGGTAGAGACACGAGCTTGTCCCTACCTGTGTTGGAGAACCCTACTCTCGGGTCGACGACTGGAGTATATCCAGTGAAGGACACGGGTAGTGACACGGGCGTGTCACTACCCGTATGCAGGATAACACGGTTGGGGCACGACGTGCCCCCTACCCGTGTATGTTCAACCATTGTTCCCATGAAGGACACGGGTAGAGATACAGGTGTGTCCCTATCCGTGTCAAGCCAAGCACCTCTCGAGTCGATGGCTCGAGTTATCCCAGAGAAGGACACGGGTAGTGACACGGGTGTGTCACTACCCGTGTGAAGATGACACGGGTAGAGACACGGGCGTGTTCCTACCCGTGTGTGTCAAGTGGAGCTCGACAAAGTGTCCCCGAGAAGGACACGAGTAGTGATACGAGCGTGTCCCTACCCGTGTGTTTGTCGAGTTGAGTTTGACGAAGCGTGACCAGAGAAGGACACGGCCAGAGAACACGACTGTGTCATGTTGACACGGGTAGGGATACGGGCGTGTCCCTACCCGTGTCGAGTATTGAACCACCACTAAAACCGTCGTTGACGCTTCGCCCGAGCAGGACACGGGTAAGGTCACGGGCGTGTCCCTACCCGTGTCACTTTTCATTTATAAGGGTAGTGAAAACCCTAGCTGTTTTCACTCCTTATTCCAGCCATTGTTCTGAGGGAACTTCTGTAGAGAGGGAGAAACTGCTGGAGTAAGTCCTAGGGGAGAAGATTCACCGCCGCCGTGAAGGAGAAGATGCTGCTGAGAAGAGTTACACGATCCATGGCCGGAAATGGTGGAAATGCCGAAAATGAGGTGAGCTTCCTCCCCTTTCCCTTGGTGCTAGATCTATAGATATCTAGGTGATATGTCGACTCAAAAGAGTCTAGACTAGAGAGATGGTGATTTCTCTAGGAAAAGGCCGTTTTAGGGCTTGTGCTCTAAGGTTAGTGGTGTCTTCAACCTCTCCAACCTTCTATGCGAAGATGGGGGATTGTTTCGTGAAGAGTCATGGCCTCATGAGGGTGAATAAGGGAGGAGGAATTTCTGGAGGTAATTTTGGAAGATCATCTTGAGGAGGAAGATGAACCGATGCCATTCATTCTGCTTTAAGATGTGTGCAGAATCTGTGTTCTGTGCGCAGCGATCTTCTTGGCCATTTTCAGATGTGATATCGCCAGATCTAGGCTTTCACCTAAACATGAAAGTTGATGTCCTTGCAAAATACCTATCAAACGAGTGGTTGCACGACTTCAGGCGAAGTCTGTAGCCACAGGAAAGTCTGAACGAAAATGACGTCCGATAAATCCTGCATGCAGAAATTGTGTTCTGTACGCAGCGGACTTCAAGGCTGATTTCAAGTATGATACTGTTGAATCTGGGTTTTGGTCTGAACATAAAGGTTGTAACCCATGGAAAGACCTTTCCATCGAGGGGTTACACATCTTCACCGGATTCATGTAGCTTCAGGAATCTCCGGTTGAATTTGCTATCTAGATTTATTCTGCGCTTAAATTCTGTGTTTGGTATAACATGGATTTGGATTCGGTGGATTCAATGTTGCAATTAACTTTAGGTTTGGGTGAACTCTTTTATGTTAATCATCTTAGTTCTATAATTGATGAAGTTTAATAATTGGATCCGATGAAATTGATTTGTGAAGCGAAGCATACTTAAATGAAATGATTTGATAGAAATTGATATACTAATATAAATGCTCATCATGTTTATAATGTGTTGAAATCATTTGGAATGACATGTAGGAGGATAATATATGGCCATGTGAATGTTTGATTAACAGAATGAATTTAGTAGTCCAATGCTTAGAGTGTCGTCTCCATACGGGTAGCATTGTGAAGGGATGTAAGTGCGGTGTTGACCGTCACTAGTTGGGATAGTGATGAGATGAGTCAAAGTCGGACGGTTGGGCTTGGTCCTCGGTGTTTATTTCCCGGGACTCCTTCCATGCCGAGTGGATGGTTGGGCTTGGACCTCGTGTTTTCTCCAAGGCTCCTTCCATGCCACGGTGATGTGGAATTGCATGCGGTGTGAGTCGACACACAGTGTCGTAATCCCGGGTTAAGGGTAGTGTGGCAGGTATACGGGCTCACCAGTCGTCACACCGACGGGAGTTGACAGTTAGACTTTGGGCAGTTGGGCTTCGTCCTTGGTGTTCACGTCCCGGGGATCCTTCCGTGCCAAGTGATTGGTTGGGCTGGGTCCTCGTGCTTACTTCCGAGGCCCCTTCCGGGTCACACAAGGCCAGTTCGTTGCTTGGTTCTCGGTGCACATCTACCCGAGACTCCCGCTGGTCCATAGTACGCATGGGCTCCACTGTTGTGTTCTTATCATTGAGGCATATGGAGGCCTAAGTGAAGTAGTGTGGATACCCACTTAGTAGTAGAGATGCCCGCTCTACTGTCACCGCCTGGCCATGGCGGTTGATGCCTGAGAGGTTAGCTAACTGCTTGAATAGTGGGAACTATAGTCTGTGTCGACATAGCATTTGCATGTGCTTGAACATGGGTGAGTCATTTCATAGCATACATACCATTTCATAACATTGCACAATAAGATCGTCATCGTATAAGTTTGTATGGGCACTCCTATACAATGAGTTACTTTATGTAAACTGATCCTTAACTTATAAGCTTGTATGGGCATCCTTATAAGTTAAGTTACTTTCCTGTTGTAGTTACTTGTACTTGATGATCTTTATTGCTTTTGTAGAACTGCTGGATTATACTACTATTAATCTTATTGTACTATTACCACCTGTTTGTACCTGCTTATACTATTTATTATACTCTGTACCATTGCTCTTTTCTCCGCCTACTGCCGAGGAGTCGCCGGGGGAGCAGATGTGAAGCCACTTAGTCTTTTCGACTAACGGTTTCTACGTCTTCCTTTTTATGAGGTCACCCCGCAGGTAGAGGAGCCGTAGAATTTGCAGCAGGACAACCAGGCCAGGACGATAGCGCCTGAAGGGACGGTGTCGTCGCTACCGTCGGTTACCGATGTGAGTTTTGTGGAGCGATTTGATGTAGCTCTTTGGGGCATATGTTAGCTGTACTATGATATTGTATGTTGGAACACCCTATTACTAATTTGGGTCAGGATCACTATGTCTCTAGGAAACCAATTTTTTGACCTCCTATATAGATCTAAAGGTCAATTAGAATTGAGTCTAAGGG
Organism: Platanthera guangdongensis; assembly: GCA_039583875.1. Lineage (NCBI taxonomy): Eukaryota > Viridiplantae > Streptophyta > Magnoliopsida > Asparagales > Orchidaceae > Platanthera > Platanthera guangdongensis. The sequence goes on along the minus strand of CM077150.1, from coordinate 78,805,257 downwards.
TTAGAAGTCTAGGTTTGAAAGCTGCCCTCAAGACCAAGAATTTTTCAGTTTGAGACTAAGTCATATCGTCGAGCTCAGCACGACGATTCGTCGAACTCCAATCGACGATCGTCTAGCTCAACTTCGACAGATCGTCGAACTCCATTCGACGATCGCTGAGCTCAACTTCCACAAATCGTCGAACTCCATTCGACGATCTGCGAGCTCAGTTCGACGATCTTGACTCAGCATTGGATCTCGGTCTCTGAGCTCAGTTCGACGATCTTTGAGCTCAGATCGACGATATTTTGTTGTTGTATAAGTCCATATCGCTGAGCTCAGTTCGACGATAGCAGAGCTCAGTTCGACGTTTTCTGATGACTTCAAGGATTTTCAAGATTCAAATTCAGATCAGTTAAGGAGTTATTCAGCAATTAATTTAGAAGATTTTCTAGCCGTTTTCATTTATTTCTGGACCAAGTTTTAAGGGATTATCAAGGAATGTTTCTTTGGACTTTCCTCCAGAAGACATTTTGCAATTAAGGATGCAATTAATGCAGGCCAACGGCTATTCTTGACAGAGGATGTTTTTCTATTCAGGAGCAGAGATTAAAAGAAAAAAGATTTTTGAATCTCTCTTAGACATCATCAATCCTCAGAACACAGACAAGAAAAACAAGAACAAAATATTCTCTGTCTCAAAGAATTCTCTGAAGAACACACATCCAAGGAGATCAAACTTTCTGAAATCTTCTGATCTCTCTTGTCTCAAGTGTTCAAGGCCAACATCTTTCAAGACTCCAGACACCTAACATTTCAGTTGTTGTTGAAATCATCTTTTGCTGGAGATCAACTTCTGAAGGCCTATCATCCTACAGTAAAGCTTCTTTTCCTGAACATCTCAAGGACTCAGGGGGAGCTTTGACACCATCAAATCCACATAGTCTTCTCAGCTGCTCTGAGAAAGAGAAGACTTCCATAAATCTCTCATCCCCATCTCTGTAAAGGGTTTCTTAAACTCCCTTCAAAAGTTTGAGTTTGGTTTTTGAGCACCTTGTCAAAAGCTCATTGGTGGCAAGACACCTGATCAAAAACTCTGATTTGGTTTTTGAGCACCTTATCAAAAGCTCATTGGTGCCCAGGACACCTGATCAACTCATCCTGCAGTGGATTCCTACCTAGGGTGGTAGAAGAGTGGATGTACCCAAGTTTAGGGGAACCATTATAGCTCCTTGTGTCTTCTGGCTTTCTTGTATTTATTTTTGTTTCTGGCTGTGATTGTTCTGTGATTATTTTGTGATTAGTTTTGTTCTGTGATTAGATTTATAATTGCTTCCCTGCTCACTCAGATTACAACTATTGTTGTAAAAAGTTTTCAAGCACCATATACTCTATTCACCCCCCTCTAGAGTATATCAGATCTAGCTGCACTTTTAATTGGTATCAGAGGGAGGTTGGTTAAACATACCACACCTTGGTGGTTGCACAGACTAACACCTGAACCCAAAGATTCCTAGTTAGATCTGTTTTCTTTTGAGTTTAGTATTAGATTTTGTTTTCACAAATCATGGCCCAAAACAAAGATTATGCTAGCACCAGACCTCTAGTGTGCAATCTATCCAAGTTTGTACTTTGGAAAGCAAGGATCAGATTATACATGAATTTTATTGACGAGGATATTTTTAACTCTATTTTGACAGTTTGTCCAAGACCTCCAAAGAACTCAAGTACAAATGCTATTCCACCTCCATCAGGAACAAATTCTGATATCAAGAAATGGAAGGTAGCTGATGCCAAGGCTATGAACATCTTAGCCCAGACCATGTCTGATGACATCTTTCAAAAGGTAGCTGAATGCAATTCAGCAAAGGAAATCTGGGATAAACTCTCTGAAATAGTCTCAGGCTCAGCTGATGAGAGAAAGGACAGGAGATCCCACCTCATATCTCAATATGAGAATTTCAAGAAGGGAGAAACTGAGTCAGTTGGAGATATGTACAACAGGCTCAGTCTAATAGTCAGTGAACTCAGGACCTTGGATAAAGAGATCTCACTAACTGAACTTAATGACAAAATTCTAATGTGCTTCCCTAGCACTTGGGATTCAAGAATCTGGCCAATCAAGGATGCCAGAAGTTTGAATGAGATCACCACTGAAGCTCTTTTGGATAAGCTCAAATCTTATGAGCTACTCATTAAGAATAGAGAAGAAGAACAGAAGGCTGCCTCACCAGCCACAAGAAAAGAGAAGACAATAGCCTTCAAGGCAACTGAAGATCAGCCTGAAGACAAAGTCACAGGCAATGATGAACTGCTCAGTCTCTTGGCCAAACTATTTTACAAGATGGCCAGAAAGGACTTCAGAAGGAGATCATACAATGAGCATGATAATCTAAGGTATAATAAGTCAATTAATAATAAGGAAATTGTCTGCTTTAGTTGCAGGAAACCAGGGCACATTGTTCCTGACTGTCCAGAAAACAAAAACAAGGACAGAAGGGACAAGAAAGAAAGAAGAAAGGATAAAGACTCCAAGAGGAATGGAAATGGCAAACCCTCCTCAAGCAAAAACAAACACACAAGAAAGGGGTTTGTTGCTGAATCCTGGAGTGAGACTGAAGAGGAGTCAGAAGCCTCATCCAGCTCCAGTGATGATGAAGATGATGCAGAAGAGAAAGAGTTCTGCATGATGGCAATCAATGCCTCTCAACATAATTCAGATGAAGAAGAGTCGAAGTCAGATTCAGAGACTTAACCTGAAGAAGATCAGGTAATTAGTTCATTTGATTTTAATTCAGAGGACTTTAAATCTGAGTTTAAAGCATTATGTTTAGACCTGCTAAAATCTGAGAAAGAAATTATCTCTCTCAGAAATCATTTATCTGAACATAATACCTTAAAGTCAGAAAACCTCAAACTCTCTCAGGAGTTGGAGTGTTGTAGGGAGCAGATAGCTTCACTGAAAGGTGAGCTATCTGAGGCCAAGAAGCTTGAAGAATCCATTAATGGGAGAAGTATCAACCTGATGGACATCACAATCACAGTGAACTCCAGATTTAATAGTACACTGGGCTTGGGTGCTTCATCCAGCCAACCCATAGTTCTAACAACTCCAATCAAATTCATTTCTGATAAAGGAAAGGGAGTTGTAGAGGTAGCTAGGAAAAATTCTGATCTGCCCAAGAAAACTAAGTCCCAGCAGAAACCGTCGAACGGAGATCGACGATCGCCGAACGCAGATCGACGATCTCAGGCAAAATCATCGAACTCAGGTCGACGATCTCAAGTTCCTGAACTCTGCCATAGTCGACCGTCGAACGGAGCTCGACGATTTGACCCAAGATCGTCGAACGCAGCTCCACGATCGTCGAATAGAGGTCAGAGCTCTGGAAAGTCTTTCAAGGGCAAATCAAAATCCAATCCTAAGGGTACTTCATCCCAAATCTTTAACCCTTATACTGAATGGATTATACCTCCAAGGAGATATCATCCTGAAGGTTATAAGAGTCAACCTGGGATGTCTTTTATTTCAGAGTTTAAAGGTTATCAACCTAAGCTCAAGGTAAACTGGGTCAAAAACAAATGAATTGTCTTATGTGCAGGTGAAGACCTATCCAACATCTAACTAGCAATGGTACTTGGATAGTGGGTGCTCTAAGCACATGATAGGAAACAAGGACAACCTCACATCCTTTAGAGCCAAGCTTGGACCCAAAGTTATCTTTGGTGATTCAAACTTTGGACAAACTAAAGGATATGGTGCAGTCCAGATTGGATCAGTAACATTCAAGAAGGTAGCTTATGTGGAAGGACTGAAGCACAACTTAATAAGCATCAGTCAGCTGTGTGATGAAGGCTACCAGGTGACCTTCAGCAAAGCATTATGCAAAATCAAGTCAGAGGACAACACAACTGTGTTGACAGATAAAAGGAAAGGTAACATCTATCTAGTAGATTTTCTTTCAACAGATGTAGATATTTGCCTGTTCAATTCTGTTTGTAGACCAAATATTTTATGACATAAGAGACTAGGACACCTAAACCTTAGAACTATTGCTAGGCTATCCAAGGACAACCTTGTTAGAGGACTACCTTCTGGCCCCTACAAGAAGGAAGGACTCTGCAGGGCTTGTCAATTAGGCAAACAAACTAAAAATAGTTTTAAGTCACTTAATAAGAGTGATTCACCTAGGATATTGTATCTGTTACACATGGATCATTTTGGACCCATCACAGTACAAAGCATCGGAGGGAAATCTTACACTTTAGTAGTTGTAGATGACTTCTCTAGATTCACTTGGGTGTTCTTTCTGAGGAAGAAGTCTGATAACTTCAAGTGTTTGATAGAGTTTCTCAAATGTATACAGATTGAGTTCAATACTCACATTGCCCTGATCAGAAGTGATCATGGGACAGAGTTTGATTCTCTTCTTATGCAAGAGTTCTGTCAGAGTGAAGGGATCCGGCATACTTTCTCAGCTCCTAGAACTCCTCAACAAAATGGGGTAGCTGAAAGGAAAAATAGAGTCCTTATTGAATCTGCCACTACATTGTTGTCAGATGCTCACCTCCATCTATCCTTTTGGGCAGAGGCAGTGAACACCTCCAACTATGTGCTGAATACAAGTTTGATACATAAACTAAAAGGGAAAGACTCCCTATGAATTACTCAAAGGAAAGAAACCTAAAGTTGATTATTTTAGAGTTTTTGGTTGTATTTGCTACATACATAATAATGACAAGAAATATTTAGCAAAAATTCAAGCTAAAGCTGATGAAGGAGTGTTTCTGGGATACTCCATGATCAGCAAGGCTTATAGGATTTATAATAAATCATCTCTAAAAATTGAGAAATCTGTTCATATATCATTTGATGAATCTAACATGTCTTTCAAGTAGAAGATCTCTTCTACCATAGAACCTTTGCAGGAACATTCTCTTGTTGAAGACTTGAACAAGTTATAGGTTACTCAAAAAGAGGAAAGCAGTGAAGATGAAGAAAGTATTCAACATATTGAAGAACAACTTGAAGAGCCAGTTGTTGTACCACAAGAGGAAACAACAACACAGGTTGGTGAACAATCAACACCCCCTGTTGATTTAGTAACATCAAGAGACCATCCAATTTCCCAAATAATTGGAGACATCTCAGCTGGTGTACAAACCAGAAATCAGGTCAACCAAAACATGTTACACACCTGCTTCCTATCTCAAATTAAACCTCAGTCCATTCAAGATGCAGAGCAAGATCCACACTGGATCATTGCAATGCAAGAAGAGTTGCATCAATTTGAAAGGAACAAAGTGTGGGAACTAGTGCCAAAGCCTAAGGATCACTCCATTGTTGGAACAAAGTGGGTGTTCAAAAACAAACTGGATGATCAAGGAGTAATTGTAAGGAACATGGCAAGGCTAGTTGCTCAAGGATATTCTCAAGAAGAAGGAATAGACTATGACCAGAATTTTGCACCAGTTGCAAGATTGGAAGCCATCAGAATATTTTTGGCTTATGCAGCACATAAAGGATTCAAGGTATATCAGATGGATGTCAAAAGTGCATTTCTAAATGGAGACATCAAAGAAGAAGTATATGTCAGACAACCTCCACGTTTTATCTCTCCAAATTATCCTAATTATGTTTTTAGATTGAACAAAGCATTATATGGTCTCAAGCAAGCTCCTAGAGCATGGTATGAGACCCTAGAATGCTTTCTTTTGGAAAATGAATTTATAAGGGGTAGAGTAGACCAAACTCTTTTCATTAGAACTCATAAGTCCCATACCCTACTAGTACAGATTTATGTAGATGATATTATTTTTGGTTCTACTGACTCAAAATTGTGCAGAAGGTTTTCCAACCTAGTGCATTCTAAATTTGAAATGAGTTGCATGGGTGAGCTATCCTTCTTCCTATGATTGCAAGTCAAACAGCATGCTGAAGGCATCTTTATTTCTCAAACCAAGTATGCAAATGAATTGGTTAAGAAATTTGGCATGTCTGAAGCATCTTGTATGAAAACACCTATGCCCACTAATGTTGTATTGGATGCTGATGAACATGGGAAACCTGTTGATCAGACAACATATAGAGCAATGATTGGCTCTTTACTGCACCTTACAGCCAGTAGACCAGATATAATGTTTGCTACATGTATATGTGCTAGGTTCCAAGTAAGCTCTAGAGAGTCACACCTAACATTAGTAAGAGGATTCTCAGGTATGTTAAAAGTTGTCCAAATCTAGGTCTCTGGTATACAAAAGATTCAGCATTTTATTTAACTGGATTTTCTGATGCTGATTATGCTGGATGCAGAATTGACAGGAAAAGCACCAGTGGAACTTGTCAGTTCCTTTGTGACAGACTTGTCTCTTGGTTTTGTAAGAAACAAACTTCTGTGTCAACTTCAACTGCTGAAGCTGAATATATGGCTGCAGGCAGTTGTTGTTCACAAATCTTATGGATTCAAAACCAACTCCTAGACTATGGCTACAACTTAGAGAAGTCAAAAGCTTTTGTGATAACACTAGTGCTATTTCTATAGCTCAAAATCCAGTCCTCCATAGTAGGACAAAACACATAGAGATTAGGCATCACTTCTTAAGGGATAATGTTGAAAAGAATAAAATTGAACTGCAATATATCCCAACTGACTTACAAAGGTGAGATATTTTCACCAAGCCCTTGGATGAAAAGAAACACACCTTCTTCCTAAATCAGTTAGGAATGTTAGATGGAGGAAGTCTTAAATAATATCCAAGATTTTAAAAGTTTAAAAATTGACCAAGACTAGGCAAACATCTTGATTTTTCTTAGTGTCTAGAGTTTCTCTGGTCTCTGAACTGCGCTCGACGATTTTCTCCCAGATCGTCGAACGGAGATCGACGATTTCCGAAATCGTCGGCCTTAGTTCAGCGTTTCTCAGATAGTATGAACTATCTCTTCCGGTCAGCGATCGTCGAACGGCGCTCGACGATGTTGTTCTCTGAACGATCATCGAACAGAGCTCGACGCTCTCCAATATCGTCGAACGGAGATCGACGATATTGAAGACTCTTCAGATTCCTTTAGAAGCCCCGATCGTCGAACGGAGTCCAACGATCTTTCCTTTTCTGCGTCGAACCCTAATATAAAATTCATTTTTCGCCGTCGTTCTCCTTTGCGCTTTCGATTTCTCTGCAAAAACGTTCTTTCCCTCCAAACATTTATGCACTTGTTGTTTTTTTTGTTGATTCTTTGCAGGTAACTATGGCCGTTTCTGTTGCTGTTCTCGCCGCCATGAAATTTGATGCCGGCTTTGACATTGACATGGAGTCCTTCAGCACGATAGATCAGGTTTTCCATGACATCTTGGAGCTGTTCAAAGAGCAGAAACTTGCTACAATCATGACAACCAGGATTAAACTTGCTGCTGATGAAATTAAAGAATGGGTCTACACTGCCCACAATCAGGATCAAAACACAATTGTTGGATAAATCTCTGGCACCCAGGTACCCTTGACCCCAGCAATTCTGACAGAGGTTTTTGAGTTAAGTACTGGTGGAGATTCTGCTGATTTATCTGGAGAAGAATATGCTGACTTGCTTGCAAGAATGGGTCATTCGGAGGCTAACCCTAGCAAGCTGTTGAAAAAGAATCTGTCTTTGGAATATAGATTCCTGGCTGATGTAGTTGGAAAGGTCCTATTGGCTAAGCACTCTGCCCATGATACAATTTCCAGGTATCAGCTCTGCTTAATGGGAGCCATAGTGGACATGAAGAATCTAAACTGGGGAGAGGTCTTCTTTGACCTAATTAAGAAGAAAATTAATAAGAGTTTTGTAAATTTTGGAAGGATTTTAGGACTTTTTCTGCAGAATAGATGCCCTGCATTGCTAGTATATTCTGGGATACACATAAATGCTTCCAAGAGACTGTCCTGTGCCCTATTTGGTAAATGGGACAGGCAGATCATCAAGCCTAGCAGGCCCTCTTCCAGCATACCTTCAGGCACAAGGACTGTCAAAGTGACTTCCCCTCAGGTCTCTGCCCCTGCAGATGACCTGCCTGCTGTTGCCTCTCCTCCTCCTCCTCCAATTCCATCTCTTCCAATTCCATCCACCATTCAAACTCCATCCAACATCATCATCTCCAGCCCTCTCCAACATCTATACCATCTCCAATCCATACTCTACCAACAACAGAAGAATAATTCCATCCATTATACTCCTACCCTCAACCAGATATTGTCACTTCATCACCCTCCATTCCCTCATTCAACCTTATTGATGATTCCTTCATGGATGACTCACCCTCCTCTCCTCCTGAGCTGCCCTCATCATCAACCTCTTACCAAGACCTTCTACAAGAGATCATTGATCAACCCACCTTCACACCATCTATCTCCATCCCACTGTCCTCCATCACCACTTTACCCACACCTCAACCATCTCTTCCCCAATACACCAGCTCTCCTCTACCATCACCCATAGATCCACCTCCATCATCTACCTCTGCTCCAGTCACTGCTGAGCAAGTAGATCTTCCATCCCTTGCTGACAGGATTTATGAATTGCTAGCCCCCAGGCTATCTCTTCTCTTGGAGACCTCCTTGGCTCCATTACTCCAGTCAGTGGCAGCTCTCTCTGCTAGGCTCTCTTCCTTATTCCCTCAGGCAGCCCCTTCAGCAGTGTGCCTTGATCCAACCTTGTCTGAATCTAGGCAGGGGGAGATGCCCTATGAAGTGAGCTTGTCTGCTGTGTCTGCTGTTTCTTCAGCTTCAGTTGTTGTTGTTGCTGCTGTTGCTCTTCCTCAAGCTCCACTTGCAGTCTTTTCAATAGACCTCAGGTCTCTGCTGTCAGCATTTGATTCAGCCTACCTTAGTTGTCTTCCAGAGACAGTTGCTATCCAGCCCCCAGAGGATCTCTCCAAGGCCCTTGTGCCCTTCTCTTGCTGTGATACCAGCATCATAACTTCCTTTGTTAACTCAGTTTATGCTGCTGCTACTCCTACTGAAAGCATGGTTGCTGTTTCTAATGCTGTTGTCCCTCCTACTGAAGATAATGTTGATGTATCTGTTGCTATTAGTGCTGTCAGTGCTGTTGCTACTGCTGTTCCAGTTTCTACTGATATTCTTATGACAGAGGCACATGATGTTGAGCCTTTTGTGTTTGCTGATGACATTCTTCCTGCTGTTGCTGATATTGTTGTTTCTGAAAGTGAAACTATTGCTGCCCCAACTGCTGTTATTACTGCTCCAGAACCTTCAGTATCTGCTGTTGTTGCTGCTGCTTCAACCTCTGCTTCTGCTTCAACTTCAACTGCCACACCTTCAGTATCTGCTGCTGTTGCTGCTGCTTCAACTTCTGTTACCAGTTCTGTATCTACTCTGCTTCAACCCAGCTCAAGAAAGATTTGATGAAAAAGATTGATGCTCTTTATGATGATCAAAGTTCTGAAAGTGATGAGTTCAAGACAGATTCTGATGATTCTTCTGCTACCATTGCCAGGAAGAGAAAGGCAAGGAGCAAAGCCATGAAGAGAGTACCTCCAGCCAAGGTCAAGGATAACAATGACATACCATATTATATTCTTCATGACTGCCCCATAACTGAGCACTGGATGCAGTACTCAAAGAATCAACTCAAAGCAATGAAGAAGAAAAGGAAATATGAAAAAGGATCTTCCCAATTTCAGCATCCTCATCCTCCTCCACCACCTCCTCCTAATGCAGGTGTAGGTGGAAGTTCAGCTGCTCAACCCTCTGCTAGAAGCCAATCCCCCTATCAGCCACATGCTAGATCCTACCATAGGGGAAGCCAGTCCAGGGGCTCTCAATCCAGAAGAGGAAATTATAGAGGAAATCAAAGAGAATTCCAGGTTTATTCTAAAGGATATTCAAGGCAACATCCCTACTCCAGGGAAGGAAAAATCTCATCTGACACAACCTCTGATCCTTTTCCCTATAAATTGAAGGAAGTAGTTTCATCCAGGCCTCCTCAGGACAATCCATCAAATAGATATTAGCCACCAGTACCATTTGAAGATCCTGAAAATAATCCAACTGCTTGGACTGCATGGATGAAAGAGCTTGCTGCACTGGATCAGATTAAGAAAGCTAGAGAGCAAGGCAAAGACTCTTCCAACATCACTACATTATCTGAACAGAGAAAGAAAGAGTTGGAAAGATATGGTTCAAGCAAATTCTTTGATTCTGATAGATACATGGAGCTGCATCCTGAAGCTGTAGTTCCAAGGCCCAGACAGCAAACCTCTTTAGGTGCAACAGATAATACAAGATCAAAGAAGGAAGCTCTCAACCCCAATAGAGAAATCAAACTCATTAAGAGCAAGGAGAAGAAATGATTATGTAAGGTGACAATCACTCTGATTTCTGATTATTATCTGGGATGATATATATCTGTGGTTCTGCAATGTCCAGCTTTTTGCTTTTCTGTATTATTGCTTGTATGTTGCCATTTAATTTTTCCAAATTCTGTAAATAGTAATCCTAACCCAAATAGGGGGAGATTGTTGGAACACCCTATTACTAATTTGGGTCAGGATCACTATGTCTCTAGGAAACCAGTTTTTTGACCTCTTGTATAGATCTAAAGGTCAATTAGAATTGAGTCTAAGGGTTAGAAGTCTAGGTTTGAAAGCTGCCCTCAAGACCAAGAATTTTTCAGTTTGAGACTAAGTCATATCGTCGAGCTCAGCACGACGATTCGTCGAACTCCAATCGACGATCGTCTAGCTCAACTTCGACAGATCGTCGAACTCCATTCGATGATCACTGAGCTCAACTTCCACAAATCGTCGAACTCCATTCGACGATCTGCGAGCTCAGTTCGACGATCTTGACTCAGCATTGGATCTCGATCTCTGAGCTCAGTTCGACGATCTTTGAGCTCAGATCGACGATATTTTGTTGCTGTATAAGTCCATATCGCTGAGCTCAGTTCGACGATAGCAGAGCTCAGTTCGACGTTTTCTGATGACTTCAAGGATTTTCAAGATTCAAATTCAGATCAGTTAAGGAGTTATTCAGAAATTAATTTAGAAGATTTTCTAGCCGTTTTCATTTATTTCTGGACCAAGTTTCAAGGGATTATCAAGGAATGTTTCTTTGGACTTTCCTCCAGAAGACATTTTGCAATTAAGGATGCAATTAATGCAGCCCAACGGCTATTCTTGACAGAGGATGTTTTTCTATTCAGTACCAGAGAATAAAAGAAAAAAGATTTTTGAATCTCTCTTAGACATCATCAATCCTCAGAACACAGACAAGAAGAACAAGAACAAAATATTCTCTGTCTCAAAGAATTCTCTGAAGAAGACACATCCAAGGAGATCAAACTTTCTGAAATCTTCTGATCTCTCTTGTCTCAAGTGTTCAAGGCCAACATCTTTCAAGACTCCAGACACCTAACATTTCAGCTGTTGCTGAAATCATCTTTTGCTGGAGATCAACTTCTGAAGGCCTATCACCCTACAGCAAAGCTTCTTTTCCTGAACATTTCAAGGACTCAGGGGGAGCTTTGACACCATCAAATCCACATAGTCTTCTCAGCTGCTCTGAGAAAGAGAAGACTTCCATAAATCTCTCATCCCCATCTCTGTAAAGGGTTTCTTAAACTCCCTTCAAAAGTTTGAGTTTGGTTTTTGAGCACCTTGTCAAAAGCTCATTGGTGGCAAGACACCTGATCAAAAAATCTGATTTGGTTTTTGAGTACCTTATCAAAAGCTCATTGGTGCCCAAGACACCTGATCAACTCATCCTGCAGTGGATTCCTACCTAGGGTGGTAGAAGAGTGGATGTACCCAAGTTTAGGGGAACCACTATAGCTCCTTGTGTCTTCTGGCTTGCTTGTCTTTATTTTTGTTTCTGGCTGTGATTGTTCTGTGATTATTTTGTGATTAGTTTAGTTCTGTGATTAGATTTATAATTGCTTCCCTGCTCACTCAGATTACAATAATTGTTGTAAAAAGTTTTCAAGCACCATATACACTATTCACCCCCCTCTGGAGTATATCAGATCTAGCTGCACTTTCATTGTAGAAGCATGTTGTAGCTTCTTTATTTGATGTACTTTTTGACATATATGCTTTTTGTGGATTTGACTTCTCTTATTATTGTTTTGGTTGGGTTGGCATATATTGGTATTGGTTGTGGCCGGCAGAATTGGCGTCTTGTGGTACAGGTTAGCCCGTGTGCTAATGATACTATAAGGCGGCTGTTCTTCGCATAAGACCCCCTTCGTGTCGTGTTTTGGGATCCGTGAGGGGGGTCTTACAAATGGTATCAACTTGCCATGATCCTGAACTAAAGAAGTCATTCAACAATGGTACCACCCCCCGTTCGATTAGTCAGTTTGGGGACAAACTGACTTAGCAGAAGCAGTGGTGTGCCCATATGTAATTCACACTAAGTATGTCCAACTTTGACCTTAAGGTTAGCCAACCTGACCATATGTTTGTATTCTACGTGTAGATTCCAGTGCTTGTTGAGCCGATGGGGGGCACTCCTGTCCCTTCCATACCCACTCAGTTCCAACAATCCGAATTGGGTTAGACGCTCACCGCCATCCTGGATGCCTTTAGGGCGCACCAGCCTCCAGTGAAACAACAGGATCCGAGCTCTAATTGGCTAAGCACCTTTTAGTCTCTCTCGCCTCCCGCCTACCTCGGGACGGAGTCGGCCGCGCGCACGGAGGAATGGCTTGACACAGTGCAGGAGTTATTGGCGGGGATCCGTTGCCTACCCAGCATGGTTGTAACGTTGATGGTGTCCGTCTTGGAACTACATGCTAAGACGTGGTGGAAGTCACTCTGGGGCTCCACCTTCCAAGGATGAGTGTATACAGAGATAAGTTGGAGCGAGTTCTCGGGTGTCTTCTTGGAGCACTTCATTCCTTCATCTGCTCGAGATGAACTTGAGGAGAGGTTTCTACTGTTGAAGCAAGGATCAAAATCAGTTATGGAATATCAGCGAGAGTTCCAACATCTCGTGAGGTTCGTGGACTCATATGATTTGGATGATAGAGGATATGCCAAGCATTTCTACAAAGGGCTGTGAGATACCCTAAGGCAGGCCCTTTTGTTTATAGCGGACGCTAGCTTGGCAGAGATTATCGACATGGCGAAGAGATTGGAGGCAGACCACTTGGGAAGTGGTAAGAGACCTGCGGAGGGCGTGATGGAAGATGGCCCAACCAAAAGAAGGAGGCAGGACTATAGAGGAGGAAGAGGATATCAAAGATATGGAGGGCGTCCCCACCAAAATTTTAGAGTGGAGCATCCGGTTCCGCAGCCGCCCGCGTTGCCTCCACCGCCACAACCTCAACTATTTCAGCAACCTGAGGGGAATTATGGGCGGGTGTGCTTCGAATGCAACTAACCGGGCCACATTCGACCTTTCTTCCTGCAGTTGTTTAGGAACGTCCCTCCTGCTCTCCCTCCGGCAGCTCCTCAAGGACGGGGTCACATGCGTGGTCGAGGATGAGGACCACGAGTAGGAAACCCCAGTCCTGCCCGGGAACAAGTGTACGCGTTGGACATGGCGCAAGAACGGAATCTCCAGGATGTGATTGCAGGTATGTTGCCGTTATCTTTCACATTTTCATTATTTATCTTAAATTCCTTAAGACATACTAGACACCTAGTGTTGAGTTTTGGTTATTGGTACTTAAGCACCGTGGTAGTTGGCGGAAACACGGCCTATGCGCTGTTCGATACCGGTGCCTCACACTCCTTTGTGTCCGATGACTTCATTAAAGACATGGAGGGTATACAATATTTTACTGGTATATCCCGACGAGTACACCTCCCGGACGGCTCGGAGATGACCGCAATCGCTAAGTGTGAGCTAGAGATATTCATTGGGGGAAAGGCCTTTGATATGCCTGCCACGGTCTTGGGAATGCCGGAATTTGACATCTTTCTAGACATGGCATGGTTGAACTGGCACTTCGCAAGGATTGACTGTGCAGAGAAACGAATTTACTTGAGGCATGGAGACACCGATGTCATCTTCCAAGGTATTAGATTCGCACCTCGTATGTTGTTATCTTCAGTTCAGGCTATAAAACCCCATATGAAGGGGGATGAAGTCTTCTTGATCTATTTCGAGTTGAAGAAGATGGCGTTGGATATGAAAGACGTGCGGGTATTGCGGGAATTCCCCTAGGTATTTCGTGAGAAACTGCCAGGATTACCCCTGCTTAGAGAAGTGATTTTCAAATTAACCTAGTACCGGGTGCAATCCTGTATCCAAGGCCCCTTACCGAATGACCCCGAAGGAACTCGAGGAGTTTAGAGTTCAACTGCAAGAACTTGTGGAGTTAGGGTTCATTCGCCCCAGCTCCTCACCCTGGGTAGCCCCTATATTGTTCGTCATGAAGAAGGATGGAACCCTGCGTTTATGCATAGACTACCAGGAGCACAATCGACTGACGGTGTGGAACACTTATCCGCTACCTCGGATCGACGAGCTGTTCGATCAACTGGTGGGGGCGCATTGGTTTTCTAAGCGGGATTTGTGCTCGAGATATTATCAATTTAGGATACAAGAAGGGGACATCCAGAAAATGGCCTTTATCTTAAGATACGAAATGTACGAGTTCACCATAATGTCGTTTGTGCTCACAAATACCCCCTCGGCCTTCATGAGCCCGATGAAGAAGGTGTTTGAGCCTTATTTGGATATATTCATCATTGTTTTCATCGACGACATCCTGGTTTACTCAAAGACGGAGGAGGAGCATATTGAGTACTTGACCTTGGTATTGAAGAAATTAAAAGAGCACGCCTTGTTCACCAAGTTCAGCAAGTGCGAATTCTGCCTTAAAGAGGTTGCTTTCTTGGGGCTTGTGATTAGTGGAGCAGGACTAGCGGTGGATCCGGCCAAGGTGCGTGCTGTGAAGGAGTGGACACCCTTGAAGTCGGCGGCCGATGTGCGGAGCTTCCTTGGACTTGCCGGGTATTAGCGCAAGTTCGTAAAAGGATTCTCAAAGATTGCCCTTCCCCTTACCTCCTTGACGAAGAAAGGTGTGGCATATGAGTGGACACCCCAATATGAAGCAGCGTTCCAAGAGATGAAGGACAGACTTACCTCTGCCCCCATCCTAGCACTCCCATCTGGAAAGGAGGTATTTCAGGTTTACACTGACGCGTCATATCAAGGGATGGGAGTGGTGTTGATGCAGCACGAACACGTGATTGATTATGCTTCAAGACAGCTGAAGAAGCATGAAATTAATTACTTAGTTCATGATTTGGATTTGGGAGCAGTGGTTTTCTCCTTGAAGGTTTGGAGGCACTATCTATACGGCGTCCACTGCGAGATCTTTTCAGACCATAAAAACTTAAAGTACGTTCATAAACAGAAGGAGTTGAACTTGAGACAACGGCGGTGGTTAGAGTTTTTGTGCGATTATGAGTTCACCTTGAACTACCGCCCCGGAAAAGCGAACTCGGTGGCCAATGCATTGAGCAGAAAGGTACCAGACTCGAGCCCAGAGTCTCGGTTAATGAGTATGGAGTTAGCTCGAATGATTGAAGAGATGGATATTACTTTGGTATATAAGGCTCCTTCGGCAGAGTATACGGAGTACTTGGCAACCATGAGCATAATTTGTGATATCTAGGACCGAATCCGGGCAGAGCAAGGAAGTGATGCAGCTCTGGCACTGACAATCAGGTCAATCGAAGATGGGACTAGTGACGAGTATACACTAAAAGACAGCCTCGTTTATTTTCGCAGCCGGCTCTATATCCCCAAGGGCGGTAAAATCCGGGAGGATATCTTGAGAGAGTCACATTGCTCTCAGTATTCAGTGCACCCGAGTATTTCCAAGTTGTACGCCGGCTTACAGAAGAACATGTGTTGGCCGGGAATGAAGAAGGATGTCAGGTATTTTGTTACTTGTCAAAGGTTGAAGGCGGAATGCAAGAGCCCCGGTGGTTTGTTACAGTCGTTTCTCATTCCCGTGTGGAAGTTCGAAGATATCTCCATGTTACAGTCAGTTACCGATGTGAGTTTTGTTGAGCGATTTGATGTAGCCCTTTAGGGAATATGTTAGCTGTACTTTGATATTGTAGAAGCGTGTTGTAGCTTCTTTATTTGATGTACTTTTAGACATATATGCTTTGTGTGGATTTGACTTCTCTTATTATTGTTTTGGTTGGGTTGGCATATATTGGTATTGGATGTAGCCGACAGAATTGGCATCTTGTGGTACATGTTAGCCTGTGTGCTAATGCCGCCGCAAGGCAGCTATTCTGGGCATAAGCCCCCCTTCGTGCCGTGTTTTGGGATCCGGGAGGGGGGTCTTACACAAGTACCCAATCCCAAGGATTGATGATCTCTTTGATCAATTATTGGGTCATCGGTGTACTCGAAATTGGATCTCAAGTCCGGTTTTTATCAGCTGAGGATAAGGGAGTGTGATATCCCCAAGACAGCATTTAGTACGAGATACGGGCATTATGATTTTACGGTCATGCCGTTTGGGCTGACTAATGTCCCGTCGGTGTTCATGGATCTGATGAATAGGACCTTGAGGGAGTACCTAGACCACTTTGTGATCGTCTTCATCGACGACATATTGGTGTACTCGTAGAGTAAGGAGGATCACTTTAAGCATCTACATTTGGTGTTGGAGACGCTGAGGAGGAATCAATTGTACACCAAGTTCTCCAAATGCAAGTTTTGGTTGTCCTCAGTAGCGTTCCTTGGTCACATAGTCAGTGGAGAGGAAATTGTGCTGGATCCGGTGAAAATTGTTGCGATACGAGAGTGGCCTGTATTGTCTACGGTTGCGGAAGTCCGGAGTTTTCGGGGGCTTGCCGGCTGTTACAGGCGCTTCATGGAGAACTTATCGCGGATAGCGTTACCCCTCACGACTCTGACAAGGAAAGAGCAGAAATTTGTTAGGACGCCAGAGTGCGCACAAGATTTTGAGGAGCTGATGAGTCGGTTGACCACGGCGCCTGTGCTGAGTTCACCGAGTGGGACCGAAGGTTTTGAGATCTACAGCAATGCTTCGGGCAGTGGATTGGGTTGTGTACTACTACAGCATAGAAGTGTGATAGCGTATGGCTCGCGACAGCTAAAAATGCATGAGAGGAATTATCCGGTCCATGATTTGGAGTTAGCGGCCGTGATTTTTTCATTGAAACTGTGGAGTCACTACTTGTACGGGGTCAAGGTCGATATTTATACCGACCACAAGAGCCTGAAATACTTGTTGGATCAAAAAGATCGAAACATGCGACAACGGAGATGGATGGAGTTCCTGGGAGACTACACTTTCAAAATTCATTATGGTCCTGGGAAAGGAAATTGAGTAGCGGATGCATTGAGTCGCAGGACCCCAGCTCAAGCCAATTGGTTGTCGGTCCATGACGAGCGGTTGGTTCGGGAGTTGGAGGCGTTGGAGATCTCTTGCGTAGACAAGCAGACAAGTGCCGAAGCGCTATTGAACAGGACAGAAGTTCAGTGTGACCTGGCTGATCGGATTTGGTAGGATCTGAATATGGATAGCCGCATGAAGCAAATCATGGTTGAGGCTTTGGACGGGTAAAATTCCCAATTTGAGGTTGTTGATGGATTGATATAGAAATATGGTCGTCTGTGCGTCCCAAACATGGGCAATCTGCGGGCGGATTTGTTGTACGAGGCTCATCATAACAACTACTTGATCCACCCAGGGAGCATGAAGATGTACTGCGATGTGAAGAAATGGTTCTGGTGGCCAGGACTTAAGAAGGATGTGGCACTGTATGTGGCAAAGTGTCAAACATGCGCCTTAGTGAAGGCGGAGTGCCAAAAGGCGGGAGGATTCTTGAAGTCCTTGCCTATTCTGGAGTGGAAGTTCGACGACATTACTATGGACTTTGTGCATGGTTTGCCAAGGTCGCAGAAGGGAAACGATGCCATTTGGGTGGTCGTAGATCATTTGACGAAGGTGTCGCACTTCATTCTGCATAGGAAGGATGATCCGGTGGAGAAATTGGTGAAGTTATACGTGGATAATATTGTGGGGCTTCACGGTGTGCCCCGCAGCATCGTGAGTGACCGTGATGGGCGGTTCACGTCCAATGATTGGAGGCTGGTGCAGCAGATGTTGGGAATAAAGCTGAGTTTCAGCACAGCTTTTTATCCACAGACGGATGGGCAGACCGAGAGGGTCAATAGGACAATGGAATACATGCTTCGCATGTGCGTTATGGACTTCGGGAATAAGTGGAAAGATCACCTATCCTTAGTGGAATTCGCTTACAATAATAGCTACCAGGGGAGCATACAAATGGCGCCCTTCAAGGACCTTTATAGTAGAAGATGTCGCATGTCATTGTCTTGGTTGGAAATAGGTAAGTCAAAGTTGTACAAGAGCCAAGATGTGGAAGATGCAACGTCGTTGGTTCGAACGATTCGAGAGAGATTGCTAATCGCTCAGGACCGCCAAGCTAAGTACTATAACGCCAAGCATAGGAACGTGGAGTTCATTGTCGGCGACTGAGTGTACTTGAAGATTAAGCCATTCAAGGGTGTTTCGCGGGTGCGGCGCTTGAAGAAGCTAAGCCCAAGGTACCTTAGACCGTTTGAGGTTCTGGAGCGGATTGGAGAAGCAGCATATCAATTGAGACTTTCAGTGGAGCTAAGTGGTCTACACGATGTATTCCATATATCGGTGCAGCGGAAGGCAGTGCAAGAGCCGTAGCAAGTGATTGCGGTCGACCAAGTGCCGGTCAATAATGGGTTGACGACGAAGGTCAAGTCCGTACGCATTGAGGACTCGGAAGTCAAGCGAATACGCAACAAAGAGATCAGAATGGTCAAAGTCCATTGGGACAATTGCTGTCGGGAGGAGCTCTCCTGGGAGCGAGAGCATACCATGCTTGAGGAGTACACGGAGTTATTCCACTCAGGTACCGTTTAAGTTTTATTTTATCTTTCCTTTATAATTTCGGGACGAAATTCTTTTAAGAGGGAGACAGTTGTAACGCCCCGAAACTCAAATGAGTGACGGGAGGCATTTTGAGCCAAGTTTGGAACTTGGTAGGGGTCACACGGCCTGGGACACGTGCGTGTCCCCGGGGCGTGCCGTGCTCGGGTCGACGATCTGGCCGAGACGTCGACAAATTTGGAGTCAACAATCGTCGAGCAGCGAACGCGGCTTGAGACACGGGCGTGTCCCAGGCCGTGTCCTTCTCGAGATGAAGGCCGGGCCGTATCGTGGGAGACACATGGTGTAGCACATGGGCATGTTCGGGTAAACACGGGCGTGTTAGTTTTGACACAGCCGTGTCGAGTACCTGTGTCCCTTGCGGGACGTTTTTGATCCTGTGTCGAAGGAGGAACACGGCATGCTACACGGTCGTGCAAGTCTGACACGGGCGTGTCGAGTGCCCATGTACTTTTCGGGACGTGACGGTTTTGGATTCGAATGGGGCACACGACCTTGGACATGGGCGTGTCACAAGCCGTGTTCGTCCTAGGTTTTTGATTTCAAGCCCAAATCGTGGCCGTTCGTTTCCTTATTTTGGGATCTAACGGCTTGGGGCTGTTCAGGCTGGGTTATAGCCTGGAATAGGCCTTTGAAAACCTCATTCTTTTGGGTTATTCTCTTGCTAAATTTCTAGAGAGAGGGGAGAGCAAGGAAGGAGAAGGGAGATAGATCTGGCCGCCGGCGGAGCTTAGGAGCCCCAAATCGCGAGCCGACTTCGGATCTACGGAGGCGAGGACGTTGCGGTGCTTTTCATCTGCATAGATATCCATGGCGCTAAAGAGGAATGCTATGGTAACGATTCTTATCCTAGGACATGTGAAGTCCTCTTTTCTTTTCATAGGAAGCCCGCTCTCGCGAGTTTACGGTGAGTTTGAGGAGTTCCTTCGGGTAGACATGAATAGTCCCCGTTTTTTAGCATGTAGAGTCCGTAATCGAGAAATGGATATAGGCATGGTGTGTGAAGCCTACCCGGACAAGTTGGTCTGGATCGGTGATGTTGTATTGCATGAATGGCAGGAGAAGACTCCGTGCAATTGTTTGTTTTTCGGGTTTTCTACGTGGTAGATTGCAATAGGGAGCCTTGGAGGCTAACTCCAAGGTGCACCCGAAAAATGGGGCAGATGCGTGATTCTGCCAAATTGGTGGCCTGGGAGTCAACTTGCACATAACTGAGTTATGTGAAGTGTATGATCAGATTGGGACTCGGGGAATCTTGACCCGCGCAGACGGCTTAAGTTGACATTGTGGTGTGAGCAACGGGTTAGGCAGAACCGTACCCGCTCTATGTGGTTCGGTTAGAGATACCTAAGGTACGTGGTACTCATCATTGGCATAGATGGAGGGTCTTAGACAGTGGCCAGAAAGACCAAATGCTCAAGAGATATTGCCACCTCGGGGGTGGTAGTGGGTCCGCGGACTTTGACTGGGTTCACCGAGAATGTGCCCTGAGAGCACGGGGTGTGTGGCCATGCGAGCCTACGCCTGTGATGATGTGTAATGTCTCTATATTAGGGCGATGTTAATAAAGTGCATGGAAGGAGCATCGCCGCCCAAAATTTGGGAGCGGGATCGTTATAATTTTGTCAGCATAGCTGACTGTTGCTTTTGTTTGTCACTGTTGCAGTGGATTGTTGCTTGCAGGTGCTGCGGAACCAGGTGGTAAATAGAGGGCAAAAGCTCTTGTTGCTGAGCTGGCCCTCGAAAGCCTAATTTGAGTGTTTACTTGTATTATTCATGTGTGACCGACCTGCATGCCGAGGTTTGGAAAACACTGTAATTTGAGTAAACTATTGTAAGGCCATAAGTCCCTGTACTTGTGTATTGTACGTCATTCCTATTGGGTTTTGTAGTGGACATTCATACTATTGGCTAGTTTATAATTATTACAACTTTTAAATTTCTTTCGCTACAATGCACTCTGTATAGGACATTGATACTTAGTTGGATGATTTCCATTGAGTAACCTTCCGGTCTGTCTATGGTATATGGCATCGAGCCCCGGCCGAACCTAATGCTATAGGTTATGTGATGGATAGGGGGTTTTACACGACTATCTCCATCATACAAGAGCTTTGCTCCTGCTATCTCGGCTATTGTCATCCCAACTATATATTAAGAAGCCCTTATTATTCCTCATTATAAAGATGTCATTGATTAAGAGATAAAAACTCTGACTGAATGGGGTACTTGGACTCTTGTCCCTACCCCTCCAGGAGCTGATATGATTGGCTGTTGCTGGGTCTTTGTGAACAAGTTTCTTCTGATGGTACCATTGTTCGCTATAAGGCTCGGCTTGTTTCCTAAAATTTTACTCAAACATATAGTGTGGTTTTCTTTGACATATTCTCTCCAGTTGCTCGGATTATGACAATTTGTGTTCTCTTTTCTATAGTTGATAATATAAACTTGGAGATATCTCAGTTGGATGTCAAGAATGCCTTCCTTTTATGGAGATCTACAAGATGTGGTCTATATGGAACAACCTCCTGAGTATATTGCTCTGGTGGATTCTCAGGTGTGTAGCTTGTAGATGGTAATCTATGGACCTAAGCAAAGCCCGCAAGCATGGTTTGAGAAGTTTAGCTAGGTTATCTTTGTTATTGGGTTTGATCGAAGTGCTGCAAATCACTCTCTATTCATATGTAAGACTTCTATAAGGCTTTTTTTTCTTGGTGTTTATGTGGATGACTTTCTTCTTACAGTAGATGATAAGAAGGTAATTGACCCAATAAAAAAGCATCTTCTTTAACATTTTGTCACAAAAGACACTACAACAAACTGCACCTGTCGTAAGAACTGAAATATAACTAAAACACAGTTTGTTACTAATAGCTATATATAGTAATGTTTTTTTTTCTGTTGTTACCAAAAAGTACTTTTTTGCAATTAATATTTTATATCTTATTACAATAATAATTAATTTGTTACAATAAATGTAAATATTTGTAACAATACTAATGTTACATGTAAATAATAATTTTTTTTCACAATATGTATCAATTGTAACTACATCATGAAAGTGTTTTGTGACAAAGAGATTTTCCTTACTATTAGAACTTTTTTATTGTTAAAGTTTTGTTACAATAAATATATTATATTTTATTATCAAATTTTGTACTATTTTATTATCAAAGTTTTCAATTAATTTTGTATGGCGATTCAAATTAAAGTTTATTTAAATTGAAAAATTAATTAATAATTGAATTGAAAAATAATTAAACTTTATTTATGTTAAACTTAATTACATTAAATTACAATATTTATTGAAAAATGAAAATTAAAATTAAAACTACATTCAAAAATTAAAATTAAAATTTATTGAATTGAAAAGTAATTAAAGTTTATTTACATTAAAAAATTAAATTGAGAAATTAATTAATTACAAATTTAAACTAAAAATATTAAATAATGAAATTGAAAAATAATAAAAAATAAAACATTTTGCGGGTGAACAGTGCCGTGAAATAGAGTATATAAGCTAATAAATTAAAATTAAAATTAATTAATTTAAAGTAAAATTAATGTTACATTGAAAAATTAAAATTAAAATTTATTGAATTGAAAAACAATTAAATTTTATTTACATTAAAAATTAAATAAAAAATTTAATTAATTACAAATTTAAATAAAAATATTAAAAAAATTAAATTGAACAAATAATAAAAAATAAAATATTTTGCGGGTGAACAGTGCCGTGAAATAGAGTATATAAGCTAATAAATTAAAATTAATTAATTAAAATTAATTAATTAAAATTAATTAATTAAAATTAAAATTAAATTAAAATTAAAATTAAATTAAATATAATAACAATGTATATAAGCTAATAAAAATGACTAAGAGTAATAGAGTATTATATTAATTAATATAAATATTAGCTTTTTAATTAAAATGTTTAATGTTATTTACTAATAAACATAACTAGATATATTATATATATTATGTTTTTGTAATTTCCATCAAAGGCAAGTTGGCTTAGTGGAGTAGGGCTTTAGATTTATACTCATTGATGCAGGTTCGATTCCCAGGAGCAGCATTTTAATGCAAATTTTAAAAACCCATCTTCTTATTGTACCCGCCTCTTTTTAGTCTCACACCGCCAGTTAAAACTTGAATTTTGGGTTTATACTGCCCATTCCGCAATGAATGTTCGAAATTAGCTGGTCGGACCTGGCGGGCCTGTGGGCGGTCAACGATACAAAATTAATTGAAAACTTTAATTTTGTACTATTATATTATCAAATTTTGTACTATTGTAACTAATTTATTGTGATGAAGAATCTTTTTTGGGTGATGAAGTATCGTTTATTACAATTAATTTATTTGTAACGACACGCATACATTCGTTACAAGAAGTTTTAGCATCGAGCTTTAGAGGACGATTGTTACATAAAGTTTTTTTCGTTACCAAAGAGTTTTTTGTAACGATTTTTGGTACTTATTGTAACGATTTAGTTCCTTACTATAAGTGCAATTTGTTGTAGAGAGATATGGGGTCTCCCAAGTGCTTCCTAAGAATTGAGATCTCCCGGAAATACCAATTCTGTAGTACTCTCACAGTTGAAGTATGTCTTCAATATTTTGAAAGAGGTAGGTCTTCTTGGGTCCAAACCTTCTCGGTGTCCAATGGTTACCGGTGATGACAAGTGTTGGAATGGGGATTCCCGTCTCCTTGTAGATGTCACCATGTACAGACAACTTCTAGGAAAACTCATTTATCTGATTGTCACAAGACCAAATATATGTTATGCAGTAGAAAGGTTAAGCTAGTTTATATAAGCCCACAAGGAGTGTCATCTTCAATCCGCTTTAAAGATCTTGAAATATGTGAAAGGGACTCCGGGAAAGACACTTATGTTTCAGAAGAACCATTTTATGATTGAAGCCAACTCTGATGAAAGCCATGCCAATGATGAAGTGGATAGAAAGTCTACGTCTGGTTTTTGCACATTTATAGGAAGTAATCTGGTCAGCTGTAAGAGCAAGAAACAATTCGAAGTCTCCAAGACAAGTGCTGAAGCTGAGTACATGAGCTTATCTTTGACTGCCCGTGAGCTGAAGTGGTTACGAGCACTAATGCTTGATTTTGGAGAAGTTTATGATCATCCTCTATTAATGTTATGTGACAACCATGCAACTATATATATTTCAAAGAATCCTGTGTTTCATGAAAGGACTAAACATATGGAAGTAGATTGCTACATTATTAGAGAAGAGGTATTGAAGAAATAAATCTGCACTTCATTTGTCAACTCTAACAGAGAGCTTGCCGATATGTTTACCAAACTAGTATCCTCTTTTTTGAAAGTCTGTAACAAGTTGAGCATGGTTGATATATATCCTCCCGCTTAAGGTGGAGTGCGGGAACCTACGGAGACCAAGCGGTCTGGCGGACAGGTAAGACAGACATGTTAGCGGGTCTAACGGATAGTAATGGTGGACAGGTTTGGTTGTCTGCCTTTTTGATATTTCTAGCAGTGTTACCATATGGACGATTAAGTAGTAGTCTTAGCAGTCTAGCGATATGGCTTGGCGGTCTAGTAGTAGTCTATTTTAAACTACACTGATTAACTACAGTGTGGTCTGATGATCTGGGGTAGTGGTCGTGCGAACTGCTGAGATCAGATATAGTTGACGGTCAGGCGTTTAGTACCTTCCTAACTGCCCTAATTTCTCTTATGTTCTTCCCAGAGCTGTGCCCTTTGTTGATCAACAGAAGCATGACCGCAGTTGGAGTTTGTAGTTCTCAAGTACAATCTCGGGTGCAGTCTGGCAGTTAGATTTAGTTTAGCCACAAATTTCTCTCCTAGAGCTATTCGCTGGATGCTGTCAGATAGAGAGTAGAGCTACGCAATGTTGGTCTCTTTTCAAGCTCTATATAGTCGTCTGGTAAGATTGTCTAACCGCATTGCCCGTGTGGCTAGTTTTTATCTATCCGCCTAGTGATATGTGATAGACATTGTATATTCTCTATCTTATATTTTCTCACTCTTCCCCCTCTTTCTATAAATAGGGGGGTATACCCATGCATTGTGTAACTTTTTGGAGCAAAAACGTGGTATTATTTAGCTCTTTTCTCACTGAAACAAACATTTTTTTCTATTCAAATTATAGATGGATAAAATATATTGTTGGGTACATTCAAAATAATATTCTTGATTTGAAGAAGCCCTTTCAACTCAATGATATGGACAAGTATATATTTAATGTATGTTACAGTTCATGCATGCAGGTTAGTCTATGTCAAATTGATTGAACAGGTGGTCCAAGTGACATTGACAGGTGGACTCAAAGAAGTTGACTAGAAATGAGGTTGCTGAAGAAAATTGACTAAGTCCACAAGTGTCGAGTGAAGCCAGTTCACTCAACGCCATACATCTAATAGAGCTGAGCGAAGTCAGGACAATCAAATCCCAGCAAGTTGCAACACAAAAGAAATGACTAACTACAAAAGTGTCGACACACTTCACAATTATTTCTACACCTATGTAGGAGAAGTGTCAATAGATCAAGTCAGTTGTGCCGAGACAATTCAGTTATCTCGACACGTTGAAGATTCAAAACATTAGTGTCGACAGATCAAGTCAGCTGTGTTGAGACAATTCAGTTATCTCGACAACTTGAAGATTCAAGACAGCTGTGTCGAGAAAATTCATATATCTAGACAACTTAAAGCTCAGGACAGTAGTGTCGAGACAATACAACTGTGTCGACACAATGAAGAACTGAAGTGAAAACTTAAAGTAGGTGTTGACACCCAACAGAATGTAGTGCCTAGACAATTCAACTGTCATGACACAGTGAAGACATGTAACACCCCTTGTCTGTCGCATAACATATAACAGTAGGTCCAGCCGGGGCCCAACGCCATATACCACAGACAGACCGGAACGTTACTAAATGGAAACCATCCAACTAAGAATCAACGTCCGACACAGAGTATATTCTAGTGAAAACAATTTAAAAGTTGCAATTAAAATAACCCAGCCATAAGCATGAATGTCCACTGCACAACCCAATAGGAATGAACTTACAATACACTAGTACTGTGACCTTAAGGCCTTACATTTGTTTACTCAAACTATAGTGTTTTCCATACCACCACATGCAGGCCGGTCACACATGAATAAAATAAGTAAACACTCAAAATTTGGCCTTCGAGGGCCGGCTCAGCAACTTGGTCTTTCGCCTGCTATTTACCGCTCGGCTCCGCAACACCTGCAAGCAACAATCCACCGTAACGGTGGTAAACAAAAGCAACGGTCAGCTATGCTGACCAAATTATAACGATCTCACCCCCAAGCTCGGGGCGACGATGCTCCTTACCCTGCACTTTGTTAGCATAACCAAGCAGTATAGAGTAAACACTTCATCACAGGCGTGGGCACGCACGACCCCACAACCCGTGCTATCAGGGCACATTCTCGGCGAACTGGGCAACGACACGTCAATTTAAGCCATAGACAATTCGGTCTCACCACTGCCACTTGGACGGCCAATCTTGTGAGCATTTTTGTCTTCCCGGCATAGGTCACGTCATTTTAAGCCATAGACCGCCGAAGACCCTCCATCTATGCCAACGGCTCCTACCGAACAACATAGAGCGAGTACGATTCTGCCTAACCCATTGCTCATGTCGCAACGTCAATTTAAGCCATATGCGCGGGTCAAGCTTTCCCGAGTCCCAAATCGATCACACACTTTACATAACCCGGTTTTGTACAAGTTGGATCCCAGGCCACCATGTTTGGCAGAGTCACGCATCTGCTCAATTTTCCAGGTGCACCTTGGAGTTAGTCCCCAAGGCTCCCTGTTGCAATCTACCGCGTAGAAAATCCGAAAAACAACCATTCGCGCGGAGTCTTCTCCGGACATTCATGTAATGCAACAACACCGATCCAGACCAACTTGTCCGGGTAGGCTTCACACATCATGCCTATGTCTGATTCTCAATTACAGACTCCACATGTACACAACGGGGACTATTCATGTCTACCCGAAGGAACGCCTCCAACTCACCGCAAACTCGCGAAAGCGGGCTTCCTATGCAAAGGAAAAGAGGACTTCACATGTCCTAGGATGAGAATCGTTACCCTAGCATTTTTCCTTGGCGCCATGGAAATCTATGCAGATGAAAAGCACCGCGTTGTCCTCGCCTCCGTAGATCCGAAGTTAGCTTGCGATTTGGAGCTCCGAAGCTCCACCAGTGACCGGATCTAACACACTTCTTCTTCCTTGCTCTCCCCTCTCTCTAGAAGCTTAGAAAGAGAATGGTTAAGAGAAATGAGGGCTTGCTAACCCTATTCCTGGGTATATCCCATCAGGAACAACCCCCAGCCGTCGGATCTCAAAATAAGGAAACGGACGGCCATGATCCGGGCTTGAAATCCAAGATCTGGGCCAAACAGGGCCTGTGACATGTCCGTGTCCAGGGCCTTGTTCCCCATTCGCCGTCGAAACCGATGTGTCCTGAAAAGTACACGGGTACCCGATACGCCCATGTCAAACTTGACACGCCTGTGTCATAAAGTACACGGTCGTGTAGTGTGCCATGTAACTCCATCGACACATTTCCAAAAAACGGCCGAAAGGGACACGGGTGCTCGACACGCCCGCTTCGCATTTTGACACGCCTGTGTCTACCCGAAATGGCCCGTGTGACACACCATGTGTCTCCTACGCCACAGCCCCGCTTCATCCCGATAACGACAAGGTCTGGGACACGCCCATGTCTCAGGCCGTGTTTGCTGCTCGATGATCGTCGACTCCAAAATTCGTCGACCTCTCGGCCAGATCGTCGACCCGAGCACAACACGCCCTGGGATACGCCCGTGTACCAGGCCGTGTAACCCCTACCAAGTTCCAAACTTTGTCCGAAATGCTACCCGTCACACTTTTGAGTTTCGGGGCGTTACAACTGTAACACCCCCCATCCGTCGCATGGCATATAACAGAAGGTCCAGCTGGAACCCGACGCCATATACCACAGACAGTCGGAAGGGTTACATAAGAATATCCAAACATCCCAATTAAGACTACTCGTCCTACATAGAGCATTCTAGTGGAAGCTTTTAAAAGTAGAAAAAACCCAAAACTTAAATCCATTAATCTTGAATGTCCACAACCACACCACTGGAATGAAAACCAAATACATTGAAAGGGGACATGGCCTTATGGCCTTACAAATGTTCACTTAACAAAATAGTGTCTTACATACATCGGCTCGCAAGCCGACCACACATGACAAAATAAAAAAAACTACTCTTTACGGCATTCGAGGGCCAGCACAGCAACATGGGCTCCAGCCCGCTATCTAGCACTCGGCTCCGCAGCACCTGCAAGCAACATTCCACCGCACGGTGGCAAACAAATCAACAGTCAGCCAAAGCCGACCTAATTATAACGACCCCACCCCTTACTCGGGACGGAGGTGCTCTTTCCCTGCATATCATTAGCCCAGCTAAACAATTATTTAAAAACATACTTCGCCACAGGTGTAGGCTCGCACGGCCAAACACCCCGTGCACTTAGGGCACATTAATGGTGAATCCTGACACTTCAGCATCTTCACCACCATCACCAAGATGACAACAACATGAGCATTTTAGCCTTCCTGACCCTGTCTAGTCTAAGGCTCACGACTATGCCAACGGCCAGTCCCCTTTTGGGGTCTCTCACACCGAACCACATAGCACAGGTCCAATTCCACTTACCCTTTGCTCAACCGCGTAGTTCACATTAAGACGCACGCACAGGCCAAGCTTCTCTCGGATCCTAACATTTTCCAAACAATCACATAACCCAGTTATGTTCAAGGCCGGTTCCCTGACCGCCAAGTTAGCAGAACACGTTTTCGCTCAGTTTTTCGGGTGCGCCTTGGAGCTAACCTCCAAGGATCCCTGCTGCAATCTACCACGTAGAAACCCGAAAAACCCAAAGCACGGAGTCTTCTCCGGCAAAACATACACCACCGATCCAGACCAACATATCCGGGTAGGCTTCACACACACTGCTTATGACCGTACTTTGATTCCGGACTCTATATGTAACACAAGGGGGACTATTCACACCAACCCCAAGGAACACCACACACTCACCGCACACTCGCGGGAGCGGGATTCCCTATGCAGAAAGGAAGATCTTCAAATGCTCAAGTAGAGAATCGTTACCCTTGTAGTCCGCTTTGGCGCCATGGAATAACTACACGGACAGAACTCTTCGTAACGAACTTTCCTCCACGGATCCGCTCTCATATCTCAAAACGGTGCTCCGATGCTCCGCTGGTGGCCGGAATCCTCCTTCTTCTTCCTCCTCTCTCTAACACATTGGAAGGAGAAAGCTTGCAAAGAAATGAAGAGTTAACTCCCCCATTCCCGGCCTTAACAGAGCAGGAAACCATCTGAGCCCTTGGATCTTAATTAAAGAAAACGAACGGCTCAGATCTGCACAAAATTCCCTAGACCTGGGCTGAACACGGCCTCGCATACGGCCGTGTTTCGGGTCGTGTGCCTTGATCAAGGCACGATCGTCGAATGAAGAAAAGACACACGGGCAAAGACACACCCGTATCTCACCTGACACGCCCGTGTCGGACCGTCGACACGCCCGTGACCAGGGGGCATGTCACATAGAACAGACATGGCAACGGACACATCCCAACTGAACACGGGTAGGGACACGGTTATGAACACACCCGTGTCACCCAAAAATCATCGAGCAACTATCGTCGATCGTCGAATGCAGAACACGGGTACAGACACGGTTAGGCACACGCCCGTGTCAAGAGACACGCCCGTATCCTTCAGCCGTATTTCTAGCCGTGTCCTTCTCGGGATGAAAACGGCCAAAAACATCACCAGCCAGACACGGACTTGGACACGCCCGTGTCCTAGGCCGTGTACCCCTAAACCGGCACCAAATATCCCTTTTTACGCGACCAACTCAAATACATTTTTCGGGGTGTTACAACAACTCTCTCCCTCTTAAAATAATTTTTTCCCGAAATTACATAATGGAAAGATAAACACAAAACTTAAACAGTACCTGAGTGGAATAACTCCGGGTACTCCTCAAGCATGGTATGCTCTTGCTCCCACGAGAGCTCTTCCCGACCGCAGTTGTCCCAACGGACATTGACCATCATGAACTCTTTGTTGCATAGCCACTTGACTTCCGAGTCCTCAATGTGTATAGGCTTGACCTTGGTCATCAACCCATTATCGACCGGCACTTGGTCGACCGCAATCACTTGCAAAGGCTCTTGCACAGACTTCCGCAGCACTGATTTGTGGAATACATCATGTAGACCACTTAGCTCCACTGATAGCCTCAATTGATAAACTGTTTCGCCAATCTGCTCCAGAATCTCAAATGGTCCAAGGTATCTCGAGCTTAGCTTCTTCAAATGTCGTACCCGCGAGACACAGTTGAACGGCTTGATCTTCAAGTACACCTAGTCGCCAACAACAAACTCCACGTTCCTATACTTGGCGTTATAGTACTTAGCTTGGCGGTCCTAAGAGATTAGCAACCTCTCTCGAATCGTTCGAACCAACGACGTAGCATCTTCCACCTCTTGACGCTTATACAACTTCGACTCACCCGTTTCCAACCAAGACAACGACGTGTGACATCTTCTACCATATAGGTCCTCGAAGGGCGTCATTTGTATGCTCGCCTGGTAGCTATTGTTGTAATCGAATTCCACCAAGTATAGGTGATCTTCCCACTGCTTCCCGAAGTCTAGAACGCACATGCGAAGCATGTCTTCCATCATCCTATTGACCCTCTTGGTCTGCCCATCCGTCTGCTGATGAAAGGTTGTGCTGAAACTCAGCTTTGTCCCCAACATTTGCTGCACCAGCCTCCAATTATTGGACGTGAACCGCCAATTACAGTCACTCACGATGCTGCGGGGTACACCGTGGAGCCGTACAATGTTATCCACATATAACTTTGCCAATTTCTCCACAAAATCATCCTTCCTATGCTGAATGAAGTGAGACACCTTCGTCAAATGATCCACAATCACCTAGATGGCGTCGTTTCCCTTCTGCAACCTTGACAAACCTTACACAAAGTCCATAGTAATGTCGTCGAACTTCCACTCCAGAATAGGCAAGGACTTCAAGAATCCTCCCGGCTTTTGGCATTCCGCCTTTAACAAAGCGCATGTTTGACACTTAGCTACATAGAGTGCCACATCCTTCTTAAGTCCTGGCCACCAGAACAATTTCTTCACATCGCGGTACATCTTTGTGCTCCCCGGGTGAATCGAATACTTAGTATGATGCGCCTCGTACAATAATTCCACCCGCAAACTGCCCATATTTGGGACGCACAGACGACCGTCTTTCCACAATAATCCATCCTCAACAACGAATTGGGAATTTGACCCATCAAAAGCCTTAACCATGATTTGCTTCATGCGGCCATCCATATCCAAAGCCTGCCGAATCCGATCAGCCAGGTCACACTGAACCTCCATCCAGTTCAATAACGCTTCAACACTTGACTGCTTGTCTACGCAAGAGATCTCTAATGCCTCCAACACCCGAACCAAATACTTGTCATGGATCGACAACCAATTAGCTTGATCTGGTGTCATGCGACTCAATGCGTTCGCAACCACATTGCCTTTCCCAGGCACATAGTGAATTTTTAACGTGTAGTCCCCCAAGAACTCCATCCATCTCCTCTGTCGCATGTTTAGATCTTTCAGATCCAACAAGTATTTCAGAAACTTATGGTCGGTATAGATTTCGACCTTCACCCCGTACAAGTAGTGCCTCCACAGCTTCAAGGCGAAATCACGGCCGCTAACTCCAAGACATGGACCAGATAATTCCTCTCGCGCACTTTCAGCTGTCGCGAGCCATAAGCTATCACACTACCATGCTGCAGTAGGACACAACCCAGTTCACTGCCCAAAACATCGTTGTAGGTCTCAAAACC
Source organism: Platanthera guangdongensis (assembly GCA_039583875.1). Lineage (NCBI taxonomy): Eukaryota > Viridiplantae > Streptophyta > Magnoliopsida > Asparagales > Orchidaceae > Platanthera > Platanthera guangdongensis. Next base: position 78,773,333 of record CM077150.1, on the reverse strand, counting down.
TTTGGTCTCACTCGGCGAACTCAGCACAGGAGTCGTGGTCAACCGACTCTTCAACTCCTGAAAAGCTCGTGCGCACCCTGGCGTCCAAACAAACTTCTGATATTTCCTTGTCAGAGTCGTGAGGGGTAATGCTATCCGTGAGAAGTTCTCCACGAAGCGCCTGTAATAGCCGGCAAGCCCCAGAAAACTCCAGACTTCTGCTACCGTAGACAGCACAGGGCACTCTCGTATCGCAACAATCTTCATCGGATCCACCACAATTCCCTCTCCACTGACTATGTGACCAAGGAACGCCACTAAGGACAACCAAAACTCGCATTTAGAGAACTTGGCGTACAATTGATTCCTCCTCAGCGTCTCCAACACCAAATGTAGATACTTGAAGTGATCCTCCTCACTCTACGAGTACACCAATATTTCGTCAATGAAGACGATCACAAAGTGGTCTAGGTACTCCCTGAAAGTCCTGTTCATCAGATCCATGAACACTGATGGCGCATTCGTCTGCCAAAACGGCATGACCATAAATTCGTAATGCTCGTATCTCGTACTAAAAGCTATCTTGGGGATATCACTCTCCCTTATCCTCAGCTGATAATACCCAGACTTGAGATCAAACTTTGAGTACACCATCGACCCGACTAACTTATCGAACAGATCATCAATCCTCGAGATCGGGTACTTGTTCTTCTCCGTTAGCATGTTCACTTCTCGGTAATCAATACACAGTCTCAAGCTTCCGTCCTTCTTCTTAATAAAAAGGACTGGTGAGCTCCAAGGCGACAAACTTGGACGCGTATACCCCTGCCCCAACAACTCTTGAAGTTGAACCTCCAGCTCCGCCATTTCCTTAGGTGCTAGCCGATCCGGTGAGCGTGACACTGGTTTGGCATCACACCGAACCACCTTAAACATCTGAAGAGCAGACATCAACGTCATGCTCGACTCCTTTCAAGCCCACAAATTTCGTCTCACGACCAGTTCCCAACTTGACTTCCTTGCGATTTCGATCAATGTATGCTTGTTGCTTTGAGAGCCAGTCCATACCAAAGATCATGTTGAGCTCCCCTAGCGGTAGTAACGATGCTTGTAAGTCAAACTCTTGACTCCCAATCCGCACCTAAACGCAACAGATACTACTCACATGCATTGAGCACCATTAGACAACAACACATCCAATTTGTCTTTTGCCATCAAAGGAGGTACTCTGACACACAATACAAATCCTTTGGACAAAAAGGAGTGTGAAGCTCCCGTATCTAAGAGTGCTCTCGTTGGATTCTCACAAATCAAAACAAATCCTATACAAGCAGTGGTAAGGTAACACACGCATAACAAGTATTTAAAATTAACTTGTATAAATTTAAACTGTACCTGTCACCACATCAACTTTCTTAATGGCCTCCTGCTGGCTAAGATTTTAAACTATAGGTTGAGCATAATGGGATGCGGTTGACTCGACCGCCTTGCCCTTTTCCTCAGATGTTTCTCCCGGCTTCATATAAGACTTTGGACGTCCACCCCGGCCCTCACGGGCATAATGCCCCGGCTTCCCGCAGTTGTAACATGTGCCCGGGGTTCTACCCGTAGTCGCTCCGGAAGCACCAGAAGAAGGAGCTGGACCCGAAGTCCTAGACTTCTTATCCCACTTACGGTGTAAGACCCCCCGGATCCGAGTACACGACACGAAGGGGGGGAGGGTCTTATGCCCAAAACAGCCGCTTTGCGGTAGCATTAGCGCACGGGCAAACCTATACCACAAGACGACCATTCTGCCGGCTACAACCAATATCAATACATATGCCAACCCAACCGAAATATAATAAAGAGAAGTCAAATCCACACAAAGTATATATGTCCAAAGTTCATCAAAATAGAGAAGCTAAAACATGCTTCTACAATATATCAAAGTACAACTAATAAATGCCCAAAAGGGCTACATTAGAGTCGCTCAACACTCACATCAGTAACTGGCGGTAGTGACGGTACCGTCCCTTCAGGCCATGTCTTCTTGGCCTAGTTGTCTTGCTGCAAAGTCTGCGATTGCTCTACCTACGGGGTGACCTCCTAAAAAGGAAGACGTAGCAACCGTTAGTCGAAAAGACTAAGTAGCTTCACATCCGCTCCCCCGGCGACTCCTCGGCACCGGGCGAGGAAAAGAGCAAGGTACAAAGTATAATAAATAGTATAAGTAGGTACAAGCAGGTGGTAATATTACAATAAGATTAACAACTATTAATCTAGCACTTCTACAAGAGATATATCAATCATCAGGAGCAAGTAACTATAGAAGGAAGGTAACTTAACTTATAAGGATGCCCATACAAACTTATAAGTTAAGGATCTGTTTACATAAAGTAACTCATCGTATAGGAGTGCCCATACAAACTTATATGATGAGGATTTTGTTGTGAAATGTTATGAAATGGTATGTATGCTATGAAATGACTCACCCATGTTCAAGCACATGCAATTGCTATGTCGACACAAACTATAGTTCCCATTATTCGAGTAGGTTGCTAACTTCTCAGGCATCAACCGCCGTGGCCAGGCGGTGACAGTAGAGCGGGCATCTCTACTACTAAGTGGGCATCCACACTGCTTCACTTAGGCCTCTGTATGCCTCAATGCTAAGAACACAACAGCGGAGCCCATGTGTACTATGGCCCAGCGGGGGTCTCGGGTAAATGTGCGCCAAGAACACAACCCTGAACTGGCCTTGTGTGACCCGGAAGGGGCATCAAAAAAAGTACGAGGACACAGCCCAACCGTTCACTTAGCATGGAAGGATCCCCGGGATGTGAACACCGAGGACCAAGCACAACCGCCCAAAGTCTAACTGTCAACTCCTGTCGGTGTGACGATCGGCGAGCCCGTAGACCTGCCACACTATCCTTAACCAAGGATTACGACACCGCGTGTTGATACACACCGCATGCAATTCCACATCACCATGGCATGGCAGGAGCATCGGAGAAAGCACGAGGACCAAGCCCAACCATCCACTAGGCACGGAGGGAGCCCCGGGAAATGAGCACCGAGGACTAAGCCCAACCGTCCAACTTTAACTCATCTCAACGCAATCCCAACTAGTGACGGTCAACACCATACTTACACACTTCCACAATGCTACCCGTAGGGGGACGACACTCTAAGCATTGGACTACTAAATTCAATCCGTTAAACAGTTATTCACATGGCCATAGATTATCCTCTTACATGCCATTCCAAATGATTTTGACACAATATAAACATGATCCACATTTACATTAGTATAATAATATCTATCAAATCATTTCATTTAAGTATGCTTCGCTTCAGAAATCAATTTCATGAGATCCAATTATTAAACTTCATCAATTATAGAACTAAGATGATTAATATAAAAGAGCTCACCCAAATCTCAAATTAATTGCAGCATTGAATCCACCGAATCCAAATTCATGTTATACTAAACCCAGAATTTAAGAGCAGACTAAATATGAAGAGCAGTTTCGACCGGAGATTCCTGAAGCTACAGGAATCCGATGAATACGTGTAACCCTCGATGGAAAGGTCTTTCCATGGGCAACAACGTTTATGTTCAGACCACAACACAGATTCAACAGTATCATACTTGAAATCAGCCTTGAAGTCTGCTGCGTACAGAACACAATTTCTGCATGCAAGGTTTATTGGACGACATATTCGTTAAGACTTTACTGTGGTTACAAACTTCACCTGAAGTCATGCAACTGCTCGTTGGAAAGGTATTTTCAAGGACTTCAACTTTCGTGTTTAGTCGAAAGCCCAGATCTGGACATATCACATCTGAAAATTGCCCAGGAGATTGCTGCGCGCAGAACACAGATTCTGCATGCATCTTAATGCGGAATGAACGGTATCGGTTCATCTTCCTCCTCAAGTCGATCTACAATAATCACATCAGAAATTACTCCTCCCTTATTCACCCTCATGAGGACATGATTCTTCACAAAACCTGTAACACCCCCTATCCGTCGCATAACATATAGTAGTTGGTCCGGCCAGGGCCCGACGCAATATGTCACAGATAGACTGGATGGTTACTCAATGGAAACCATCTAACTAATAACCAATGTCCTACACAGAGTCATTCTAGCGGAAGCAATTATTAAATGTTGCAAATTAAAGAACCCAGCCACAAGCATTAATGTCCACTACTCAGAACAATAGGAATGAAGTACAATACACAAGTACCATGGCCTTATGGCCTTATAATTGTTTACTCAAATAATATGTGTCTTCCAAACCTCGGCATGGAGGCCGGTCACACATGAATAAAATAAGTTAACACTCAATTTAGGCCTTCTAGGGCCGGCTCAGCAACTTGGGCTTTAGCACGCTATTTACCGCTCGGCTCTGCAGCACCTACAAGCACAATCCACCGTAACGGTGGCAAACAAAGGCAACGGTCAGCTATGCTGACCAAATTATAACGATCCCGCCACCAAACTCGGGGCGGTGATGCTCCTTCTATGCACTTTATTAGAATAACCAAGCAACATAGTGAATAAACACTACATCACTGGTGTGGGCACGCACGACCACACACCCCGTGCACTCAGGACACATTTTCGGTGAACACGGTCAAAGTGCGCTGACTCACCACCGCACCTTGGACGGCAATATCTCGTGAGCATTTGGTCTTTATGGCCACTGCCTAAGACCCTCTATCTATACCAACGACGAGTACCACGTGTCTTAGGTCTCTCTAACCAAACCATATAGATCAGGAACGGTTCCGTCTAACCCGTTGCTCACACCGCAACGTCAACTTAAGTCGTCTGCGCGGGTCAAGCTTCCCCGAGTCCCGTAACCAACACACAACACATAACCCAGTTATGTTCATGTTGGCTCCCAGGCCACCATGTTGGCAGAATCACGCATCTGCCCAGTTTTTCGGGTGCACCTTGGAGTTAATCCCAAGGCTCCCTGTTGCAATCTACCACGTAGAAAACCCGAAAAACAAACATTTGCGGGGAGTCTTCTCCGACCATTCATGCAATGCAACATCACCAATCCAGACCAACTTATTCGGGTAGGCTTCACACATCATTCCTATATCTATTCTCGATTACGGAGTCTACATGTACACAATGGGGACTATTCATGTCTACCCGAAGGAACGCCTCTACGCAACGCAAACTCGTGAGAGCGGGCTTCCTATGCAAAGGAAAGAGGAATTCACATGTCCTACGATGAGAATCGTTACCCTAGAATTTTTTCTTAGCACCATGGAAATGTATGCGGATGAAAAGCACAGCAATCTCCTTGCCTCCGTAGATCTGAAGTCGGCTCGCGATTTGGAGCCTCGAAGCTCAGCCGGTGACTGGATCTAGCCTCCTTCTTCTTCCTTGCTCTCCCCTCTCTCTAGATCTTTAGAAATAGAATGGTAGGTTGAAATTAAGGATTTCCAACCCTATTCTTGGGTATATCTCACCAGGAACAACCCCCAGCTGTCAAATCCCAAAATAATGAAACGAACGGCCAAGATTCGGAGCTAAAATGCAAAATATGGGCTGAACACGGCATAAGACACGCCCGTGTATCGGGTCGTGTTCCCCATTCGCCGTCGAAACCGACGCATCCCGAAAGAACACGGGCAACCAACATGCCCGTGTAAAACTTGATACGCTCGTGTCACCTAGAACACAGCCGTGTACTAAGCCGTGTTACTCCATCTACACAGGGCCAACACCAACCCGAGAAGCACACAAGTCTTGGACACGCCCGTGTCCCATTTGGCACACCTGTGTCACCACCGAACACGCCAGTGCTTCAAGGCCGTGTCTCACGCTTGAATAAAATCGGCAAACCACCCGAGAAGGACACGGCCTCTGACACGCCCGTGTCCCAGGTCGTGTTCGTTGCTCGACGATCGTCGACCTCTCGGCCAGATCGTCGATACGAGCTCGACATGCCCTGGGACACGCCGGTGTCTCAGGCCGTGTTCGCTTCGCGATGATCGTCGACTCCAAAATTCGTCGACCTCTCGGCCAATCATCGACCCAAACACGACACGCCATGGGACACGCCCGTGTCCCAGGACGTGTGCACCCTGCCAAATTCCAAACTTGGCTCAAAATGCCTCCTGTCGCTCTTTTGAGTTTCGGGGCGTTACAACTCTTTCCCTCTTAAAAGAATTTCGTCCTCGAAATTACAAAAAGGAAAGATAAATAAATAAACTTAAACGGTACCTGAGTGAAACAACTCCGGGTACTCCTCAAGCATGGTCTGCCCTCGCTCCTAAGAGAGCTCTTCCCGACCACAATTGTCTCAATGGACCTTGACCATCCTGATCTCTTTGTTGTCTAGCCGCTTGACTTCTGAGTCCTCAATTCGTACGGGCTTGACCTTCGTCGTCAACCCATTATCCACCGACACTTGATCCACCGCGATCACATGTAAAGGCTCTTGCACCGCCTTCCATAGCACCGATATATGGAATACATCGTGTAGACCACTAAGCTCCACTGATAGCTTCAACCGATAAGCTACTTCACCAATCCGCTCCAGAACCTCAAACGGTCCAAGGTACCTCAGGCTTAGCTTCTTCAAGCGCCGCACCCGCAAGACACCCTTGAACGGCTTGATCTTCAAGTACACCCAGTCGCCAATAGCGAACTCCACGTTCCTGTGCTTGGCATTATAGTACTTAGCATGGCGGTCCTGAGCGATTAGCAACCTCTCTCGAATCGTTCGAACCAACGACGTAGCATCTTCCACCTATTGGCATTTGTACAACTTTGACTCACCCGTTTCCAACCAAGACAACGGCGTGCGACATCTTCTACCATAAAGGGCCTCGAAGGGCACCATTTGTATGCTCTCCTGGTAGCTATTGTTGTACACGAACTCCACCAAGTATAAGTGGTCCTCCCACTACTTCCCAAAGTCCAGGACATGCATGTGAAGCATGTCTTCCATTGTCCTATTGACCCTCTCAGTCTGCCCATCCGTCTACGTATGAAAGGTTATGCTGAAACTCAGCTTTGTTCCCAACATCTGCTGCACCAGCTTCCAATCATTGGACGTGAACCGCCCATCTCGGTCACACACGATGCCGCGGGGCACACCATGAAGCCGCACAATATTATCCACATACAACTTTGCCAGTTTCTCAACCAGATCATCCTTCCTATGCGGAATGAAGTGCGACACCTTCGTTAGACGATATACGACCACCCAAATGACGTCGTTCCCTTTCTGCGACCTCGGCAACCCGTGCACAAAGTCCATAGTAATGTCGTCAAACTTCCACTCCGGAATAGGCAAGGACTTCAAGAATCCTCCCAGCTTTTGGCACTCCGCCTTCACCAAGGCGCATGTTTGACACTTCACCACATGCAGTGCCACATCCTTCTTCAGTCATGACCACCAGAACAATTTCTTCACATCGCACTACATCTTCGTGCTCCCCGGGTGAATCGTATACTTGGTATGATGCGCCTTGTACAACAATTCCACCCGCAAAGTGCCCATAATTGGGACGCACAGACGGCCATCTTTCCAAAGCAATCCATCCACAACCTCATATTGGGAATTTGACCCATCCAAAGCCTTTATCATGAGCTGCTTCATGCTGCTATCCACATCCAAAGCCTGCCGAATCTGATCAGCCAGGTCGTACTGAACTTCCATCCAGTTCAATAGCACTTCAGTACTCGACTGTTTGTCTACGCAAGAGATCTACAACGCCTCCAACTCCCAAACCAACCGCTCGTCATAGACCGACAGCCAATTGGATTGAGCTGGGGCCCGACGACTCAACACGTCCGCCACCGCATTGCATTTCCCAGGCACATAATGGATCTTGAACGTGTAGTCCCCCAGGAACTCCATCCATCTCCTCTGTCCCATGTTTAGAACTTTCTGATCCAACAAGTACTTCAGGCTCTTATGGTCGGTATAGATATCGACCTTCACTCCATACAAGTAGTGTCTCCACAGCTTCAAGGCAAAAATCACGGCCACTAACTCCAAGTCATGGACCGGATAATTCCTCTCGTGCACCTTCAGCTGTCTCGAGCCAAACGCTATCACACTTCCGTGCTGCAGTAGCACACAACCAACTCCACTGCCCGAAGCATCGCTATAGATCTCAAAACCGTCGGTCCCATTCGGCGAACTCAGCACAGGCGCCGTGGTCAACCGACACTTTAACTCCTCAAAAGCTCATGCATACTCCGGCATCCAAACGAACTTATGCTCTTTCCTCGTCAAAGTCGTGAGGGGTAACGCTATCCGCGAGAAGTTCTCGACGAAGCACCCGTAATAGCCGGCAAGCCCTAGAAATCTCCGGACTTTCGCTACCATAGAAAGCACAGGCCACTCTTGTATCACAATAATCTTCTCCGGATCCACCGCAATGCCCTCTCCACTCATTATATGACCAAGGAACGCCACTAAAGGCAGCCAAAACTCGCATTTGGAGAACTTGGCGTACAACTGATTCCTCCTCAGCATCTCCAATACCAAATGAAGATGCTTGAAGTGATCCTCCTCACACTGCGAGTACACCAATATGTCGTCGATGAAGACGATCACAAAATGGTCCAAGTACTCCCGGAAAGTCCTGTTCATCAAATCCATGAACACCGATGGCGCATTCGTCAGCCCAAACGGCATGACCGTAAACTCGTAATGCCCATATCTCGTACTGAACTCTGTCTTAGGGATATCACTCTCCATTATACTCAACTGATAGTAACCGAACTTAAGATCCAACTTTGAGTACAGCGTTGACCCGACCAACTGATCGAACAGATCATCAATCCTCGGGATCGGGTACTTGTTCTTCTCCGTTAGCTTGTTCAACTCCCGATAATCAATACAAAGTCTCAATCTTCCGTCCTTCTTCTTAACAAAGAGGACTAGTGCACTCCAAGAGGAAGAACATGGATGCACATACCCCTGCTCCAACAACGCTTGCAGTTGCACCTTCAGCTCCACCATTTCCTTAGGCGCTAGCCGATACAGAGATCGTGACACAGGTTTTGCACCTGGCACTAGATCAATCGTGAAATCTATCTCCCGTTGAGGCGGGTCTCTAGGATGATCGGCAGGGAACACCTCAGGGTACTCAGCTACCACTAAAATACTATCCAATGTAGGCTTAGGCTTTGCAACCTCCACTAGCGTAAAGAATAGCTCTACACCAGCACGAACCGCCTTCACCACCTGAAGAGCAGACATCAATGTCTTGCTCGACCCTTTCAAGCCCGTAAAAGTCGTCTCACGACATGTTCCCAACTTGACTTCCTTGCGATTGCAATCAATAAAAGCTTGCTGCTCCAAGAGCCAGTCCATGCCAAATATTACGTCAAACTCCACCAGCCGTAGTAACGACGCTTGCAAATGGAACTCTTGACCCCCGATACGAATCTTAACGCCACAGATTCTATCCACATGCATCGAACACCCATTGGGCAACAACACATCCATTTTGTCCTTCGCCATCGAAGAAGGTACTCCGATGAGCGATATGAATCCTTCGGAGAAAAAGGAGTGTGAAGCTCCCGTATTAAAGAGTGCTCTCGCCGGATTCTCATAGATCAAAACAAATCATATACAGGCAGTGGTAAGGTAACACGCGCATAACATGTATTTCAAAATTAACTTGCTATAAATTTAAACCGTACCTGTCACCACATCTGCTTGTTTGATGGCCTCCTGTTGGCCAAGATTATAAACTCTCGGTTGAGCCGGAGCATAATGGGACGCGTTTGACACCACCGCCTTTCCCTTCTCTTCATATGTTGCTCCCGGCTTTCTTTCGGACTTGGGACGTCCGCTCCAGCAGTCACGGGCAAAGTGACCCGACTTCCCACAAGTAAAACATGCACCTGGGGTCTGACCCACGATACCCAAACTTCACATTAGCCGGCACTTTGAACTCAGTCTTCTTATCACCAAAGCTTTTCTTCGCTTGTACATTCTTCAAGTCCTTCTCCAAAGACCGGGCCGTGTTGACCAGGGTCAACAGGCCCTGCGTCATCGGCTCCGAGAGCAGTAGCCTCAAGTCATCTCTCAGACCTTCGTAGAAACGGTTCTTCTTGCGCTCCTCATCCGCGAATGTGGAGCTTGTGTACCGAGCCAAAGGAGTAAACTCGTGGAGATACTCATCCACGCTACTCTCTCCTTGCACCAATTTCAGGAACTCATTCTCCAATGTTATCCTCTGAGTCGAAGGGAGGTACCTTGCCAAGAACAGTCTCGAGAACTCCTACATCGAGACATCCGTAATATGCCTACCCATCAAGTGATGTAGCTCCAAGCCATCCAACCACAACCTAGCATCACCGTCTAGAAGGAACGTAGCTATAGTGGTCATCTGCCACTCCTCCATTTCAGTAGCTGTCAGGACTCTCTTCACTCGGGAGAGCCAATCTTCAGCTTGAGATGGGGTTCACAACCCCAAGAACATAGGAGGATTAAAGCTCATAACGTGCTTGAGCTGCATTTCAGTTGCTCTCCTCGGCACCAAAGGATCCACCACTACTTGCTCCACTCTTCTCGGTTCATCACTTTGAAGCGGTACCTGCTCCGTTGTAGGAGCGGGCTACTGCATTTGCCTGGGAGGCTGCGCATTGATCATGGAAAACACTGCTTTGGTAACCAATCGTATGGTTTTAGCCGAGGGAGGTGTTGCAGCAGCATCATTTGGTGCACTACTAGCCTCAGAAACTGGGTGTTCTGACGGCCCTGCACCGCTTCCGGTCACCTATAGTTCTACAAAACCTCGTTAAGCGACCAAACAAAATTTCAAAACGCAATTATAGGAACACGCAGGTTCCTCAAATGCGTGTATTTTCACTCCTAAGTGGACATTCATGGGTTCTTTTGATGTTATAATGATGATGCACACACATGTGCTCACCACCCCTTAAAAAGAATTCTCCTACGAATTCATTTTAAGCCTGACCGAAAGCAGTAGTTTGATACCAAATTGTAACACCCCTATCCGTCGCATAGCATATAACAGTAGGTCCGGTCGGGGCCCGAGGTCATATGCCACAGACAGACCAGGCGGTTACTCAATGGGAACCATCCAACAAATAACCAATGTCCTACACAGAATCATTCTAGTGGAAGCAATTATTAAAAGTTGCAACTTAAAGAACCTAGCCACAAGCATGAATGTCCACTACTCAAAACAATAGGAATGAAGTACAATACACAAGTACCTTGGCCTTATCGCCTTACAATTGTTTACTCAAATAATATGTGTCTTCCAAACCTCAGCACGCAGGCCGGTCACACATGAATAAAACAAGTAAACACTCAATTTTGGCCTTCGAGGGCCGGCTCAGCAACTTGGGCTTTAGCCCGCTATTTACCGCTCGGCTCCGCAGCACCTGCAAGCACAATCCACCGTAACGGTGGCAAACAAAGGCAACGGTCAGCTTTGCTGACCAAATTATAACGATCCTGCCCCCAAACTCAGGACGGCGATGCTCCTTCCCTGCACTTTATTAGCATAACCAAGCAGTATAGTGAATAAACACTTCATCACAGGTGTGGGCACGCACGACCACACACCCCGTGCACCCAGGGAACATTCTCGGTGAACACGGTCAAAGTCCGATGACTCACCACCGCCCCTTGGATGACAATATCTCGTGAGCATTTGGTCTTTCTGGCCACTGCCTAAGACCCTCCATCTATGCCAACGGCGAGTATCACGTGCCTTAGGTCTCTCTAACCGAACCACATAGATCGGGTACGGTTCCACCTAACCCGTTGCTCACACCGTAATGACAACTTAAGTCGTCTGCGCGGTTCAAGCTTTCCCGAGTCCCGTAACCAACACACAACACATAACCCAGTTATGTTCAGGTTGGCTCCCAGGACACCATGTTGGCAGAATCACGCATCTGCCCAGTTTTCCGGGTGCACCTTGGAGTTAATCCCCAAGGCTCCCTGTTGCAATCTACTATGTAGAAAACCTGAAAAACAAACATTCGCGTAGAGTCTTCTACGGCCAATCATGCAATGCAACATCACTGATCCAGACAAACATGTCCGAGTAGGCTTCACACATCATGCCTATATCTGTTCTCAATTACGGACTCAACATGCACACAACGGGGACTATTCATGTCTACCCGAAGGAATGCCTCAACTCATCCCAAACTCGCGAGAGTGGGCTTCCTATGCAAAGGAAAAGAGGACTTCACATGTCCTAGGATGAGAATCGTTACCATAGCATTTTTCATTGGCTCCATGGAAATGTATATGGATGAAAAGCACCGCAACCTCCTTGCCTTCGTAGATCCGAAGTCGGCTCGCGATTTGGACCCCCAAAGCTACACCGGTGACCGGATCTAGCCTCCTTCTTCTTCCTTGCTCTCCCATCTCTCTAGATCTTTAGAAAGAGAATGGTAGGTTGAAATGAAGGATTTCCAACCCTATTTCCGTGTATATCTCACTAGGAACAACCCCCAGCCATCAGATCCCAAAATAATGAAACGAACGTCCAAGATTCAGAGTTGAAATGCAAAATCTGGGCCGAACACGGCCTGTGACACGCCCATGTCCAGGGCCGTGTTCCCCATTCGCCGTCGAAACCGACGCATCCCGAAAGAACACGGGCAACCAACACGCCCATGTCAAACTTGACATGCCCGTGTCATCCAGAACACGGCCGTGTACTAAGCCGTGTTACTCCATCGACACAGGGCCAACACCAACCCGAGAAGCACACGGGTCTTGACACGCCCGTGTCCCATTTGACACACCCATGTCACCACCGAACAAGCCTGGGCTTCCAGGCCGTGTCTCATGCTTGAATAAAACCGGCCAACCACCCGAGAAGGACATGGCCTGTGATACGCCAGTGTCCTAGGTCATGTTCGCTGCCCGACGATCGTCGACCCAAAAGTTGTCGACCTCTCGACCAGATCGTCGACACGAGCTCGATACGCCCATGGACATGCCCGTATCTGAGGCCGTGTTCGCTGCTCGACGATCGTCGACTCCAAAATTCGTTGACCTCTCGGCCAAATCGTCGACCCAAACACGACACGCCCTGGGACACGCCCGTGTCCCAGGCTGTGTGCCCCCTGCCAAATTCCAAACTTGGCTCAAAACACCTCCCGTCGCTCTTTTGAGTTTCAGGGCATTACAAAACCATCCCCCATCTTCACATAGAAGGTTGGAGAGGTTTAAGACACCACTAGCCTTAGAGCACAAGACCTAGAACGGCCTCTTCCTAGAGAAATCACCATCTCACTAGTCTACACTCTTTTGAGTCGACATCTCACCTAGATATCTACAGATCTAGCACCAAGGGAGAGGGGAGGAAGCTCACCTCATTTTAAGCGTTTCCACTATTTACGGCCATGGATCGTGTAACTCTCCTCGGCGGAATCTTCTCCTTCAAGACTTGCTCCAACAGTTTTCCCTCTATATAGAAGTTTCTCTCAGGAAAAATGGCTGGAATGAGGAGTGAAAACGGCTAGGGTTTTGAAAACCCTTATATATTAAAAGTGACATGGGTAGGGACACGCCCGTGTCCTTACCCATGTCGTGCTTCGGGCGAAGCGTCAACGACGGTTTTAGTGTCGGTTCAATACTCGACACGAGTAGGGACACGCCCGTGTCCCGACCCGTGTCCACATGACACGGCCGTGTTCCCTGGCCGTGTCCCTCTCTGGACATGTCTCGACGAACTCAACTCGACACACACGGGTAGGGACACGCCCGTGTCCCTACCCGTGCCATACACTTCGTTGATCTCGACACGCTTCATCGATCTCGACATGCTTCGTCGAGTTCAACGGGACACACACGGGTAGGGACACGCCCGTGTCTCTACCCGTGTCACTGCTCAGGATACACTTCGTCGATCTCGACACGCTTCATCGATCTCGATACACACACACGGGTAGGGACACGCCCGTGTCTCTACCCGTGTCACTTCACAGGATACACTTCGTCGATCTCGACACGCTTCATCGAGTTCAACTCGACACACACACGGGTAGGGACACGCCCATGTCTCTACCCGTGTCACTTCACATGGATACACTTCGTCGATCTCGACACGCTTCGTCGATTTCAACTCAACACACACACGGGTAGGGACACGCCCGTGTCTCTACCTGTGTCACTTCACACGGGTAGTGACACACCCATGTAACTACCCGTGTCCTTCTCTTGACATACTCGAGTCGTTGACATGAGAGCTGGCCTCTCCCATACGGGTAGGGACACGCCCGTGTCTCTACCCGTGTCCTATTCTATACTGATTTCTCCTCCCATTTACAAGTGTAGCCCAATTGCCACCACTTCTCTGAACCCAAGTCAGCACCCCTGACTCAAAAATGCGCACGAGGGGCCTAGTGTGAATCAGGACGTTACAGATCCTATAAACAAAATAAAAGATTTCGTCCCTTAAATCAGGCTAAGGCTATGGGAGAAAAGCATAACAGAAGATAAAATATGCTTTTAAACAAAATTACCTCGAGGAAATAATTCCGGGTAGCATTTTTGCATCAAGTCCACTGGCTCCCATGTATACTCCTCCTTCCATGATTAGACCATAGCACCTTTACCAAAGGAACACTTTTGCGGCACAATATTCTTGTCTTGTTGTCTACAATCCGCACCGACTCCAGTCGCACAGACCTATCAGTCGCCACTGCACCATCAGTAGTGGGGATATATTGATCGGGCCGCAACAACGCCTTTTAAAGCGACGACACATGGAACACGTCGTGGAGATTCTCTAGCTCTGGCGGTAACTCCAACCGATAGGCAAACTGGACAATCCTTTCCAATACAGTGTATGGCCCAACGTTCCTTAGGCTGAGCTTTTTCACACCACGCACCCGTGACACTCCATGCATCGACCGAATCTTCTGAAATGCATTATCACCCACTTGAAATTCCTCCATTTGGTGCTTTGCATTGTAATACTTCATCTGCTGACTTTGAGCCTCCAATATACGATCCCGTATTAGTCTAACCACCACATCAGTATCATCAATATACTCAATTCCCAAAGCCTTCGGGTCTTCATCTTGCACCCATGACAAGGGGGTTATGCACCTTATTCCGTAAAGGGCTTCATGGGGCTCCATACCGATGCTAGCTTGATGACTGTTGTTGTAGGAGAATTCTACCAGTGGTAGGAGCCTTTCCCACGGCTCTCCTCTATCCAACACGCATAATGTCAATAAATCCTCAAGCATTCTGATGGTCCTCTCCGACTGCCCATCCGTCTGAGGATGAAACGCGGTGCTAAAGGTAAGGCGCAAACCCAAATATGCATGTACATCCATCCACTCCTTTGAGGTCAAACGACCATCCCAATCATAAATGATTGTCTTAGGCATGCCATGATAGTGTACAAACTGCTCCACAAAGAGACGTACCAAGATATCCACGTGAGCTTCTTTCTTCATAGGGATGAACCGGGCTACTTTCATCAGTCGATCCACGATCACCCACACCGAATCATTCACTGAGCGTGAGCGAGGTAACCCATGGACAAAGTCCATAGAGATATCCTCGAACTTCCACTCGGGGATGGGCAATGACTCTAACAAACCACAAGGGCTCTTGCATTCCACCTTCACCCTTTGACAGGCTTCGCAGTGTGTAACAAAATATCTGACATCCTTCTTCATTCCCGGCCAACACATGCTCTTCCATAGGTCGGCGTACATCTTGTCAATACCCGGGTGCACTGAATACTGAGAGCAATGTGCCTCTCAAGATATCCTCCCGGATTTTACCGCCCTTGGGAATGTAGAGCCGGCCGCGGAAATAAATGAGTCCGTCTTTTAGTGTATACTCATTAGTACTCCCATCTTCGATTGCCTTGATTGTTGGGGCCAGAGCCGCATCCCTTCCTTGCTCTGCCCGGATTCAGTCCCGGATATCACAAACTATGCTCATGGTTGCCAAGTACTCTGTATACTCTACCGAAGGAGCCTTATATACCAAAGTAATATCTATCTCTTCAATCATCCGAGCCAACTCCATACTCATCAACCGAGACTCTGGGCTCGAATCTGGTACCTTTCTGCTCAATGCATCAGCCACCGAGTTCGCATTTCCGGGATGATAGTTCAAAGTGAACTCATAATCGCACAGAAACTCTAACCATCGTCGTTGTCTCAGGTTCAATTCCTTCTGTTTGTGAACGTACTTTAAGTTTTTATGGTCTGAGAAAATCTCGCAGTGGATGCCATATAGATAGTTCCTCCAGACCTTCAAGGCGAACACCACTGCTCCCAATTCCAAATCATGAACTGGGTAATTAATTTCATGCTTCTTCAGCTGTCTTGAAGCATAAGCAATCATGTGTCCGTGTTGCATCGACAACGCTCCCATCCCTTGATATGGCACGTCAGTGTAAACTTGAAATCCTTCCTTCCCAGACGGAAGTGCTAGGATGGGGGCGGAGGTAAGTCTATCCTTCAGCTCTTGGAACGCCGCTTCACATTGGGGTGTCCACTCAAATTGCACACCTTTCTTTGTCAAGGCTGTAAGAGGGAGGGCAATCTTTGAGAATCCTTTTACGAACTTGCGGTAATACCCGACAAGTCCAAGGAAGCTCCGCACATCGGCCGCCGACTTCAAGGGCGACAACTCCTTCACGGCACGCACCTTGGCCGGATCCACCACTAGCCCGCACCACTGATCACATGTCCCAAGAAAGCAACCTCTTTAAGCCAGAATTCACACTTGCTGAACTTGGCGAACAACGCGTGCACTTTTAATTTCTTCAATACCAAGGTCAAGTGCTCAATATGCTCCTCCTCCGCCTTTGAGTAGACCAGGATGTCGTCGATGAAAACAATGACGAAGATGTCCAAATAAGGTTCAAACACCTTGTTCATTAAGCTCATGAAGGCCGAAGGGGAATTTGTGAGCCCAAACGGCATTACAGTGAATTATTACAGTCCATATCTTGAATTAAAGACCATTTTCTGGATGTCCTCCTCTCGTATCCTTAACTGATAATATCCCAAGCGCAAATCCAACTTAGAAAACAAATACGCTCCCACCAGTTGATCGAACAACTCCTTGATCCGGGGTAGCGGATAAGTGTTCCGCACCGTCAGTCGATTGAGTTCCCGATAGTCTATTAATAAATGCAGGGTTCCATCCTTCTTCTTGACGAACAATATAGGGGCTCCCCAAGGTGACGAGCTGGGGCGAACGAACCTTGACTCCACCAATTCTTGCAATTGAACTCTAAACTCCGCGAGTTCCTTCGGGGACATTTGGTAAGGGGCCCTGGATACAGGCTTGGAGCCCGGTACTAGATTAATTTGAAAACCAACTTCTCTCTGCTGGGGTAATCCTGGTAGATTCTCAGGAAATACCTCGGGGAAATCCCGCACTACCGATACATCTTTCATATGCAATGCCATATCCTTCAACTCGAAACAGATCATGAAGACTTCATCCCCCTTCATATGGGCTTTTAAAGCTTGAACTGAAGATAACAACATATGAGGTGCGAAGCTAATACCTTGGAAGATGACATCGGAGACCCCATATCTCATGTAGAAAGTAGCGAATAAGAAAGAACAAACAGATAGACTTTTGAATAATTGAAATTTTATTATCCAAAAAAGATAAGATTTAAAAGGTATGACCTCCCTTATATAGAATGGAGGAGATATGAGAGAGAGTATACAAACAATGTGGGACTAAACATTTACAGTACTGAGCGGCTAGAAATAAAGGAGACCGCACAGGCCGCGCGGTTAGACAGATGGGTTAACCGCTCGGCAACTCCAGCAGGATAGAACAGGCCGCAATGGGAGACCGATAGACCGCCCGGTCTCCAGGCTTCAGAGTGAGAGCGCCAGACCGCTCGGTCAACAAACCGCTGGCTCAGACCGCAAGGCCGCCCGGTCTAATACTTCAACACTCCCCCTCAAGCTGGAGCATAGATATTAATCATGCCCAGCTTGTCACAAATGTGGAAGAAGGAAGTAGAAACCGGCTTGGTGAAGATATCTGCCAATTCCTTGTCAAAGGTGACAAATGGAGTACAAATCTGTTTCTTCAAAATCTCTTCCCGAATGAAGTGACAGTCAACCTCTATATGCTTTGTTCTCTCATGGAAGACCGGATTTCTGGATATGTATATAGTGGCCTTGTTGTCACAGAACATAGGGAGAGGACAGTCATATACCTCGCCCAGGTCAAGCATGAGAGCCCGCAACCACTTTAACTCACACGTGGTTGACGCCATACTCCGGTATTCGGCTTCTGCACTGGATCTGGAGACAACAGACTGTTTCTTGCTCTTCCAACTCACGAGATTACCTCCACTAAAGGTACAAAAACCTGATGTGGATTTACGATCTCCTTTGTCATCCGCGTAACTTGAATCTGAGTAGGCCTCAACCCTCAGATGACCATTCTTCTGAAAGAGTAACCCTTTGCCTGGTGCTGCTTTGATATACTCTAAAATCTTCAGGGCGGACTGAAGATGGCAGTCCCTGGGAGCTTGCATAAACTGACTGACCTTGCCTACAGCATAGGAGATGTCGGGTCTAGTCACCGTAAGATAGATGAGTTTGCTTACCAAACGTCTGTACCTTGTGACATCAGATAGAAGAGGCGAGTCATCCATCCACGTTTTGTCTTCTCCAATATCCATGGGAAACCGAGCCGGTTTGGCACCTGTCAATCCTGCTTCTTGTAGAAGATCAAGGGCATACTTCCGTTGGGAGAGAACCAACGAGTCAAGTTTCCAAGAGATTTCTATCCCCAAAAAGTATTTCGGGGAGCCCATATCCTTCGTGACCAAGTGCTGACGGAGGTGCTTCTTCGTCAAGTCCACTCCATCTCGATCATCGCCAGTAAGAAGAATATCATCCACATATACGGCCAAAACCACTAGTCCCGAGGCCGTTTTGCGAATGAATAAGGAGTGATCGGCCGAACTCCTTCGAAAGCCGATGGTAGCCACAATACCACTGAATTTGTCGAACCATGCCCGAGGGCTCTGCTTTAGGCCATAAATGGCCTTCTTCAAATGGCATACACGTGTCTCCCCCTGAGCAACATACCCAGGAGGTTGCTCTATATAGACGTCCTCCTGAAGATCGCCATAGAGAAAGGCATTCTTCACATCAAGCTGGGAAATAGCCCAATCCCGGTTAACATCCACAGAAAGGAGAACCCGGATGGTGCTGAGGCAAGCAACCGGAGAAAAGGTATCAAAGTAATCAATGTCATAAGTCTGAGTGAAGCCCTTGGCCACCAGCCGGGCTTTGTAGCGATCCACAGTGCCGTCGGGGCGAAACTTCACAACGAAGACCCAGCGACAGCCAACCACATCAGTGCCCACGGGAGGAGGAACCAGGGTCCAGGTACCCCGTTCAGTAAGAGTAGCCATCTCCTCATCCATGGCAGAATTCCAATGAGGGAGAGCAAGAGCCTCCTGGTAGGTGCGGGGAGTAGAAGTAGCAGAGATAGCCAAGGCAAAACACCTGCGAGAAGGAGAAAGCCGACCATAGGAAACAACTGCCGCAAGCGGGTGTTGAGTACACGCCCGCACCCCTTTGCGAAGAGCAATGGGAAGATCCAGGTCGACGGGAGCGTCAGCGACCAGAGCGTCCGTGGCGGAGAAGGCTGGCCCGGGACTAGAGAGAGACGACGGCGGAGAGGAGGGTGGAGGGGTGGGTGGGGAGACGGACTGGGAAGGAGTCGGTGGAGGAGGAGACGGAGGTGGGAAAACGTCGAGAGGCAGGGAAGGAACGGAGAGATGAGAAGGAAGAGAAGATGCGGGAGAGAAATAGGAAGCATTCTCGAAAAAGGTCACATCCGCGGAGACAAACTACTTGCGGAGAAGGGTGTCAAAGCAACAATAGCCTTTTTGAGTAGTAGAGTACCCCAAAAAGACACACTTGGTGGAACGGGGGGAAAGCTTGTCGCGGGTAGCAGAGGGAGCGTGAACAAAGGCCGTACAGCCAAAGATACGGAGAGGGAGAGGAAAAGGTTCCTTGTGGGGGTAGAGAATGGAGAAGGGAGTCTGGCCGTGGAGAACTGTGGAGGGAAGGCGATTGATGAGATAGCAGGCGAGGAGCACAGCGTAGCCCCAGTAGGAGCGAGGGACGTGCATCTGCGTCATGAGAGTACGAGCAACATCAAGCAGGTGACGGTTTTTACGCTCAGCCACCCCATTCTGCTGGGAGGTGTAAACACAAGTCGTTTGATGAAACAGGCCATGTTGGTGAAAGAAAGAGGAGAACTCATGATTCAGATATTCCTTGACATTATCAGAACGTAAAACTTTAATAGAAATAGCAAATTGAGTCTGAATCATAAAATAAAATGATTGCCAAACAGAAAAAAGTTCAGAGCGATCTTTTAACAGATACACCCAGGTACAGCGGGAAAAATCATCTATAAAAGTGACAAAATAGGAACTGCCCCGACCAACAGTGAGGGTAGGAGCAGGACCCCATACATTAGAATGAATAAGATCAAACGTGCGAGAGGAGCCATGGCCTTGCTTCGGTGGGAAGGAGGAGCGATGATGTTTGCCAAGCTGACACGCATCACAGTTGAGCGGAGAACTGGTAGGAGGTAAGTGGGGCAGAAGCTGGCGAAGAATCCGAGGAGGAGGATGTCCAAGACGAAGATGCCATTGAAGAAGATCTGTGGAGGAGGAGTAGGCGGACAGAGCGGAAAAATCGTCGAGGAAGTAGAGGTCGCCGCTCTCAGTCCCAGTAGCAATCGTCCGCTGGGTCCTCGGGTCCTGAAAAGAACAAGTAGTGAGAGTGAATAAGACGGAGCACTGAAGTTGCCGACATAAAGTAGTAACTGACAACAAATTGCACGGGAACTTCAGGACATAGAGGGTGTACTCCAAGCAAAGCGATGGGGTGAGTTGAACCATGCCCGTCCCATGAACCGGGGACGGTGAACCATCCGCCACACGGACCGGGGGTAAGCGGTCATGTGTCTCAAGACGGGAGAAGCAATGAGGGTTGTCCATCATATGATTTGTAGCACCGGAGTCAATCAGCCATTTACCTTGGGTAATGACGTGTGCACTACCTGACGTCGTGGCCATAGAGGCAGACGGCCGATAAGAGGCGGAGGCCGAAGAAGGAGCATCACCGGAAGGGCGAAGATGAGGATGTTTCTGCCAGCAGCGGTCAACAGAATGGCCGGTACGACCACAGTGAGAGCAGAGGAACCGGGATGAACCCCGTCCGTCGGAGTGGCCGCGGCTACTAGGTCCCCCCCTCTGAGCTTGGTGAGCAAAGGAGTCCTGGGAAGGGGGGAGGCCAACAGAGGCCGCTGGAGCAACGAAGTAACAGCGGCAATGCGAGCCGCAGTGGCATCCAAAGTAGGAGATTCCGCCTCACCCAAGATCTGCTGGCGGATCATATCATAAGAATAGGGAAGACGAAGAAGATAACAAACAACCAGGAGTTCCTGGAAGTGTTTGTGCTGGTCGGCCAAGTTCGCGGAGAAGGGGCGATTTTGGAGGATTTCATCACCAAGAGCCTGAACCTGCTGATAAGCCGCAGCAGGAGACATGGAAGGGCGGGCGAAGAGGTCCGCATAGAGTGTATAAATGCGGGACGTCTGGCCCCCCTTCGAATAGAGAGCAGCGAGGTGAAGCCAGGCGGCCTTGACCGTCTCATCATGGCGAATGACGGGAAGGCACTCAACAGAAAGGCTGTTGGCCAGCCAGGTGCGGACAAGAGCATCACTCGCATCCCAGTCATCAAACTCAGGAGAGGTACGAGGAGGAGGTTCATCGATGAGGTGATGACGCTTGTATTGAGAGCGAAGGAGAAAAGTGAAAGAAACGCTCCAATCGGGATAGTTGGAGCCAACAAGCTTAGAAAGGGTGCCAAGGTTACCCGAAGGAGGAGGTGGAGAAGGAGCTGCAGGAGTAGTGGTGAGACCGGAAGTAGTCATAGAACCCAGCAAGAAACCGCAGCGGATAAAAAAGGAAGAAGCCGCGCGAACACAAGCGGCTAGAAAGCAGTCAAAGGCACAGCGGGGAAGAGGTCGCGCGGACTGAAAAGGCCGAGCGAACAGAAGAGAAGAGGAGTTAAAAATCAGCGACTACAACAAGTCGCAGGCCGGGCGAACAGAAACAGACTGCAACAACTAGGAAGTCGGAGAGGCAAGAAAGAACCAGAGTGCGGCGACAACGAAACAGGTCGCGGCGACGAATAGCAGTAGGATAAGAGAACCAAGGAGAAGCAAGCCGCGCGAATAGGGCAGCGGACAGAAACAAGCCGCGCGAACAGGGCAGCGGACAGAAGAGAAGGCAAGCCACGAGACAGGTCGCGGAAAGCAGAAAACAAGCCGCGAGAATCAGAGAGCGCACACAATCAGGAGGAAACGACTGTGTCCTCTGATACCATGTAGAAAGTAGCGAATAAGAAAAAATAAACAGATAGACTTTTGAATAATTAAAATTTTATTATCCAAAAAAGATAAGATTTACAAAGGTATGACCTCCCTTATATAGAATGGAGGAGATATGAGAGAGAGTATACAAACACTGTGGGACTAAACATTTACAGTACTGAGCGGCTAGAAATAAAGGAGACCGCAGAGGCCGCGCGGTTAGACAGATGGGTTAACCGCTCGGTAACTCCAGCAGGATAGAACAGGCCGCAATGGGAGACCGATAGACCGTCCGGTCTCCAGGCTTCAGAGTGAGACCGCCAGACCGCTCGGTCAACAAACTGCTGGCTCAGACCGCAAGGCCGCCCGGTCTAATACTTCAACATCTCAAATAGATTCGTTTCTCCGCGCAATCAATCCTTGCGAAGTGCCAGTCCAACCACGCCATGTCCAGAATGATGTCGAATTCCGGCATTCTCAATATCGTGGCAGGCGTATCAAAGGTCTTTCCCTCAATAAGCATCTCAAATTCGCACTTGGGGGTTGCGATCATGTAACGCCCCTGGTTTTTCTGTATTTTGCTTGATCTTTGGCTGGCGTTACGATGGCGTATTTCCGGCTTTTTGCCGTTGTAGAGCGTGGTCTTAGCTATTAGGGTTCCCTGTGTAGCCTGTTTGTAGCCTGTTAGCAAGATTCCCCAGCTAGCCGTGGTCCATTTGATGACTCGGTTGGGCCTCTTAGGGAATGCTTGTGTTTTGGCTTCGGGTGGTGATATCCCGGCTTTTGTTCGTCGAATGTTAATTTCGACTTCGCGGTTGTGTTCGTAGCGTGGGTTTTTAGCTGCGATGCGAATTTCGTCATTTTCCGAGATGTTTCGGGCCTCGTGTTGTTTTGATATTCCGTGTAAGTCATTAATATGTTAATTGTTTATTATTAAATTGCTGTGTATATATATATAGCCTTAGGTTAGAATTAGGGCTCGGTACATTTGTCTTTTCTTTTTTCTCTGCTTGGAAGAAGCCGCCGCCTGTGCGAGAGGAAGAGAACCGCCGGACTACCCTAGCCTTCGGACGCCGATTCCTGGAGATTTAGCGGTCGGAATTCGATTTCGAGAGTGGATCTGGACTGCCCTCGCCTGGATCTGCATTCTTTCTGCTCCTCAGCTTGCTGCTCTGCGGCTAGATCCGGGAGTGGGGGAGGCTGCCGACCAAGTTTTTTCTGGTATTCAGGCAAGTGATGTTCCCTCATCCTTGCCATAGTTGATCTTTGTCTTCTTTTGATTAAATTTTATCTCTTCCCTGCTTAGATCTTAGGTGTACGCTAGGGTTCGTTCCCGATCATGCTGTGTTTAGTGTAGAAAGTTCCAGTTAAAATCTCAGTTTTCCTGAGGGATTATGTCTATTAGGGGCAGATTTGGTTCGGTTCAGGTCGAGTAGTCGCTATTGTCGATGGATGTTGTACCTTAGAGAGAGTCCTCGTTCTCGTTTCTGGTTGTTTGCTGGATCTGGCGCCTGTAGCCAGTCGGGGTCTCGACACCGTTGTGTCGACACCGGCCAGTCGTGGTGTCGACACTTGGTGTCGACACCGGCCAGTCGTGGTGTCGACACTTGGTGTCGACACCTGCAGCGGCAATGTCGAGACCATGTGTCGACACCGGCCGCAGTGGTGTCGACACTTGGTGTCGACACCAGCAGCGGCAGTGTCGACACCTTGTGTCGACACCGGCCGCAGTGGTGTCGACACTTGGTGTCGACACCAGCAACGGCAGTGTCGACACCTTGTGTCGACACCGGCCGCTGTGGTGTCGACACTTGGTGTCGACACTGGTAGCGGTTGTGTCGACACCGGCTTGTCGTGGTGTCCACACATCGTGTCGACACTGGCTGTTGTGCTTGTTTTGGGGTCAGGAAGACTCGGGGTTGGTTCTTTTTAGGCGTGTAAGGCCGCATCGGTTGGACTTGGCATTCTTGCCTTGGGTTCGTGTCTTTCTTAGGATTGTTAGTGTGACTTTTCCCTGGGGGGTGGGGGCTTTGGGTGTTCGGCTAATTTCTGCATGCCGACTCTTGGGTTGTGGCAGGTGGTGGAGTTTTGGTGGCCTCTGGAGGGGTGGTTTTATGTGGAGAGCTGTGGCCACCGCCTTTTGCCCCGGTTTGGGTTGGTGTTTGTGGGACCCTAAAGCTGACTGTTTGACCCCTTAGCCCTTTTTGGGTCTGATTTTGGTTATGTATTCAGATCCAAGTTTTGACCACTGCCACTTACCCACGTGTTAGGACTGTTAGTGCCTTTCCTGTTTATGCTTTCCTTTCTTTTGACATATATGTATATGTCTTGTTGTTGTTGCAGACTCTTTTGGTAGGTCATAATGGTTTTATTGCTCGCACTTGGTGTGCTTTGCTGCGCTTTAGACAGTACTCTCCTCTTATTGTCACCCCTTTTCTTTTGCTTATAGCAGTTTGTTGTCGGGTTGGTAAACCCTTCTTCTTATTTGCTAATAAATCTGTTGCTCTATTTACCTTTTGATTGTTTCCTTGCTGTGGTGTTCTTTTCTTGAATTCCTCAGGTCCAGGTTGTAGCCAGTTCAGCGGCTAGTTCTTTTGGAGGGGCTTGTTGGTGGCCTCTAGGGTAGCTGAGATAGCTGATCCCCGTTTTGTTGTGAGGTAGTTCTTTACTTTTCTGTATAGACATACATACTCGCCAGTGGGTTCGTATCAGGTTGTTGACGCCCACTGGTGGCTTCTTGTGATGCTGGGTATGAATTTAAACTGTTGATTTTGCCCACTTGTGGTTGGTTACTTGCTTCTAGTAAGGATTTATGCTAGGTTGCATGTTAGATATTTTTAAAACCTAAAAGTATTATTATATGTACCCCATGCATAACATGTTTCTAAATCAAAGACACTATTTTTCCTCAACGTAAAACACTATTTTTCATACCTACTATATTCACCTTAGGGTCGTGCATACCATGAGTCGTCCCCCGGAGACACTTATGCTCATTTAGGGTGTCAACTTAATTGAACCAAAGTATTTTCTGCTGCGTATAAATATATTTTTAACTGTGGACTAGCTGATCCATCGGGCCGAGGGATACGTCCATTCAACATAACTAATTTTCTTTCATATTTAATCAACAATTTTCCTTAAAATCTAACGTCTGGAGTTTTGCCTGAGTGTGTGCAGTTATCCCCTGCACGACGTGGCATCACGGCACATGTTTTCTCTTACTCTGATACGATTTTACTGTTGAGAAAATGCGGGTTGTGACAGTTGGTATCAGAGGGAGGTTGCTTGACAAAAGGTCGGGCAACCTTTCCCTTGTCTGCATTAGTGGTTAGCATCATACCATTCACACACCGATATGTCATCAGCACGTCTTGGCTGAAGCACGAACACTACACTCATGAGCATAAAGAAGTATACAGGGCATATTATGTAGTATGAGATGCATAATATGTGTTTGTATATGGATCCACCATAGGAGGCAAAATGTGAGGGTTATGTAATATGGGATGCATAACCTCACCACATGAATGCGGCTAGCACGTTTTTTTTTTCGTTACATGGGAATGTTATGTAATATGGGATGCATAAAATTTTCATGTGTACGCCGCCCATGGCATGCACTAAGGCCTTTTTAGAATGCATAGCACATCATGCATTGCATAACATTTCATAAGCACAACATGCCAAGCTAAAGATTTGCAAGATGACATATGTACACACATGGTTTTGAGTCAAAAAGAATACAAATACATACATTCATGGTTTAGGCACATGAGTTAGTATGATGGTGGTGAACCATCTTAGGTTAAGCATAATATCATCATGGTAAAAACAACTCCCAGAGCAAGTTTTTGCAGTTGAAGTTCATATTTAAGTGTGTTTGTCTGTACCGGGTAGTTTTGCTCTAGCTGATGGGCTAGGATTTGTCTAAAGCTTGTGCGATTTTAGGATGGCGAGACATCCTGCGACGAGATCGACCCCCCAATCCGAGGGTGAGACGTCAGGAGCGCAGAGCGACGCGTTGGTAGAAAGCCTGCGGCTGAGTAATGAGGCGTTATCGAGGCAGGTAGTGGCTATGCAGGCTCAGATTCAGTCCCTTGTAGCAGTGGTGGCGGGACAGACCCCGAGAGCTTAGGACCCCGCTGAGGGGGTAGCTGTTCCTACCCCTCCTGCTTCTCCCGTGCCTTTGGTTGTGGTGCCCCCGGAGATGGCGTTCATATCCCAGTTTTAGCGGCTGAGACCCCCTACCTATGATGGGCAGGCAGATTTCATGATTTTGGATGACTGGCTGATTACCATTGAGGAGATGTTCTCTTACTCAGGGATTACGGACGATCAGAGAGTGATTCTCGCTGCCTACCAGCTCAAGGGCTTAGTAAAGAATTGGTGGCTGAGGGAGAAAGAGAGCTTAGTGGCAGGTTGCACTTGGGAGTCATTTAAGGTGATGTTGTTAAGTAAGTTTCTGCCTTCAGTCGAGCGTGACCAGCTAATGAATGACTTTCTTCATTTAAAGCAGTGGAAACTCACGGTTAGTGAGTATGAGATTGAGTTTAGTAAGTTGAGTTGGTTTGCTCCGGGTCTGGTGAGTGTTGAGGCAGACCGAGTTAAGCGATTTCTGGGTGGAGTAAGAAGCGACATTCAGCAGTTAGCAAATGCATATGGAGCAGTCAGTTATGCCAGCGTGGTTGAAGCTGCCTTGAGAGTTGAGGCCATTGAGAATGCCAAGAATAGAGGCCAGTAGTTAAGGATGGATAAGCGGAAGCTCGGTGGAGGGAAGAGCCCTCAGGAACCTGATGCTTTCTCAAGAAAGAAGGTCAAAGAGATTTGTAGCTTTTGTGGCCGGCCAGGCCACCCATTTGAGAAGTGTTTCAAAAGGTTGAGAGCGCAGAAGAAGGAACAGGTGCACGCGATTCAGGGTGTTTCCAGGGGAGACTTGGTGTGTGCCTTGTGTGGAAGGAAGGGGCATGAGGCTGCCTGTTGTTGGTTAAAAGATAAGGTCTGTTTTTAGTGCGGCCAGAAGGGTCATCTCAAGACAAGGTGCCCTCAGACCCAGTCTATTCTGCAGCCAGTTTCCCTCCAGGCTTTGCCATCGCCTCAGCAAATGGATAAAGGAAAGGGGAAGCTGAATGTGCTTTCGGCAGACGAAGCGCGGACCTCGACCCAGGTTATCTCAGGTTCGACTCCTCCCCAGTCGTTTCGTTACGTTCCCTTTTTGGTTGTAGTTTTCATTTTAGCGCTTGTTGTCTTAGATGCATGTGCAATTCATAGGACGATTTAAGGTAAAGAACAGCTGGGCGCGTGTTCTCTTCGATTCCGGCACTACCCAATCGTTTGTGGCTAGAGCCGTCGTGGAACGGTTCAGTTTGGGCCTAGATCGTGTTGGTGGTGCCTTCTGCGTTAAGTTCCCCTCCGGTGACTCTGTGGTTACGGACCTGGGTGTCCTAGATTGTCCGATTTTGTTGGGAGATTTTCTAGCCAAGGCAGATTTGAAGGTGATTGACCTGGAGGACTTCGACGTTATTTTGGGCATGGACTGGTTGTCAAGGTACGATGTTGTGATCCAGTGCAAGGGTAAGCGCTTGGACTTCGTCAAAGACAACGGTCAGCCAGGGAGGGTTTATGGATATTCTCTCCAGGAGTCTCCAATCATTTCTGCGGTGCGTGCTCGGAAGTTGCTTGTTTCTGGCTGTTTTGCCTATGTGGTTTCTCTGGTAGGGACGATTGTTAGTGTGCCCCGCTTGGAAGAGATTCCTGTGGTGTGTGATTTCTCTGATGTGTTTCCTGACGATCTCCCCGGTCTTCCACCCGATCGAGATGTCGAGTTTGTGATAGATTTGGAGCCAGGCACGTGTCCTATTGTAAAGGCGCCGTACTGAATGGCCCCACGAGAGCTAGAAGAGTTGCGAATTCAGCTGGATGAGTTGTTGGCAAAAGGCTTTATAAGGCCGAGTTCTTCGCCTTGGGGTGCGCCAGTGCTGTTCGTTAAAAAGAAGGATGGGTCGATGAGGTTATGCATTGACTATAGAGAGCTGAACAAGGTTACTATTAAGAACAGGTACCCTTTGCCGCGAATTGACGATTTGTTCGACCAACTGCGTGGTAGTGCCATGTTTTCCAAGATAGATCTTCGTTCGGGCTATCACCAGTTGAGGATTCGCGAGTCAGATGTTCCACGGACGGCGTTCCGCTCTCGACATGGGCATTTTGGGTTTTTGGTTATGTCATTCGGTTTGACTAATGCGCCCTCAGCTTTTATGGATTTGATGAACAGAGTTTTCAAGGATTTTCTAGATAAGTTCATGATTGTCTTTATAGACGATGTTTTGGTGTATTCTAGGGATGCGGAGGAGCATGATCGACATTTGCGGCTGGTCTTGGCGACTCTGAGAGACCATAAGCTATACGCCAAGCTGAGCAAATGTGAATTTTGGTTGCTTCAAGTTTCTTTTCTAGGCCACGTGATAAATTAGGAGGGAATATCGGTGGACCCAGAAAAGATCGCTGCTGTTATGAAATGGGCGAGACCTGTTACCCCCAAAGAGATCAGAAGCCTCTTGGGTTTGGCTGGTTATTATAGAAGATTTGTAGAAGGTTTCTCTACCTTGTCCGCGCCGTTGACCAGGTTGACGTAGAAGAATGTAACCTTTATATGGGATGGCAAGTGTGAGAAGGCTTTTGAGGAACTAAAAAGAAGGCTATGTTCGGCTCTAATTTTGTCTTTGCCTACGGAGGGTAGTGAGTATGATATTTATGTGGATGCGTCGCATGTCGGTCTGGGCTGCATTTTGATGCAGGGCGGGAAGGTGATTGCGTACGGGTCGAGGCAGCTAAAGACTCACGAGAGGAACTACCCTACGCATGACCCTTGAGTTTACAGCTGTGATCTATGCATTGAAATTGTGGAGGCATTTGCTATATGGCGCGCAGTGCAAGATTTTCACAGATCATAAGAGTTTGAAGTATGTTTTCACTCAGAAAGAATTGAATCTGTGCCAGCGACGGTGGTTGGAGTACGTGGCCGACTATGATGTTGAAATTCAGTATCATCCGGGCAAGGCAAATGTGGTGGCTGATGCCCTAAGTCGGAAGTCAGGTAAGATTTTTAATCTTTCCACCGAGCGTCTAGTGGAAGAGTTTTTTTTGATGGACATTTCTGTGGGAAGCTGTGATTCGCAGAGTAGCTTGGCAGTAGCAGAACCTTCGTGGATTGCGCTTACGAGACTGCATCAGAAGGACGACCCCGATCTTCTGCATTTGTATCTCCGAGCTGAAAAAGGTGAATTACCAGACTTCTCTATAGATGATGCGGGTACCTTGAAGTATCGTGGCAGGTTTTGTATCCCCGCAGTTGGAGATATCCGGGATATGGTGTGCAGATACGCCCACGGATCTAGTGTTGCCTACCATCCAGGGTCTACCAAGATGTATCATGATTTAAAGCAGATTGCCTGGTGGTATGGGATGAAGAAGGACATAGCTAGATTTGTTTCAGAGTGTTTCACTTGCAGGCGTGTGAAAGCCGACCATGGGAGGCCTGGTGGCAAGCTGACTCCTTTGGAGATTCCGATGTGGAAGTGGGAGAGTATCTCGATGGATTTCATTACCGGCTTACCGAGATCTCCTAAGGGGCATGATTCAGTTTGGGTAATCGTAGACAGATTGACGAAGAGCGCTGATTTCGTACCATTTAAGATCGACTATCCGATGAGGAAGATAGCCGAGCTGTATCTGGAAGAGGTTGTCAGATTGCATGGTGTACCCGTAAGTATCATATCAGATCGAGACTCCAGGTTCACGTCTCGTTTTTGGAAGAGCCTTCAAGAAGGGTTGGGTACAGATTTGCGATATTCCACGGCTTATCATCCGCAGACCAATGGTCAGACGGAGCGAGTAAATAAGAATGTGGAAGATATGATCCGATGCTATATTCTGGACCATGGAGGAGCGTGGGACGAGCGCTTGCGGCTTATGGAATTCGCATATAACAACAGTTATCAAGAAAGCTTGCAAATGGCTCCTTTTGAAGCTTTGTATGGGAGGCGCTGCAGGACTCCCTTGTTTTGGGCTGAGCTTGGCGAGGGACCTTTGTTGGGTCCAGAAGCGCTCGAGGAGATGGAAACCGCTGTGAAGCTTATTCGGGAAAAACTTCGGATAGCCTAGGAGAGATATGAGAAGAACGCCAATCGGCGTAGATCAGACTTGAAATTTGTTGTGGGGGACTCGGTGTTCTTAAAGGTCTCCCCGTTGATTGGAGTCAAGCGGTTTGGCAAGAATAGGAAGTTGGACCCGAGGTACGTGGGGCCGTTTCCGATTGTTGAGCGGATTGGGGTATCAGCCTACAGGCTGGCTTTGCCCGCAAATTTCCCTGGCGTGTATGATGTCTTTCACGCCAGTCAGCTGCGGAAATGTGTGGTAAATGGCAGGCAAGTTTTGGATTCTGTGCCTCAGTTGGAGCCGAATCTTTCTTATGTGGAGGTGCCTGTTCGCATTTTGGATTCTCAAATCCGGGCATTGCGAAAGAAGACTATTCCTATGGTTAAAGGTTTATGGAGGAATCAGGATGTGGAAAGCGCAACTTGGGAGTTGGAGTCGGCTATGAGGAGGGCTCACCCTCATCTGTTTCCCTGATCTTGTGCCTGGTATGCTTTGTTTTATTATATAGCCCTTTCCTGGCTCTTTCTCTCTCCTTTATAGGAGTGTTGTGAGTAAAGTTTCGAGGCGAAACTTTCTTTTAGGGGGAGTGGCTGTAACGCCCCCGGTTTTTCTGTGTTTTGTTTGATCTTTGGCTGGCGTTACGATGGCGTATTTCCGGCTTTTTGCCGTTGTAGAGCATGGTATTAGCTCTTAAGGTTCCCTGTGTAGCCTGTTTGTAGCCTGTTAGCAAGATTCCCCAGCTAGCCGGGGTCCGTTTGATGACTCGGTTGGGCCTCTTAGGGAATGCTTGTGTTTTGGCTTCGGGTGGTGATATCCCGGGTTTTATTCGTCGAATGCTAATTTCGACTTCGCGGTTGTGTTCGTAGCGTGGGTTTTTAGCTGCGATGCGAATTTCGTCATTTTCCGAGATGTTTCGGGCCTCGTGTTGTTTTGATATTGCGTGTAAGTCATTAATATGTTGATTGTTTATTATTAAATTGATGTGTATATATATAGCCTTAGGTTAGAATTAGGGCTCGGTTCATTTGTCTTTTCTTTTTTCTCTGCTTGGAAGAAGTCGCCGCCTGTGCGAGAGGAAGAGAACCGCCGGACTACCCTAGCCTTCGGATGCCGATTCCTGGAGATTTAGCGGTCGGAATTCGATTTCGAGAGTGGATCTGGACTGCCCTCGCCTGGATCTGCATTCTTTCTGCTCCTCCGCTTGCTGCTCTGCGGCTAGATCCGGGAGTGGGGGAGGCCGCCGACCAAGTTTTTTCTGGTATTCAGGAAAGTGATGTTCCCTCATCCTTGCCATAGTTGATCTTTGTCTTCTTTTGATTAAATTTTATCTCTTCCCTGCTTAGATCTTAGGTGTACGCTAGGTTTCGTTCCCGATCATGCCGTGGTTAGTGTAGAAAGTTCCAGTTAAAATCTCAGTTTTCCTGAGGGATTATGTCTATTAGGGGCAGATTTGGTTCAGTTCAGGTCGAGTAGTCGCTATTGTCGATGGATGTTGTACCCTAGAGAGAGACCTCGTTCTTGTTTCTGGTTGTTTGCTGGATCTGGCGCCTGTAGCCAGTCGGGGTGTCGACACCGTTGTGTCGACACCGACCAGTCGTGGTGTCGACACTTGGTGTCGACACCAGCAGCGGCAGTGTCGACACCTTGTGTCGACACCGGCCGCAGTGGTGTCGACACCAGCAGCGGCAGTGTCGACACCTTGTGTCGACACCGGCCGTAGTGGTGTCGAAACTTGGTGTCGACACCGGCAGCGGTTGTGTCGACACCTTGTGTCGACACCGGCTTGTCGTGGTATCGACACATCGTGTCGACACTGGGTGCTGCGCTTGTTTTGGGGTCAGGAAGACTCGGGGTTGGTTCTTTTTAGGCGTGCAAGGCCGCGTCGGTTGGACCCGACGTTCTTGCCTTGGGTTCGTGTGTTTCTTAGGATTGTTAGTGTGACTTTTCCCTAGGGGGGGCTTTGGGTGTTCGGCTAATTTCTGCATGCCGACTCTTGGGTTGTGGCAGGTGGTGGAGTTTTGGTGGCCTCTGGAGGGGTGGTTTTATGTGGAGAGCTGTGGCCACCGCCTTTTGCCCCGGTTTGGGTTTGTGTGTGTGGGACCCTAAAGCTGCCACTGTTTGACCCCTTAGCCCTTTTTGGGTCTGATTTTGGTTATGTATTCAGATCCAAGTTTTGACCACTGCCACTTACCCACGTGTTAGGACTGTTAGTCCCTTTCCTGTTTATGCTTTCCTTTCTTTTGGCATATATGTATATGTCTTGTTGTTGTTGCACACTCTTTTGGTAGGGCATAATTGTTTTATTGCTCGCACTTGGTGTGCTCTTCTATGCTTTAGACAGTACTCTCCTCTTACTGTCACCCCTTTTCTTTTGCTTATAGCAGTTTGTTGACGGGTTGGTAAACCCTTCTTCTTATTTGCTAATAAATCTGTTGCTCTATTTACCTTTTGATTGTTTCCTTGCTAAGATGTTCTTTTCTTGAATGCCTCAGGTCCAGGTTGTAGCCAGTTCAGCGGCTTGTTCTTTTGGAGGGGCTTGTTGGTGGCCTCTAGGGTAGCTGAGATAGCTGATCCCCGTTTTGTTGTGAGGTAGTTCTTTACTTTTCTGTATAGACATACATACTCGCCAGTGGGTTCGTGTCAGGTTGTTGAGGCCCACTGGTGGCTTCTTGTGATGCTGGGTATGAATTTAAACTGTTGATTTTGCCTACTTGTGGTTGGTTACTTGCTTCTGGGAAGGATTTATGCTAGGTTGCATGTTAGATATTTTTAAAACCTAAAAGTATTATTATATGTACCCCATGCATAACATGTTTCAAAATCAAAGACACTTTTTTTCTTAACGTAAAACACTATTTTTCATACCTACTATATTCACCTTAGGGTCGTGCATACCATGAGTCGTCCCCCGGGGACACTTATGCTCATTTAGGGTGTCAACTAATCGGTGCCTATAAACCTGACTTTAATCGTATTTTGCTTAATGTGGTCTCTAATCTATGCCAAACTAGCGTCCGCTATAAACAAAAGGGCATGCCTTAGGGGATCTCGTAGCCCTTTGTAGAAATGCTTGGCGTACCCTCTATCATCCAAATCATATGAATCAGCGAACCTCGCGAGGTGCTGGAACTCTCACTGATATTCCGTAACCGTCTTTGATCCTTGCTTCAGCAGAAGAAACCTATCTTCGAGTTCATCTCGAACGGATGAGGGAATGAAGTGCTCCAAGAAGACACCTGAGAACTCGTTCCAACTTATCTTTGTATAGACTCACCCTTGGAAGGTGGAGCCCATGAGTTACTTCCACCACCTCTTAGCATGTAGTTCCAATATAGACACCACCAATGTTACAGCCATGTTGGCTGGGCAACGGATCCCCACCAATAGCTCCTACACCGAGTCGAGCCATTCTTCAGTGCGCGCAGCCGACTCTGTCCCAAGGTAGGCGGGAGTGGAGAGAGCCCGGAACGTGCTCAGCCAGTTTGAGCCCGGAGCTTGTTGTTGCACTGGAGTCTGCTGCGCCCTAAAGGCATCCATGATGGTGGTGAGCGTCTGCCCCAACTCGGATTGTTGGAACTGAGTGGGTATGGAGGGGGCAGGAGTGCCCACCATCGGCTCAACGAGCACTGGAAATCTACATGTAGAATACAAACGTATGGTCAGGTTGGCTAATCCAAAGGTCAAAGTTGGACTTACTTAGTGTGAATTACATATGTGCACACCACTGCTTCCGCTAAGTCAGTTTGTCCGCAAACTGACTAACCGAACGGGGGTGGTACCTTTGGTGAATGACTTCTTTCATTGAGGATCGTGGCAATCTGATACCATTTGTAAGACCCCCTGATCCCAGTACACGACACAAAGGGGTGGGGTGGGGGGGTCTTATGCCCAGAACAACCACCTTGCGGTAGCATTAGCGCACGGGCTAACCTGTACCACAAGACGCCTATTCTGTCGGATACAACCAATATCAATACATATGCCAACCCAACCGAAATATAATAAAGAGAAGTCAAATCCACACAAAGTATATAAGTCCAAAGTACATCAAAATAGATAAGCAAAAGCATGCTTCTACAATATATTAAAGTACAGCTAATAAATGCCCAAAAGGGATACATCAGAGTCTCTCAACACTCACATCAGTAACTGACGGTAGTGACGGTACCGCCCCTTCAGGCCCTATCGTCCTGGTCTAGCCGTCCTGCTGCAAAGTCTGTGGCTGCTCTACCTACGGGGTGACCTCCTAAAAAGGAAGACGTAGAAACCATTAGTCAAAAAGACTAAGTGGCTTCACATCCGCTCCCCTGGCGACTCCTCGGCACCGGGCGGAGAAAAGAGCAAGGTACAAAGTATAATAAAAAGTATAACCAGGTACAAGTAGGTGGTAATTGTACAATAAGATTAACAATAATTAATCTAGCAGTTCCACAAGAGATATATCAATCATCAGGAGCTTGTAACTACAGCAGGAAGGTAACTTAACTTATAAGGATGCCCATACAAGCTTATAAGTTAAGGATCTGTTTACATAAAGTAACTCATCGTATAGGAGTGCCCATACAAACTTATACGATGAAGATCTTGTTTTACAATGTTATGAAATGGTATATATGCTATTGAATGACTCACCCATGTTCAAGCACATGCAATTGCTATGTCGACACACACTATAGTTCCCACTATTCGAGCAGGTAGCAAACCTCTCAGGCATCAACCGCCGTGGCCAGACGGTGACAGTAGAGCGGGCATCTCTACTACTAAGTGGCCATCCACACTGCCTCACTTAGGCCTCCGTATGCCTCAATGCTAAGAACACAACAGCGGAGCCCATGTGTACTATGGCCCAAGCGGGGGTCTCGGGTAAATGTGCACCGAGAACACAGCCCCGAACTGGCCTTGTGTGACCCGGAAGGGGCGTCAAAAGAAAGCACGAGGACACATCCCAATCGTTCACTTGGCATGGAAGGAGCCCTGGGATGTGAACACCGAGGACCAAGCACAACCGCCCAAAGTCTAACTGTCAAATCTCATCAGTGTGATGATTGGCGAGCCCGTAGACCTGCCACACTATCCTTAATCTAGGATTACGACACCGCGTGTCGACTCACACCGCATGCAATTCCACATCACCGTGGCATGGAAGGAGCCTCGGAGAAATCACGAGGACCAAGCCCAACCATCCTCTAGGCAGGAAGGAGGCCCGTGAAATGAGCACCGAGGACCAAGCCCAACCGTCCGACTTTAACGCATCTCAACGCAATCCCAACTAGTGACGGTCAACACCACACTTACACCCTTCCACAATGTTACCCATAGGGGGACGATACTCTAAGCATTGGAGTACTAAATTCAATTCTGTTAAACAGTTATTCATATGGCCATAGATTATCCTCTTACATGTCATTCCAAATGATTTCAACATAATATAAACATGATGCACATTTATATTAGTCTAGTAATTTCTATCAAATCATTTCGTTTAAGTATGCTTCACTTCACAAATCAATTTCATGAGATCCAATTTTTAAACTTCATTAATTATAGAACTAAGATGATTAATATAAAAGAGCTCACCCAAACCTCAAATTAATTGCAGCATTGAATCCACCGAATCCAAATTCATGTTATACTAAACCCAGAATTTAAGAGCAGACTAAATCTGGACAGCAGATTCGACCGGAGATTCCTGAAGCTACATGAATCAGGTGAAGAGGTGTAACCCCTCGATGGAAAGGTCCTTCCATGGGCTAAAACATTTATGTTCAGACCACAACACAGATTCAAGAGTATCATACTTAAAATCAGTCATGAAGTTCGCTGCGTACAAAACACAATTTCTGCATGCAGGGTTTACCGGACGTCATATTCATTTAGACTTTCCTGTGGCTACACACTTCGCCTGAAGTCGTGCAACCACTCGTTGGAAAGGTATTTGCAAGGACTTCAACTTTCGTGTTTATTCAAAAGCCCAGAGCTGGACATACCACATCTGAAAATGGCCAAGGAGATCGCTGCATATGGAACACAGATTCTGCACGCATCTTAAAGCGGAATGAACGGCATCGGTTCATCTTCCTCCTCAAGTCAGTCTACCACAATCACATCAAAAATTCCTCCTCCCTTATTCACTCTCATGAGGCCATGATTCTTCACGAAACCATCCCCCATCTTCACATAGAAGGTTGGAGAGGTTGAAGACACAACTAGCCTTAGAGCACAAGCCCTAGAACGACCTCTTCCTAGAGAAATCACCACCTCACTAGTCTAGACTCTTTTGAGTCGACATCTCACCTAGATATCTATAGATCTAGCACCAAGGGAGAGGGGAGGAAGCTCACCTCATTTCCGACGTTTCCACTATTTCCGGCCATGGATCGTGTAACTCTCCTCGGCGACATCTTCTCCTTCAAGACTTGCTCCAGCAGTTTTCCCTCTCTACAGAAGTTTCACTCAGGAAAAATGGCTGGAATGAGGAGTGAAAATGGCTAGGGTTTTCATAACCCTTATATGTGAAAAGTGACATGGGTAGGGACACGCCCGTGTCCTTACCCGTGTCCTGCTTCGGGCGAAGCGTCAACGATGGTTTTAGTGTCGGTTCAATACTCTACACGGGTAGGGACACGCCCGTGTCCCGACCCGTGTCCACATGACACGACCGTGTTCCCTGGCCATGTCCTTCTTTGGACACATCTCAACAAAATCAACTCGACACACACAGGTAGGGACACGCCCGTGTCTCTACTCGTGCCATACACTTC
This sequence comes from Platanthera guangdongensis, assembly GCA_039583875.1. Taxonomy (NCBI): domain Eukaryota; kingdom Viridiplantae; phylum Streptophyta; class Magnoliopsida; order Asparagales; family Orchidaceae; genus Platanthera; species Platanthera guangdongensis. The sequence goes on along the minus strand of CM077150.1, from coordinate 78,736,035 downwards.
ATCGATCTCGACATGCTTCATCGACCTCAACACGCTTCGTCGAGTTCAACTCGACACACACGGGTAGGGACATGCCCATGTCTCCACCCATGTCACTGCACAAGATACACTTCGTCGATCTCGACAGGCTTCGTCGATCTCGACACATACACACGGGTAGGGACACGCCCGTGTCTCTACCCGTGTCACTTCACAGGATACACTTCGTCGATCTCGACATGCTTCGTCGAGTTCAACTTGACACACACACGGGTAGGGACACACCCGTGTCTCTACCCGTATCACTTCACACGGGTAGTGACACGCTCGTGTCACTACCCGTGTCCTTCTCTGGACATACTTGAGTCGTCGACTCGAGAGCTGGCCTCTCCCACATGGGTAGGGACATGCCTGTGTCTCTACCCGTGTCCTATTCTGTACTGATTTCTCCTCCTATTACAAGTGCAGACCAGCTGCCAGCACTTCTACAAACCCAAGTTAGAACCCCTGACTCATAAACGTGCACAAGGGGCCTAGTGCGAATCGGGACGTTACATACGGTACGCAGACTTTGAGGAGTTTGGCATTTTGAACTCCGTCTTTTGCATATCCAAGTCTTTGCTTCCTTGGATTCGATTCAGATCTATGACACTTTGTCCTATACCTGCTCCTGATATAGCTTTCTTTAACTTCTGAGCACCATTACGACAATCTCGAGCAAAGTGCCCATCCTTGCCACACTTAAAACAACCATATGGAGCATGACCAGTAAACATTTTAGACTTCTTGTTCCTCCTCCTTCAGTATGCAGACTTTGTAGAATCCGGAGATTCTAGTACCCTGAACTCCGATGTACGATTGACTTTTGTAAAATCTACTTCCAAATATCTAGCCGATTCCACCAACGCTCGGAATCCCAATAATTTTGGTCCTACCAGCAAAACTCGTAACTCGCCGCGCAATCCATTATAAAACCTATCGACCATCGACTACTCCGTCTTTTGCAAGTTCAACTGCTGACCCAAAGGTACTATAAATGTCGTTTGCTCCATCACACCACCCGACGTTGGAGCTATTTCAAAAATAGAGGACTGCACATGTATTTCATTCTGTGCACCAATCACAGTGAAGACTACTTCCACTACCATTCTTATGGTTTCAGCGGAGGGAAGGGTTGCAGGCATGTCATTAGGTGCACTAAAATCCTCAGAAACCGGATGTTCTGACGGCCCTGCACCAATCCGGGTCACCTATAGTTGTACAAAACACCATTAAACGACCAAACAAAAATGCAAACAACAATTATAGGAACACGCAGGTTCCTCAAACACATGTATTTTCATTCCTAAGTGGGCATTTATGGGTTCTTTTGATGTTATAATGATGACACACACACATGTGCTCACCACCCATTAAAAAATTCGTACAAGAATTCATTTAGGCCTGACCAAAACCAGTAGTCTGATACCAAATTGTAACACTCTCTGTCTGTCGCATAGCATATAGCAGTAGGTCGGCCGGGGCCCGACGCCATATACCACAGACAGACTGGAAGGTTACTCAATGGAAACCATCCAACTAAGAATCAACGTCCTACACAGAGTACATTCTAGCGGAAGCAATTTAAAAGTTGCAATTAAAAGAACCCAGCCATAAGCATGAATGTCCACTACACAACCCAATAGGAATGAACTTACAATACACTAGTACAGTGACCTTAAGGCCTTACATTTGTTTACTCAAATTATAGTATTTTCCATACCACGGCACGCAGGCCGGTCACACATGAATAAAACAAGTAGACACCCAAAATTTGGCATTCGAGGGTCGACTCAGCAACTTGGGCTTTTGCCCGCTATTTGCCGCTCGGCTCCGCAGCACCTGCAAGAAACAATCCACCGCAACGGTGGCAAACAAAAGCAACGGTCAGCTATGCTGACCAAATTATAATGATCCCACCCCCAAACTCGGGTCGGCGATGCTCCTTTCCCTGCACTTTGTTAGCATAACAAAGCAGTATAGACTAAACACTTCATCACAGGCGTGGGCACGCACGGCCCCACACCCCCGTGCTCTCAGGGCACATTCTTGGTGAACCGGGCAACGTCACGTCAATTTAAGCCATAGACATTTCGGTCTCACCACCGCCATTTGGACGGCCAATCTTGGGAGCATTTTCGTCTTCCCGGCATGGGTCACGTCATTTTAAGCCAAAGACCGCTGAAGACCCTCCATTTATGCCAAGGGCTCCTACCGAACGACATAGAGCGGGTACGGTTCTGCCTAACCCGTTGCTCACGTCACAACGTCAATTTAAGCCATATGTGTGGCTCAAGCTTTTCTGAGTCCCAAATCGATAACACACTTTACATAACCCGGTTATGTACAAGTTGGCTCCTAGGCCACCATGTTTGGTAGAGTCATGCATCTGCCCAGTTTTTTGGGTGCACCTTGGAGTTAGTCCCCAAGGCTCCCTGTTGCAATCTACCGCGTCGAAAACCCGAAAAACAACCATTCGCGCGGAGTCTTCTCCGGCCATTCATGCAATGCAACATCACCGATCCAGACCAACTTGTCCGGGTAGGCTTCACACATCATGCCTATTTTCGATTCTTAATTACAGACTCTACATGTACACAACGGAGACTATTCATGTCTACCAGAAGGAACACCTCCAACTCACCGCAAACTCGCGAGAGCGGGCTTCCTATACAAAGGAAAAGAGGACTTCATGTAACAACCCCATCCGTTCATATGGTATATTCTAGAAGGTCCGGCCGGGGCCCCACAGGATATACCACAAAACAGTCGGTGAAGGTACAGGATGATATCAGAGTAGCGCGTCGCACCTATCACAAGCATTCTAGCGGAAGCCTAAACTACTTGAACTCCTCATGAATGTCCAAATATAAAACTCCACATTATATATATATAGGAATGTCTTACAACATGAACAAAGCGTTGGCCTTATGACCTTACATAGCTTTCACACAGTGGCCTAAACAGATTGGCGCGCAGGCCGGCCACAATAAAAGAAAACACACAAAAGAACACACTTAGCCTTCGAGGGCTAACAGTAGCAGCAGCAGCAACACCAGCAAGAGCATCAACCTCTATGCGTCCCGCTCGGCTCTCCAGCACCTGTGCAAGGACAATCCACCCAACGGTGGCAAACAAAAGCAACGGTCAGCGTTCAACTGACCAAATTATAACGACCCTACCCCTTCTCTCGGGGCAGCGGTATGTTTCCCTGCAGGCATATTATATCACAAGTATGGCAAGCTATAGCATCAAAAGGTGCTTTCACGCACACAAGCCATCACAACCGTTCGCCACCCGGCCCAACGGTCCGTGCACTCAGGGCACATTCTTGGTGTTCTGGCAACCTCTTGCCCACCACCGTATCAGGGTTACAACACAACGGTAACTCTCTTGAGCATTTACTCCATGGCGTGCAGCCGGAGTTAGTCTTCGGACACCGGGATGGCCCGTAGCCCCCCATTGTGTCATGGCGCGCAGGCCGAAGACTCTTACTATGCGCTCCAACAGACCGCACTTTTTGGTCTCACGTCGGACGGACATAACGCAGGTCGGATCCTCCACCCCCCGTTGCTCAAATCGCCTTGCCTTCTCCGAGTACAGCGTACTCATGGCTATATCAAAGGCGCGGGTCGGTCTAACCAATCCTGTTCCTGGCATTCAAGCCTGGGTATTTCACTATACCCATTTCCTCACAACAACAGCGGGTCTTTCCTGGGCACACCAGTACTTCCTGTGACTCTCTCCACAGGTGGACACCGCACAAGCACAAATGTCAGGGGTCTTTCCTGGGCACACCAGTACTTCCTGTGACTCGCTTCACAGGTGGACACCCTATGACATCAAACATCACAAAAAGGGCCTTTCCTGGTCCCACCAGTACTACCTGTGCCTCATTCACAGGTTGGACCCAAAACCATCACAAGGCTATTTTCCTGGGCTACCACCCCAGTACTTCCTGCTACTCCTTTTCGCAGGCATAACCCGTAGACTCCTTACACTACACGTTTATCACGGAGTCTTCTTCGGTTCGTATGCAACATCACCAATCCAGACTAACCTGTCCAGATGGGCTTCACACAGCATGCCTATTCCGTACTCCATTTCCGGATCTATATGCACAACAAAGGGGATTTCAAGAATCACCCAAACGACTCCCAAAAGCAGCCACCTCTTGGTAGGGGAATCAAAAGATATGCCAAAAAGGAAGCCTTCACATGGCTAGGAAGAAAAGTCGTTACCCTTGATGATCGCTTCGGTGCCATGGACTCCAAGCTAGCTTGCTAGACTCGCAAGAGCATTTCCTCCGCAATGCTGGCTTCGGATCTCTCGTCGGTAAACCACAGCACCACCAGCAGCAGCCCCCTTTCCTTCTTCCTCCTCCTTTCTCTCTCTCTTTCTCTCTCTTGAAGAAAGATGAAGGCCAAAGTAAAATGACTAATCCTTCTATGATTTCGGCCTTGAAGTAAAAAGACGAAGAGGCTTCAGCCCTTGGATCTAGACTGAAGGAATGGACAGCCACGATTCTGCCAAAAACACATATTTTGACCCGACACGGCCTCGAACACGGCCGTGTGCCAGGCCGTGTGCCTCAAGCGTTGGTCAACCGACTTATCCAAACCAGTGACACACCCATGGGACACGCCCGTGTCATGGGCCGTGTCACCAACACGCCTTCAGACACGCCCGTGTCTGTGGCCGTGTACCTGGGTGAAAAAAATCCCAATTCATCCCGAGACTTCACACGGCCTGTGACACGCCCATGTCCCAGGCCGTGTGCCCAGACACGGCACAAAGACACGCCCTGTCGAAACCTCGGCGGGCTGAGTTCGTCGCCTGATTTGACACGCCCTGTGACACGCCCGTGTCACAGGCCGTGTTCAACACTCGACACTCACTTCTCGACACTCGACGATCGTCGAGTACAAATCGTCGAGCATGCGACACGGCCTTGGACACGCCCATATCCTGGGCTGTGTACCTCCTCTCGACGCATCGCCGAGAGCAAAAATCGTCGAGACAACGGCCGATCGTCGACACAACCTCGACACGCCCTGCGACACGCCCGTGTCGCAGGCCGTGTCAACTGACACGCTCTGGGACACGCCCGTGTCCCAGGCCGTGTCACCCAAAAATTCCTGCTTCAGAACTTTGGGCTGTTACAATCCTCCCCTCCTACAAGAAATTTCGTCCTCGAAATTCAGAGACAGGAAAGCAACAGAAACAGCAAGAAAAAGGTGACAAAACATATAATTATGTATGTTACAACATTCTTGCTACAGATTACACAAACAGCTCAGGGAACTCTTCTTGCATGGTCTGCTCGCGTTCCCATGTCAGCTCTTCACGGCCGCAGTTGTCCCATCGGACTTTTACCATACCGACCGTCTTGTTCCGCAACTGTTTTTCGGCTCGATCTTCGATCTGAATGGGTCTAACTCTCGTTGTTAGACCATACTCCACCGGCACACGAACCTCCGCGATCACTTGAGCTGGATCTTTCACGGCCTTCCGAAGCACTGAGATGTGAAAGACATCATGCAATCCACCCAAGTCTGCCGACAGAGCTAGCCGATAAGCCGCTTCGCCAATTCGCTCAACCACTTCAAAAGGACCCAAATATCTTGGACTCAACTTTTTCAATCGTCGAATCCTGGAGACACCTTTGAATGGCTTGATCTTCAAGTAGACCCAATCGCCAACCGCAAATTCTACGTTCTGGTGCTTGGCGTTGTAGTACTTCGCTTGTCGATCTTGAGCAATAAGCAATCTCTCTCGAATAGTCCGAATGGTTGAGTTTGCTTCATCCACCTCATTTGGTTTAACAACCCGGGCTTCACCCGCTTCTACCCAAGCCAAGGGAGTACGACACTTCCTTCCATATAGGGCTTCATATGGTGCCATCCCAATGCTTGCCTGGTAGCTGTTATTATATGCAAACTCGACCATATAGAGATGATCTTCCCATCTCTTTCCGAAGTCAAGGGCGCACATTCGGAGCATGTCCTCCATTGTTCTGTTGGTACGTTCAGTTTGGCTATCCGTTTGGGGATGAAAGGCCGTACTGAAAGTCAATTTCGTGCCCAACAGTCGGTGAACTAGCCTCCAATCATTTGACGTGAATCGCCCATCTCGATCACTTACGATGCTCCGAGGAACACCGTGAAGACGCACAATCTGGTCAACATATAACTTTGCCAAACTTTCAACCGAATCATCCCGCCTGTTCGGGAGAAAATGTGCTACTTTTGTTAGCCGGTCAACAATCACCCAAATGGAATCATTTCCTCGCTGCGATCTTGGCAACCCATGCACAAAATCCATGGAAATATCATCAAATTTCCACTCTGGGATTGGTAATGACTTTAAATAACCGCCCGGCTTTTGGCATTCCGCCTTCACCATCGCACAGGTTTGGCATTTGGCTACATAAAGGGCAACATCTTTCTTGAGCCCTGGCCACCAGAAAAGCTTCTTCATATCATTGAACATCTTTGTGCTCCCGGGGTGAATGGAATACTTTGTATAATGCGCTTCATACATCAGTTCTTCCCTCAGCTTCCCCACATTCGGGACGCACAAACGGCCCTCTTTGCTCAAAAGACCGTCATTCCAGGTGAATTTGCCTTCTGGCCCTTCATTCACATAGCGTAAGAGATCTTCATCCAACTCCGTTGCCCGTCGAACTCGGTCCGCAAGGTCACATTGCACCTCGGTCCAGTTCAAACATGCAGTGGCAGTGGAATTCTTGTCAACACAATAGATCTCCAATGCCTCCAGTTCCTGGATAAGACGTTCATCATGCCTTTGTAACCAATTTGCTCTAGCCGGAACTCGCCGACTCAAGCATCCGCGACAACATTCCCCTTCCCGGGTGTATAGTGAATCTCAAAAGTGTAGTCCCCAAGGAACTCCAACCACCTTCGTTGTTGCATATTCAAGTCTTTCTGCTCTAATAGATACTTTAGGCTCTTATGATCGGTATAGATCTCCACCTTCACTCCATAAAGGTAGTGTCGCCACAACTTGAGTGCAAAAATCACCGCCGCTAATTCCAAATCATGGACGGGATAATTTCGCTCGTGCACCTTCAGCTGGCGTGAGCCATAAGCAATCACCTTTCCGCTCTGCAAAAGAACGCAGCCTAAGCCGCTTCCTGAGGCATCACTATAAATCACAAATCCATCAGTTCCACATGGCGAAGACAACACCGGTGCCGTGGTCAACCGAACCTTCAGCTCTTCAAAAGCTCGTGCGCACTCTGGCGTCCAAACGAACTTCTGATCTTTTCGCGTCAGTGTGGTTAGCGGCAAAGCGATCCGCGAGAAGTTCTCCACAAATCTTCTATAGTAGCCCGCAAGTCCAAGGAAACTCCTGACTTCGGCCACAGAAGACAACATTGGCCACTCTTGTATGGCTCTTATCTTCGCTGGATCCACTGCAATGTCCGCTCCACTCACCACATGGCCCAAAAATGCCACTGACGATAGCCAAAACTCGCACTTCGAGAACTTGGCATATAGCTGATTTTGCCTCAACGTGTTCAACACCAACCTCAAGTGAGTTTCATGCTCAGCTTTGGACTTCGAGTATACCAGGATATCATCAATAAACACTATTACAAACAGATCCAGGTATTCACGAAAAATACGGTGCATCAAATCCATAAACACCGAGGGCGCATTGCACAATCCAAAGGGCATGACTGTGAACTCATAGTGCCCATAACGCGTTCCAAATGCGGTTTTGGGAATGTCACCTTCCCGAATTCTTAACTGGTAATAACCAGACTTCAGGTCCAACTTCGAATAGACGGTAGATCCCACCAGCTGATCGAATAATTCATCAATCCGAGGTATAGGATACTTGTTCTTCTCGGTCAGCTTATTCAATTAACGGTAATCGATACACAACCGTAACCCACCATCTTTCTTCTTTACAAAAAGCACAGGCGCGCTCCAAGGTGACATACTTGGGCGGATATAACCTTGCTCTAGCATTTCTTGTAGTTGAACCTTCAACTCAGCCATCTCTTTAGGCGCAACGCGATATGGCGAGCGGGCCACGGGTTTCGCACCTGGCACCAACTCAATTGTGAAGTCAATCTCCCGCTGGGGTGGTAGCCCAGGGAGATCCGCGGGAAACACATCAGTAAAGTCTGCCACAATCGGAACCTCGCACAAAGTGGCCTTAGGCTCAACAGCCTGAATTAGTGCAAAGTAACACTCCGCACCCTTCCGAACAGCTTTGACTACCTGGAGTGCAGACATCAACGTCCCGCCTACTCCTCGCATACCCGCGAACTTGGTCTCATGTTCGGTATTCTGGCCCTACGTGATTTCTTTGGACTGGCAATCAATCATAGCATGCTGCTCCGCAAGCCAATCCATCCCAAAAATCACATCGAATTCCGATATTGGCAAAACAAATGCGGTTAAACAAAAATCCCGACTTCCAAACTGAACCGCCACATCGCAAGCTTGATTCGCAAGCATCCAACAACCATTCGGCAACACCACTCTGACGCTATCTGCCTTTGGACGACTGGGTATCCCAAGCCGCGTAAGAAACTCACGAGACAGAAATGAATGCGATGCACCTGTATCAAACAGTGCTCGCGCCAGCGTGTCCCGAATCATCACAAAGCCTAGGACAAACATGTCACACACACAGACCACAAACATAGGGGGACTAAGCTAAGCATACAAACATTAGCATAAGCAAAACTAACTCATACCTGTGACCACGTCACTCTGCTTGATGGCCTCTTGCAGGCCAAGATTGTAGACCCGGGGTTGCGCCTGCGAGGCAGAGGAATCCATCACCGCCTTTCCTTTCTCCGCATAAGATGCACCCGCCTTCTTTTCACTCTTTGGCGGCATCTGACAATCTCGCGCAATATGCCCCATCCTACCACAAGTGAAGCAGGTACGAGTTTCTGGCTTGGAGGTTGCCCCTGATGTTGCTCCCGATGCAACTGATGAAGGCGCGTGTCCACTAGGCTTGGACTTCTTGCCCCATCTCTTCTTATAAAATGATTTTCCCGATCGGGGCGCCTTCCACTCCGGTTGCGTCACAGCAAAAGCTCTCTTCCCTTGCACCCTCTTCATAACCTTTTCCAACGCGGTTGCGGTGTCAACCAACGCTTGGAAGCCTTGGTTCACAGAACTGGACACAAGGAATCTCAACTCGTCCCTCAGTCCTTCATAGAACCGATTAGTCTTCCTCTGCTCATCAGCAAAAATCGAACCCGCATACCGCCCCAAGCGAGTAAATTCATGCAGGTACGCGTCAACACTGCCATCACCTTGAATTAACCGTTGGAATTCATTTTCCATGGCTATCCGTTGAGCCACAGGAAGGTGCTTCGCTAGGAAGAGCCGGGAGAATTCTTCCATCGACACTTGGGTTAACGGACGACCCGCCAAATGATGCAACTCCATCTCATCCCACCATAAACGCGCTTCTCCTTCAAGCAAGAAGGTGGCTAAGGTAACTTTCTGATGCTCCGCCGTTCCTATCGCCGTCATCACTCGCTTGATGCGCGATAACCAATCCTCGGCCTGCGTCGGGGTTCCCGCTCCCGAGAACGTAGGCGGATGGAAACTCATAAACCGCGTTAGCTGCTTCTCAGCCGCTCGAGGAGCCACATCCACTACAGGTTCAGGCCCCACCACCTGTTCTGGCCTCACAGCCGCTTGCTCCTGCCTAAGGGGCTGGCCTTGGATCATAGTAAAAAAGGCCTCCGCAACTAAACGGACATGTTCCGCAGACGGTGGAGGTGTAGGCACCGCGGCTGGTGCTGTACTTTCATCAGAACGCTGGGACTCAGACGGCCCAGCTCCACTTCGTGTCACCTAAAGGTGGACAAGACACATACATTAGCGGTCGTTTCCAAGCAAACAACACAAAATAGGAACACGCAGGTTCCTCAAACATACAAATATGCATTCCTATCATGGACATTCAGGAGTTCATTCGTAGACTTTGGTGTGCACAAACACGTGCTCGCCACCCCACAAAAGAAGTCGGCCACGACTTCGAGAGGGAAAGACCAAGACAACCGATACCACAAATGTAACAACCCCATCCGTTCATATGGTTTATTCTAGAAGGTCCGGCCGGGGCCCCACAGGATATACCACAAAACAGTCGGTGAAGGTACAGATGATATCAGAGTAGCGCGTCGCACCTATCACAAGCATTCTAGCGGAAGCCTAAACTACTTGAACTCCTCATGAATGTCCAAATATAAAACTCCACATTATATATATATAGGAATGTCTTACAACATGAACAAAGCGTTGGCCTTATGGCCTTACATAGCTTTCACACAGTGGCCTAAACAGATTGGCGCGCAGGCCGGCCACAATAAAAGAAAACACACAAAAGAACACACTTAGCCTTCGAGGGCTAATAGTAGCAGCAGCAGCAACACCAGCAGGAGCATCAACCTCTATGCGTCCCGCTCGGCTCTCCAGCACCTGTGCAAGGACAATCCACCCAACGGTGGCAAACAAAAGCAACGGTCAGCGTTCAGCTGACCAAATTATAACGACCCTACCCCTTCTCTCGGGGCAGCGGTATGTTTCCCTGCAGGCATATTATATCACAAGTATGGCAAGCTATAGCATCAAAAGGTGCTTTCACGCACACAAGCCATCACAACCGTTCGCCACCCGGCCCAACGGTCCGTGCACTCAGGGCACATTCTTGGTGTTCTGGCAACCTCTTGCCCACTACCGTATCAGGGTTACAACCCAACGGTAACTCTCTTGAGCATTTACTCCATGGCGTGCAGCCGGAGTTAGTCTTCGGACACCGGGATGGCCCGTAGCCCCCCGTTGTGTCATGGCGCGCAGGCCGAAGACTCTTGCTATGCGCTCCAACAGACCGCACTTTTTGGTCTCACGTCGGACGGACATAGCGCAGGTCGGATCCTCCACCCCCCGTTGCTCAAATCGCCTTGCCTTCTCCGAGTACAGCGTACTCATGGCTATATCAAAGGCGCGGGTCGGTCTCACCAATCCTGTTCCTGGCATTCAAGCCTGGGTATTTCACTATACCCATTTCCTCACAACAACAGCGGGTCTTTCCTGGGCACACCAGTACTTCCTGTGACTCTCTCCACAGGTGGACACCGCACAAGCACAAATGTCAGGGGTCTTTCCTGGGCACACCAGTACTTCCTGTGACTCGCTTCACAGGTGGACACCCTATGACATCAAACATCACAAAAAGGGCCTTTCCTGGTCCCACCAGTACTACCTGTGCCTCATTCACAGGTTGGACCCAAAACCATCACAAGGCTATTTTCCTGGGCTACCACCCCAGTACTTCCTGCTACTCATTTTCGCAGGCATAACCCGTAGACTCCTTACACTACACGTTTATCACGGAGTCTTCTCCGGTTCGTATGCAACATCACCAATCCAGACTAACCTGTCCAGATGGGCTTCACACAGCATGCCTATTCCGTACTCCATTTCCGGATCTATATGCACAACAAAGGGGATTTCAAGAATCACCCAAACGACTCCCAAAAGCAGCCACCTCTTGGTGGGGGAATCAAAAGATATGCCAAAAAGGAAGCCTTCGCATGGCTAGGAAGAAAGGTCGTTACCCTTGACGATCGCTTCGGTGCCATGGACTCCAAGCTAGCTTGCAAGACTCGCAAGAGCGTTTCCTCCACAACGCTGGCTTCGGATCTCTCGTCGGTAAACCGCAGCACCACCAACAGCAGCCCCCTTTCCTTCTTCCTCCTCCTTTCTCTCTCTCTTTGTCTCTCTTGAAGAAAGATGAAGGCCAAAGTAAAATGACTAATCCTTCTCTGATTTCGGCCTTGAAGGAAAAAGAGGAAGAGGCTTCAGCCCTTGGATCTAGACTGAAGGAATGGACGGCCACGATTCTGCCAAAAACACATATTTTGACCCGACACGGCCTCGAACACGGCCGTGTGCCAGGCCGTGTGCCTCAAGCAGTGGTCAACCGACTTATCCAAACCAGTGACACGCCCGTGTCATGGGCCGTGTCACCAACACGCCTTCAGACACGCCTGTGTCTGTGGCCGTGTACCTGGGTGAAAAAAATCCCAATTCATCCCGAGACTTCACACGGCCTGTGACACGCCCGTGTCCCAAGCCGTGTGCCCAGACACGGCACAAAGACACGCCCTGTCAAAACCTCGGCGGGCTGAGTTCGTCGCCTGATTTGACACGCCCTGTGACACGCCCGTGTCACAGGCCGTGTTCAACACTCGACACTCACTTCTCGACACTCGACGATCGTCGAGTACAAATCGTCGAGCATGCGACACGGCCTTGGACACGCCCGTGTCCTGGGCCGTGTGCCTCCTCTCGACGCATCGCCGAGAGCAAAAATCGTCGAGACAATGGCCGATCGTCCACACAACCTCGACACGCCCTGCGACACGCCCGCGTCGCAGGCCGTGTCAACTGACACGCCCTGGGACACGCCCGTGTCCCAGGCCGTGTCACCCAAAAATTCCTGCTTCAGAACTTTGGGCTGTTACACTTCACATGTCCTAGGATGATAATCGTTACTCTAGCATTTTTCCTTGGCGCCATGGAAATCTATGCTGATGAAAAGCACCGCGTTGTGCTCGCCTCCGTAGATCCGAAGTCGGCTTGCGATTTGGAGTTCCAAAGCTCCACCGGTGACCGGATCTAGCACCCTTCTTCTTCCTTGCTCTCCCCTCTCTCTAGAAGCTTAGAAAGAGAATGCTTAAGAGAAATGAGGGCTTGCCAACCCTATTCCCGGGTATATCCCATCAGGAACAACCCCCAGCCGTCGGATCCAAAAATAAGGAAACGGACGACCATGACCCGGGCTTGAAATCCAAGATCTGCACCGAACACATCTTGTGACACGCCCGTGTCAAACTTGACTTAGCTTATGACATCATACTCTAAGTCTTCCTTCAAACAGTTTCTGACGAGATATCAAGTCACTATAGCTGACATGACATTTCTAACTTGACTTGACACCAATGTGTTGACCATATACAACTTCAGAATTATAAGTGTCGAGATGTCCCAAGTGTCTCGACACAATAATACTTAGTGTAAACTACATGGTGTCAAGACATCTTAGCAGTCTCGACACATTTGTACTTGGTAGAGTTTCATGTCTGAACTTGAATTTGTAGAGATAATTGACTTGTCTCAACACAACTATTTGCTGGGTGTCGACTTCTGCTTTATGCCTTGTAACGCCCCGAAACTCAAAAGAGCGACGGGTAGCATTTCAGACCAAGTTTGGAACTTGGTAGTGGTTACACGGCCTGGGACACGGTCATGTCCCAGGGCGTGTCGTACTCGGGTCGACGATTTGGCCGAGAGGTCGACGAATTTTGGAGTCGACGATTGTCGAGCAGCGAACACGGCCTGAGACACGGGCGTGTCCCAAGTCGTGTCCTTCTCGGGATGAAGCGGGCCCATGGCGGGGGAAACACACGGTATGGCACACGGGCCATGTCGGGTAGACACAGGCGTGTCAAAATGCGACACGGGCGTGTCGAGCACCCGTGTCCCTTTCGGGCATTTTTTGGTCCTGTGTCAATGGAGTTACACGGCACACTATACGGCCGTGTACTGTATGACACGGGCATGTCAAGTTTGACACGGGCGTGTCGGGTACCCGTGTACTTTTCGGGACGCGTCGGTTTCGACAGCGAATGGGGAACACGGCCATGGAAGGAAGCAATGAAACAAGAAGACATCATCTGGACCAATTTCCATCAAAAACAAAGACAAACACACAAACAACTCTATGGTCAAGTATGATTCAAACCAGAACAAACAAGTTAAGACGGACATTTTTTGTTATTGCTATAACATGCCTGAACATGTCATTGCTTACTGTCCAATAAAGAGAAAGGAGAATAGGAAGTCAAGGGAAAAGAAGTTCTATAATGATAAGAACTCAGAAAAGTGTCTGATGGCAAAGAAGCAAAAGACTTTATATGAAAGTGATTCAGATTTAACTAAATCAGATGATAAACTTGCTCACATTGGATTGTTCTCCTGTGAAGAGGAATTAATTAGAGAGGCCATATATAAGGGTAATAACTCCACAACTTCATCAGTCCATAGTGACTCTGAGCATGATATGGAGGTTAAGTTGATGGTACTGTTTGATACTCCTAAGACACAAATTGTTGAATGTCAGGATACTCAGCTAATATTTGACAATTCTATTTGTTCTACAACTTCTGTTCATGAGACTGAAGATAAGTCAGACTCATGTAACTCAAATGTTGATTCACATAAGTCCAACACTGAGACTGAATTGCAGCAGGTCACAGTTAAGTTTGGAAAACTACTAGAGGCTCTTGTAAAGAGCAAAAAGCTTGTCAAAGAATAAGCCATCAAGATTGCATCACTAAGAGGTCTTAAGTACCATCATGAGATGGCTACTCGGCAGATTGGTCTTCAAAGTTCGAAGTTAGCTATGATAAGTAAGATCACTGATAATCAAATCACGTTGCTCAAATAAAGAAATGGAACCATTCATGATTTAGTACTCAAACTCTAGAATGAGAAAAGACTTGTTCAGCAATTCTCTAAACCTAAGACTATGCTCCCCATAATTGATGCCATCTCAAGAACTCATGGAAGTGGGCTTGGTTCTGTTAAACCTAAGAGAAGGAAAGATAAAAAGCTAACAGGATAAAAAGGTCCAGTCATGCCGCAACCTGCGTTTCAGACTAAGGGAAAAGAAATCCAGAAGTCTGGACCAGTAGGACCAAACTCATATGTGAATAGGAAAGCTATTTCTAATGTGCTTCCTCCAAGGAGGGCTGCTATGACTGTGAGGAAAAATATATAATTTACTCACAACCAATATGCAACTGTAAAAGAAGCTAATTCCTATCCTAAGGAAGTCAATATAAAGTTCAAACTATGCATCCAAAGAGGAGATACAATAAATATGAGTGCTACTATTGTGGAAAGATTAGACACTTTCCCTGGTCTGTTGGTTCAATCACACAGTGTCTCAAGGACAAAAAATGTGCCTAGCTAAGAAATTCTCAGGTGGTCTCAATGGAGCCCCAGGTAATAAGCACCTAAGACCTAAGACAATTTGTGTTTCTAAGATAAATAAATCTTTATTTTGTAGGTATGTCCAAGCACCATAGATAAGCCCATCTGGTACTTGGATAATGGATGTTCCAGACACATGACTAGAATAAAAAGCAATTTGAGGAAGTTTATTCTTGCAAAGGATGGACCAAATGTGATCTTTGGTGGAGCTAACAAAGGGATTACTAGAGGTTATGGTAAGATTTTAAATGGCTTAGTCACATTCACTAAAGTAGCTTTTGTGGAAGGGTTGCAACACAACCTTATAAGCATAAGACAACTTTGTGATCTTGGCTATGACATTTAATTCCATAAGGATGTGTGCCACATAAAAATGTCAAGTGACCAAGAGGTCATCTTGATAGTGACTATGTTTGAGAATGTGTATTTTTTAAATTTTCTTTGTCTAAATTCAGACTCTCTCATATGCCTAATTGTAAATGAGAAATCATCACACTATGTCAAATGACACTAGAGGCTAGCTCATTTGAACTATAAGACCATTGGCAAGCTATTCAGTAAAGATCTAGTTAGGAATGGTCCTAACATTAAATGCACTAAGGAGAGTGTTGGAACACCCTATTACTGATTTGGGCAAGGATCACTATGTCCTTAGGAAAACTGTTTTGACCTCCTTATATAGTTTTTAAGGTTAATTAGATTGAGTCTAAGGGTTAGAATTTAGGCTTGAAAGCTGCCCCCAAGACCCTCAGATCAGATATTCATTTTAGGAGACTAAGTTATTTTCGTCGAACTCAGTTCGACTATCTCTGAGCTCAGTTCAATGAGTCGTCGAACGCCATTCGACGAACTTCGAGCTCAGATCGACGTTTCTGTCTCTAGCTATTTTCCCAATCTCTGAGCTCAGGTCGACGATAGTTGAGCTCAGATCGACGATTTCTGTTTCCAATCTAGTTCCAGTCTCTGAGCTAAGGTCGACGATAGTTGAGCTCAGGTCGACGATTTTCTGGAGAGATCGACGATTCTCAAGATTCAAATTCAGACAGTTATGAAATTCTATCTTATTTATTCCCAGCATTTATTCCAAGGATCTTGTAGCTGTTTCAATTAATCTGGAGCAAGTTTCAAGGGAGATTTAAAGGAATGTTTTTTAGGACCTTCCTCTAGAGACAAAATTCATTTAAGGAAGTCATTAATGAGTAGATAACGGCTATCTTGGAGACAGAGAATCATTTCATTCTTTTCAGATCTAAGGGAATAAAAGAGGTTTATTAGTCTGCTACTCCTAACAGTAACAGTCATACACAGAAAGAGAATGGTCACAGACAGACACACAAAAACAGAATTCTTTCAGAACACACACCACTGAAGGAGATCAACATACAGAAAAGAAGATTTTCTAGATCTCTTTTGACTCAAGTGTTCAAAGGCTTCATCCATCAAGACTCCAGACACTACACATTTCAGCAACTGCTGGAATCATCCTTTGCTGGAGATCTCATCTACTGAAGGCCTATCACCCTAGTGCAAAGCTTCTTTTCCTGAACAACTTCCAGATCTCTGGGGGAGCTTTGACAACATCATCCATTAATCTTCTCTCTGATTGTTGACAGAGAAGAACACCTCACCTCCTTCTTTTTCTATTGTAAAAGGGTTTCTCAAAACTCCCTTCAAAAGTTTTGTGCTGGTTTCTGAGACCTTATCAAAACTCAGTGGTGGCAAGACACCTGATCAAAAAATCTGGTTTGGTTTTTGTGCAACTTATCAGAAGCTCATTGGTGCCTAGGACACCTGATCAACTCATCCTGCAGTGGATTCCTACCTAGGGTGGTAGAAGAGTGGATGTACCCAGATTGATTGGGGAACCACTATAGCTCCTTATGTCTTCTGGTTGCTATATTTTCTTGCTGTGTGCTGTGTTTTTATTTCTTACTTTCATATTTCTTATTTACTGCAAGCACCTTACACATATATTTAAATTAAGTCTTCCACTGCAAAATAGTTTTTAACTTGAAAATTATTTTAATATACTCTATTCACCACCCTCTAGAGTTAAGGAAAATCGTATCCCCACTTTCAATTGATATCAGAGGGAGGTTGGTTAAACTCCACACCTTTCCAGGTTGGTTAAATTACCTTGTTCCTACATGCTAACACGTGAACCAAAAGATCTCTGATAAGATCAATCTTTTATAGAGGGTTTTTCTTTTTATTATTTGTACTATATTTTTCTTTATATAAAACCATGGCACAAAACAAATATTATGCTAGCACCAGACCTCCAGTGTGCAATCTATCTAATTTTGCACTTTGGAAGGCAAGGATAAGATTGTACATGAATTCTATTGATGAAGATATCTTTAATTCTGTTTTGACAGTGTGTCCAAGACCCCCAGAAAATGCAAGTACAAGTGTTGTTCCACCTCCTTCAGGAACAGATGCAGAAATCAAAAAATGGAAAGTTGCAGAAGCCAAAGCAATGAACATTTTGACACAAACCATGTCTGATGAAATCTTTCAAAAAGTAGCTGAATGCAACTCAGCAAAAGAGATATGAGACAAACTATCTGAAATAGTGTCAGGATCTGCAGATGAAAGGAAAGATAGAAGATCTCATCTCATAACTCAGTATGAGAACTTCAAGAAAGGAGAAACAGAGTCAGTTGCTGATATGTATAACAGACTTAGTCTTATAGTCAATGAACTGAAAACCTTGGACAAGGAGATCTCATTGACTGAACTCAATGACAAAATCTTAATGTGCTTCCCCAGCACTTGGGACTCAAGGATCTGGCCAATCAAGGATGCCAGAAGCCTAAATGAGATCACCACTGAGGCTCTTTTGGGCAAGCTTAAGTCTTATGAGCTGCTCATCAAGAATAGAGAAGAAGAGCAGAAGGATGCTTTACCAGCAATCAGAAAAGAGAAATCAATAGTATTCAAAGCTATTGAGGATCAGCCTGAAGACAAGGTCACAGGCAATGAAGAGCTGCTAAGCTTACTGGCCAAAAGGTTTTATAAAATGGCCAGGAAGTACTTCAGGAAAAAGTCATTCAGAGGGCATGAAAAGCCAAGGTATGATAAGTCCAATAATAAAGAAATTATTTGTTTTGGATGTAGGAAACCAGGCCATATTGTGCATAACTGTCTAGAAAATCAAAATAAGGACAAGAAGGACAGGAAAGAAATGAGAAGCGACAAAGACTTCAAGAAAAACAGCAATGACAAACCCTCCTCCAGCAAGAACAAACATACCACGAAGGGTTTTGTAGCTGAAACCAGGAGTGAAACAGAAGAATAATTAGAAGCTTCATCCAGCTCAAGTAATGATGAAGATGATGCTGAAGAAAAGGAGTTCTGTATGATGGCTATCAATGCCTCTCAACACAATACTGATGCAGAACAAGAGTCAGAGTCTGAATCAGAAACTCTATCTGAAGAGGATCAGGTAATAGACTCATTTGATTTTAATTCAGAGGACTTCAAATTTGAATTTAAGGCACTGTGTTTAGATCTATTAAAATCTGAGGAAGAAATTATTTCTCTCATAAATCAATTGTCTGAACAAAGCACCTTAAAATCAGATAACCTCAAACTCTCTAAAGAGTTGGAATGCTGTAGGGAGCAGATAGCTTCACTGAAAAGTGAACTATCAGAGACCAAGAAGTTTGAAGAATCCCTCAATGGGAGAAGTATCAAACTAATGGACATCACAAGCAAAGTGAACTCAAGATTCAATAGTACACTAGGCTTAGGTGCTTCATCCAGCCAACCTATAGTATTAACAACCCCAATCAAGTTTATCTCAGATATAGGTAAGGGAGTTGTAGAGGTGGCTAGGAAGAATTTTGATTTACCTTAGAAAATAAAAGTTCAACAGAAAACGTCGAACGGAGCTCGATGATCGCCGAATGGAGCTCAACATTCTCAGGCTGAATAGTCGAACTTAGGTCGACGATTTCTGAACCCTGAACTCTGGCATAGTCGATCTTCGAACGGAGCTCGACGATCTGACCCAAGATCGTCGAACTCAGCTCAGAGATCGTCGAACAGAGCTCAGAGGTTTGAAAAATCTTTCAAAGATAAATCAAACTTCAATCCTAGAGGTCCTACATCTCAGAGGTTTAACCCTTAAACTGAATGGATAATACCTCCTAGGAGATATCATCCTGAAGGCTATAAGAGTCAACCAGAGATGTCTTTTATTTCAGAATTTAAAGGTTATCAACCTAGGCCTAAGGTAAACTGGGTCAAAAATAAATAAATTGTTTTATGTGCAGGTGAAGAACTATCCAACATCAAACCATCAATGGTATCTGGATAGTGGGTGCTCAAAACACATGACAGGAAACAAGGAGAATTTCACATCCTTCAAAGCCAAACTTGGACCCAAAGAAATTTTTGGTGATTCAAACTTTGGACTAACAAAAGTATATGTTGCAGTCCAGATTGGCTCAGTCACATTCAAGAAAGTAGCTTATGTGGAAGGACTGAATCACAACTTAATCATCATCAGTCAACTGTGTGATGAAGGCTACCAAGTGACTTTCAATAAATCCTCATGCAAAATCAAATCAGAGGACAACACAACTGTGTTGACAGGTAAAAGGAAAGGTAACATTTATCTTATGGATTTTCTTTCAACTAAGGTAGATATATGCTTGTTCAATTCCATTTGTAGACCTAATGAACTATGACATAAAAGATTAGGACATATAAACCTTAGAACCATTGATAGGCTATCCAAGGACAACCTTGTTAAAGGACTACCTTCTGGCCCCTACAGGAAGGAAGGACTTTGTAGGGCTTGTCAATTAGGCAAGCAAAATAAAATTAGCTTCAAGTTACTTAATAAGAGTGATTCACCTAGGATTTTGTATCTGTTACACATGGATCTCTTTGGACCCAACATATTACAAAGCTTAGGAGGGAAATCTTATACTTTAGTAGTTGTAGATGACTTCTCTAGATTCACATGGGTGTTCTTTCTGAGGAAGAAGTCTGATAACTTTAAGTGTTTGACAGAGTTTCTCAAATGCATACAGAGTGAGTTCAATACTCACATTGCCCTGATCAGAAGTGATGATGGGACAAAGTTTGATTCTCTTCTTATGCAAGAGTTCTGTCAGAGTGATGGGATCAGACACACTTTCTCAGCTCCTAGAACTCCTCAACAAAATGGGGTAGCTGAAAGGAAAAATAGAACTCTTATTGAATCTGCTACTACATTGTTGTCAGATGCTCACCTTCCTCTATCCTTTTGGGCAGAGGCTGTGAACACCTCCAACTATGTGTTGAATAGAAGTTTGATACATAAGCTGAAGGGCAAGACTCCCTATGAATTACTCAAAGGGAAGAAACCTAAAGTAGATTATTTTAAAATTTTGGTTGCATTTGTTACATTCACAATAATGACAAGAAATACATAGCAAAATTTCAAGCTAAAGCTGATGAAAGAGTGTTTCTGGGATACTCCATGATCAATAAAGCTTATAGGGTGTATAACAAATCTACTCTTAAAATTGAAAAATCCGTTCATGTATCCTTTGATGAATCTAACATGTCTTTTAAGGATAAGAATGCTTCTACCATAGAATCTTTGCAGGTACACTCTCTTGCTGAAAATTTGGACAGGTTACATATTATACAAAAGGATGAAAGCAGTGAAGATGAAGAAGATATTCAACATCTTGGAGAAAATCTTCTTGAAGAGTCAGGTGTTGTTCCATAAGAGGAAACAACAATACAGGTTGGTGAATAATCAACACCCCCTGTTGATTTAGTAACATCAAGAGACCATCCAATCTCCCAAGTGATTGGATACATCTCAGCTGGTATGCAAACCAGAAATCAGGTCAATAAAAACCTGATGCACACCTGCTTTCTTTCTCAAATTGAGCCTCAATCCATTCAAGATACAGAACAAGATCCACACTGGATCATTGCAATGCAAGAGGAATTACATCAATTTGAAAGGAACAAAGTTTGGGAACTAGTGCCAAGGCCAAAGGATCACTCCATTGTTAGAACAAAATGGGTGTTCAGAAACAAATTGGATGATCAAGGAGTCATTGTAAGGAACAAGGCAAGGCTAGTTTCTCAAGGATACTCTCAAGAAGAAGGGATAGACTATGACCAGACCTTTGCACCAGTTACTAGGTTAGAGGCCATAAGAATCTTCTTAGCTTATGCAGCACACAAAGGATTCAAAGTATATCAAATGAATGTGAAGAGTGCTTTTCTCAATGGAGACCTCAAGGAAGAAGTATATGTTAGACAACCCCAAGGTTTTATTTCTCCAACTCATCCTGATTATGTTTTCAAATTGCATAAAGCATTATATGGTCTAAAGCAAGCTCCTAGAGCATGGTATGAGACCCTAACATGCTTTCTTCTGAAAAATGATTTTATAAGGGGTAGAGTAGACCAAACTCTTTTTATTAGAACTCATAAGTCCAATACCTTACTAGTATAAATCTATGTAAATGACATTATCTTTGGTTCTACTGATTCAAATCTGTGCAGAAGGTTTTCCAACCTAATGCGTTCTATATTTGAAATGAGTAGCATGGGTGAGCTTTCCTTCTTTCTAGGATTGCAAGTCAAACAGCATGCTGAAGGAATATTCATCTCTCAAACAAAGTATGCAAAAGAACTGGTTAAGAAATTTGGTATGTCTGAAGCATCATGTATGAAAACATCTATGCCTACTAATGCTTTATAAGATGCTGATGAACATGGGAAACCTGTTGATCAGACAACATATAGAGCAATGATTGGCTCTTTATTGTACCTTACAGCTAGTAGACCTGACATAATGTTTGCTACATGCATATGTGCTAGATTCCAAGTGAGCCCTAGAGAGTCACACTTAACCTTAGTAAAAAGGATTCTTAGGTATGTGAAAAGTTGTCCAAATCTAAGTCTCTAGTATCCAAAAGACTCAGCATTTGACTTAACTAGATTTTCAGATGCTGATTATGCTGGATGCAGAATAGACAGGAAAAGCACCAGTGGAACTTTCCAGTTTCTTGGTGACAGACTTGTCTCCTAGTTTTGCAAGAAACAAACATCTGTGTCCATATCAACTGCTGAAGCTGAATATATGGCAGCAGGTAGTTGTTGCTCACAGATCCTATGGATTCAAAATCAGCTCTTAGACTATGGCTACAACTTAGAGAAGTCAAAAATTTTCTATGATAACACTAGTGTTATTTCTATAGCACAAAATCCAGTCCTCCATAGTAGGACAAAACATATAGAAATTAGGCATCACTTTTTAAGGGACAATGTTGAGAAACATAAAATTGAACTTCAATATATCCCAACTGACTTGCAAAGGGGAGATATTTTCACCAAACCATTGGATGAAAAGAAACATACATTCTTCCTGAATCAGTTAGGAATATTAGATGGAGGAAGTTTAAAATAAGCTTCAAGATTTTAAAACTCTAAAATTGACCAAGACTAGGCAAACAATTTGATTTTTCTAGTGTCTATAGGTTGTTTCTGGTCTCTGAAATGCGCTCGATATTTTTCCCAAAGATCGTCGAACGGATATTGACGTTCTTAGAAATCGTCGACCGGAGTTCAGCTCTTTCCAAATAGTGCTAAGCTATCTTCTTCCATTCAGTGATCGTCGAACGGAGCTCGACGCTCTCCAATATCGTCGAACAGAGATCGACGATGTTGAAGACCTTTCAGATTACTTTAGTATCCCAGATCGTCAAACGGAGTTCAACGATCCTTCCTTTTCTACGTCGAACCCTAATATAAAATTCATTTTTCGGCCGTCATTCTCCCTTTGCGCTTTCATACTCTCTGTAGGATTTCCCTTTCCCTCCAAACTTTTATACACTTGGTCTTTTGTTTGTTCATTTTTGCAGGAAAAATGGTCGTTTCTGTTGCAGTTTTGGCAGCAATGAAATTTGATACTGGATTCGATATCGATATGGACTCGTTTGAGAACAGTGATCAGATTTTCAAGGATATTCTGGATTTATTCAAAGATCAACAGCTAGTACACATCATTACCACAAGGATAAAACTGGCTGTAGATGAAATCAAGGAATGGGTGTATACTGCTCACACTCAAGATCAAAATACAGTGATTGGAACTATATCAGGCAATCAGGTATCTCTTACTCCTGCTATATTAACAGAAGTTTTCCAATTAAGTACTGGTCAAGATTCTCTTGAGTTATCTGGAGAAGAGTTTGTAAGTATGCTTGACAGGATGGGTCATTCAGCAACAAACCCTAACAAGCTGCTTAAGAAAAATCTGTCAGTGGAATACAAGTTTCTAGCAGATGTTTTTGGAAAGGTCCTGTTAGCAAAACATTCTGCCCATGATACCATATTCAGGTATCAATTCTGCTTAATGGGTGCTTTGGTGGATAAGAAACAGTGGAATTGGGGAGAAGTTTTCTTTGATCTAATTAAGAAGAAAGTGAATAGGAACTTTGTGAACTTTGGAAGGATTCTAGGGCTATTTCTTCATAGCAGATGCCCTGAGCTGCTTGTTTCCAGTGGGATGCATATCAATGCCTCTAAGAGGTTAACCTGTGCCCTCTTTGGAAAATGGGACAGGCAAATTGCAAAGCCAAGCAGAACCTCTGCAGTCATCTCATCTTCAGGCACCAGGACTGATCCAGTCACTTCCCCTCATGCAACTGCCCCATTAGAAGAACTGCCTGCCTCCTCATCTCCACCTTCTCCACCTACTGTTCCCTCAACAATTATCACATCCACCATAACCATCTCAATTTCATCCCCCATATCCATTCCATCCTTCACTCTCTTAGATGATTCCTATATGGATGATTCTCCTTCCTCACCCCTTGAGCCACCATCTTCTTCTACATCATATCAACAACTACTACAAGAAATCCTTGCTCAACCATCATTCACTCAATCTATCTCCATTCCATTAACTTCCATCTCCACCATTCATATATCTCAACCATCAATTCTACCATCCACATTAACACTTTCTCCAACCACATCCACAGCTCCTCCTACATCCATCTCTGCCACACTCATCTCTACCTCTACTCAAGCACCACTTGAGCAAGTAGATCTATCAGCCATAGCAGATAAGCTCTATGAGTTGTTAGCTCCAAGGCTATCACTCCTGCTGGAGACCTCCCTGGCTCCACTTATGAAATCAGTTCAGGATTTATCTGACAGGCTCTCTTCCCTATATCCTCCTCACGCAATCCCTTCTGTTGGGTGCCTTGATCCAGTATCTAGTGAATCTAGGCAGGGGGAGATGCCATATGAAGTAGAGAGATTGTCTGCTTCAGAGATTCCAGTTCCAGCTCGAGTTCCAGTTATAACAGTTGACCTAAGGTCACTGCTGTCAGAATTTGATACTGCTTACCTCAGTTGTCTTCCAGAGCATAAAACTGAAGATCTTACTAAGGCCATTGTGCCTATTTCTACCTGTGAGCCCAGCATAATATCTTCTTATATAAATTCCTTCAAGGCTGTGGACAGTACTCCTTCAGTTTCTGTTGTTCCTGCTGCTGTTGATGATGCTGTTTTAGTTTCTGATGATGTGCTTATGACAGATGCTAATGACTCTGAGCCTGCTGATTCTGTTGTTATTATTTCTGAATCTATTGTTCTAGTTACATCTGTTAGTGATGTTTTTGTTACTTCTGCTGCTCCTCGAGTTGTTTCTTCTGTTCAAACCCAACAACAAAGAGATTGCATCAAAAGGCTTGATGAACTATATAACAATCCTCAGAGCTCAGATAGTGATCAATTTAGAACTGATTCTGATGATTCCTCTGCAACCATTGCAAGGAAGAGGAAAGCTAGAAGCAAGGCCCTAAAGAATGTTCCCCAGGAGAAAATTAAATCTTCAAATGATATTCCATACTATATTTTGCATAATTGTCCAATTATAGAACCATGGATGCAGTTCTCCAGGAATAAACTAAAGGCAATGAAGAAAAAGTGGAAATATTATAAAGGATCATCTCACTTAATTCATCCTCCTCCTCCTCCTCCTTCACTAGATGCAGGTACTGGTGGAAGTTCTGCTTATCAATCATCTGTTGCTAAAAGTCAAAGCACCTCTCAATTTCAAGGAATATCTTAATCAAGAGAATATCAATCAAGAGGCTACCAGTCCAGAAAAGGATAGTATAGGGGAAATCAAAGAGATTTCAGAGTTTATTCCAAAGGTTAGTCTAGGTAGCATCCTTATCATAGGGAAGGACAAGGTCCCATTGATACTACATCTGGTCCTTTTCCTTATAAGTTAAGAGCTCTAGTTTCTTCCAGAGCTACTCCTGATGATTCTTCAAACAGATATAAACCACCTGTTCCATTTGAAGACCCAGAGAATAATCCTAATTCCTGGACAGCAAGAATAAAAGAGTTGGCTGCACTAGATCAAATTAAGAAGGCAAAAGAACAAGGAAAAGATACATCAAAAATCACCACTCTATCAGAACAGAGAAAGAAAGAACTTGAAAGATATTCTTCCAGCAAATTCTTTGACTCAGAAAGCTATATGAAGCTGCACCTAGAAGCTGTAGTCCCTAGGGCAAAACATTAAACTTTTTGAGGTGCAGATGATGACAGAAGATCCAAGAAAGAAGCTCTTAACCCTAACAGAGAAATAATTCTCAAAAAGGGCAAGGAAAAGGAATGATCATGTAAGCTGACAGTGTTATCTATTCTGAATTTCTAATGTGATTCTATTTGTGTTTCTGCAATGTTGTTTTTATATCTGCATTGTATGCTTTTATTTCCTATGTCATGTAAATAGTAATCCTAACCCAAATAGGGGGAGATTATTGGAACACCATATTACTGATTTGGGCAAGGATCACTATGTCCTTAGGAAAACTGTTTTGACCTCCTTGTATAGTTTTTAAGGTTAATTATATTGAGTCTAAGGGTTAGAATTTAGTCTTGAAAGCTGCCCCCAAGACCCTCAGATCAGATATTCATTTCAGGAGACTAAGTCATTTCCGTCGAGCTCAGGTTGACGAATCGTCGAACTCAGTTCGACTATCTCTGAGCTCAGTTCAATGAGTCGTTGAACGCCATTCATCGATCTTCGAGCTCAGATCGACGTTTCTGTCTTGAGCTGTTTTCCCAATCTCTGAGCTCAGGTCGACGATAGTGAGCTCAGATCGACGATTTCTGTTTCCAGTCTAGTTCCAGTTTCTGAGCTCAGGTCGACGATTTTCTGGAGAGATCGACGATTCTCAAGATTCAAATTCAGACAGTTATGGAATTCTATCTTATTTATTCCCAACATTTATTCCAAGGATCTTGTAGCCGTTTCAATTAATCTGGAGCAAGTTTCAAGGGAGATTTAAAGGAATGTTTTCTAGGACCTTCCTCCAGAGACAAAATTCATTTAAGGAAGTCATTAATGAGTGGCTAACGGCTATCTTGGAGACAGAGAATCATTTCATTCTTTTCAGATCTAAGGGAATAAAAGAGGATTTTTAGTCTGCTACTCCTAACAATAACAATCATACACAGAAAGAGAATAGTCACAGACAGACACACAAAAATAGATTTCTTTCAGAACACACACCACTGAAGGAGATCAACATACAGAAAAGAAGATTTTCTAGATCTCTTTTGACTCAAGTGTTCAAAGGTTTCATCCATCAAGACTCTAGACACTACACATTTCAGCAACTGTTGGAATCATCCTTTGCTGGAGATCTCATCTACTGAAGGTCTATCACCCTAATGCAAAGCTTCTTTTCCTGAACAACTTCCGGATCTCAGGGGGAGCTTTGACAACATCATCCACTAGTCTTCTCTCTGATTGTTGACAGAGAAGAACACCTCACCTCCTTTTTCTGCTGTAAAAGGGTTTCTCAAAACTCCCTTCAAAAGTTTTGTGTTGCTTTCTGAGACCTTGTCAAAACTAAGTGGTGGCAAGACACCTGATCAAAAAATCTGGTTTGGTTTTTGAGCACCTTATCAAAAGCTCATTGGTGCCCAGGACACCTGATCAACTCATCCTGCAGTGGATTCCTACCTAGGGTGGTAGAAGAGTGGATGTACCCAGATTGATTGGGGAACCACTATAGCTCCTTGTGTCTTCTGGTTGCTATATTTTGTTTGTTATGTGTTGTGTTCTTATTTCTTGCTTTCATAATTCTTATTTACTACATGCACCTTACATATATATTTAAATTAAGTCTTCCACTGCAAAATAGTTTTTAACTTGAAAATTATTTTAATATACTCTATTAACCCCCCCCCCCCTCTACAGTTAAGGCAGATCTTATCCCCACTTTCAGAGAGCATTTGCTCTGCATGCCAAAAAGGCAAGCAGACTAAAGCTTCCTTCGAAAGAATTGAAACCAAAGAATCTGTGAGGTGTTTATACCTCTTTCATATGGACTTGTTTGGTACTATGCTAGTTCATAGTCTGGGCATGAAAGTCTACACCTTTATGGTTGTTGATGACTATTCCAGATTTACTTGAGTTTTCTTTTTAAGGAAAAAGTCTGAAACTCCTGATGTCTTCAAGACATTTGTCAAACAAATACAAAATGAATTAAATAGTTTTGTGGTCATAATCAAAAGTGATCATGGAACTGAGTTTCAATCTGAATGCATGATAAAGTTTTGGGAAGAACTTGGGATTCAGCAAGAGTATTCCTCTCCAAGAACACCGCAGCAAAATCAGATTGTTGATGGTAAGAATAGGACTCTCATTGAAGCTGGAAGAACCATGCTGAGTGATTCTTCTCTCTGGGAATATTTCTGGACTGAAGCTATTAAAAGAGTATGTCATGTTTTTAATAGAGCTTCAATTAACAAAAGCCTGAATAAGACTCCTTATGAGCAAATGAAGGGCAGAAAACCATACTTGGCCAAATTCAGAATCTTTGGATGTAGGTGTTTTGACCTTAATAATTGGAAAACATACTTAACTAAGTTTCCTGAGAAGTCATATGGAGGCATATTTTTTGGTTATAATAACCACGGTGCGCGAACAAAAAACAAGTACACCGAAAATTTGGAGTAACAATATTTTTATTATTCAAAAAATATCTATTACAAAGGTTTGACCTCACTTTTATGGAATGGAAGAGAGAAGAGAGATTACAAAAAAGAAATGTGAGGCTAATAATTAAAGGAACAAGCATCTATACAAGCTGCATAAGCCACACGATTAGACTAACTGCATGAGAACTACAATGTGCATGAAACAACCCAACAATATCTTAAAGTCGCCATAGACAAGCCGCTAGACCGCTCGGACACCAATCATCAACAAATCGACTACCAATCTGCTTAGAGAAGCCGCCAGACCGCCAGACACCAATCAGCAATAGCATGGGTACTAAGCCAGTTGGAGAAGCTGCCCGACCTCTAGACAAACCGCCAGACCACCTTATCTCCATACTACAACACTTCCCCTCAAGCTGGAGCATAGATATCAACCATGCCCAGCTTGTTGCAAATGTTAAAAAATGAAGTGGATACCGGCTTGGTGAAGATATCTGTCAACTCGTTGTTAGAAGTGACAAACAGATTACAAATCTATTTCTTTAAAATCTCTTCTCAAATAAAATGACAGTCGCTTTCTATGTGTTTTGTTCTTTCATGAAAGACCGGATTTTTGGAGATGTATATCGCGGACTTGTTATCGTAGAACATAGGAAGAGAATAGTTGTAGACCTCTCCTAAGTCAAGCATGAGAGTACATAACCACTTTAACTTACATGTGGTCGACGCCATACTATGATATTCCGCTTTTGTACTAGACCTGCAGACAACAGACTATTTCTTACTCTTCCTGCTCAAAATATTTCCTCCAACAAATTTGCAAAAGCCCGATGTTGTCTTGCGGTCTACTTTATCATCAGCATAGCTCGAATCTGAGTACGCTTCAACCCTCAAGTGACCATTCTTCTAAAAAAGCAATCCTTTCCCTGGTGCTGCTTTGACATACTCCAATATCCGCAGGGCAGACTGTAGATTACACACCCTAGGAGCTTTCATTAATTGGTTAACCTTACGTACAACATAGGAGATGTTGGGTCTGGTCACCGTGATATAAATGTGTTTTCCCACCAGACGCTGGTACCTCATAGTATCGGATAGAGGAGGCGATTCATCTGTCCATGTTTTGTCTTCTCCAGTAGCCATGGGACATCAGGAAGCTCTAACACCAGTCAACCCTGCCTCTTTTAGTAAATCAAGAGCATACTTCTGTTGGGAGAGGACCAAAGAGTTGGGCTTCTAAGAGATTTCAATCCCCATAAAGTATTTGGAGGAGCCCATATCCTTCATGATCAAGTAGGTGTTGACGAAGGTGTTCCTTTATCAATGCTACCCCAGCCTGGTCATCGCTAGTTAGAAGAATATCATCCACATATACATCAAGGACCACCATACCAGAGGAGGTTTTGCGGATGAATAGGGAGTGATCGGCTGAACTTCTTGCAAAACTAATGACGGCAATAATGCCGCTAAACTTGTCAAACCAAGCCCAAAAGATTTGCTTTAGGCCATATATGGCCTTCTTCAGCCTGCATACTCATGTCTCCCCCTGAGCAACATACCCAGGATATTGCTCCATGTAAACGTCCTTCTGAAGATCACCATAGAGAAACACATTCTTGACATCCAGCTTGGAAATTAGCCAGTCCCTGTTGACAGCCATAGAGAGAAGAACTCGATTGGTGTTGAGACGCGCAATGAGAGAGAACGTGTCAAAGTAATCAACACCATAAGTCTGAGTAATGCCTTTGGTGACCAGGCGGGCCTTGTATCGATCCTCGCTTCCATCCGGACGGAACAGTCGCAATAATGATCTAGCGACAGCCAACCACATCAGTGCCCAAAGGGGGAGGAACAAGGGGCCATGTACCCCTTTCAGTGAGGGTAGCAACTTCCTCATCCATGACAGTATTCTAATGAGGAACAATTAGAGCTTCCTGGTAGGTGCGGGGAGTGGCAGTGGCAGAGATAGCCAAGGCAAACACCATGCGAGAAGTAGTTAGACGATCATAGGAAACAACAATAGCTAGTGAGTGTTGGGTACAAGTCCACACCCCTATGTGAAGAGCAATGGGAAGATTCAGATCGGTGTGTTCCTCAGTTTCTGGGGCATCCATGACGGAGAGAGCTGGCCCAGGAGTAGAGAGACACGGCTGTAGAGAGGAGGGAGATATCTCGGGATGTGGACACGGTGAAGGAGATGGTGGAGACGGTGGAGGTGGAGGAATCTCGGTAGTTGTAGAGGGGACGAAAGGGGTGGTATGAGAAGTAGGAACATTAGGAGGAGAAGAGGAGTCTTGAGAGAAGTAGGATGCATTTTCAAAGAAGGTGACGTCCGTAGAGACGAACTGCTTGTGGGAATCCGGGTCAAAGCAACAATAACCTTTCTGAGTGGTAGAGTACCCCCAAAAAGACACATTTGGTGGCCCGTGGTGAGAGTTTGTCACGGGTGGCTGAGGGAGAGTGCACCAAGGCTGTGCACACAAAGACACGCAGAGGGAGAGGAAACGGATCCTTGCCCGGATAGAGAATGGAGAAGGGGGTTTTGCCGTGGAGAACGGTGGAGGGAATGCGATTGATAAGATAGCAGGAGATGAGAACAGCATAGCCCCAGTAGGAGTGAGGAACCTGCATTTGAGTCAGCACATTGCGCGCGACATCAAGGGCGTGATGGTTTTTCTGTTCTGTCATGCCATTTTGCTGTGAGGTATAGAAACAGCTAGTTTGATGAATAATACCATGTTTCATACAAAAAGAGGAAAATCATGACTAATATATTCTTTTGCATTACCAGAGCGAAGGATTTTAACAGAGACATCAAACTGATTCTTAATCATAAAATAAAAAGATGTCCATACATTGAATATTTTAGAGCGATCTTTTAAGAGATACATCCAAGTACAGCGGGAGAAATCTTCAATAAAAGTTAAAAAATATGAACTACCCCGACCTACGGTGAGTGTAGGTGCATGACCCCAGATATCAGAGTGAACTAGATCAAATGGTCGGGAAGATCCACGACCTTGATTTGGTGGGAAGGAGGAGCGGTGATGCTTGCCAAGCTGACATGCATCACAGTTGAGAGGAGGACTCTGCGGAGGAAGGTGGGGCATAAGCTGATGAAGAAGTCGTGTAGGAGTCTGACCAATACGAAGGTGCCACTAGAGAAGATCAGTAGAGGAGGAGGAGAAGGCAGACAAAGCAGAAACATTGTCGAGTAAGTAGAGGCCGCCACTCTCAGTCCTAGTTGAAATCGTCTGTTATGAGCACGGGTCCTGAAAAGAACAAGAAGTAGGAGTGAATGTGACAGAACACTATAGTTGCTTGTATAAATAAGTAAAAGTTAATAAATTACAAGGGAACTTGGGCACGTAGAGGGTATCTGCCAAGCGAAAAGATAGAGCGACTCGAACCACTCCAATTCCATTGACCGGTAAGGGAGAGACGTCCGCAATATAGACCGGGGTCAACCGATCATACTTTTCTAGAAGAGAAAAACACTGAGGATTGCGGGTCATATGATTGGTAGAACTAGAGTCGATCAGCCATTTACCTTGAGTAGCGGCGTGGACACTACCTGAAAATGTGACCACCGAGACACACTACTTTGAAGAGGAGGTGGAAGAATCGCCAGTTGGTCGAATATGAGGATGCTTCTTCCAGCAGCGATCAACTGTATGGCTGGTGCGACCACTGTGGGAGTAGAGAAAAAGGGAAGCACCGCATTCTCCCGATTTATGCATATGGTCACCAGAGCCATTCCGCTGAGTTTGGTGAGCGTAGTTGTCCGGTTGAGGAGGGGAGCATAACAACAAACATTGTAGGAGAAAGGTAATCACGGCTATGCAGGAAGAAGTGGCATCCAGGGTGGGAGACCCCGCCTCGCTAAGGATCTATTGACGGATCATGTCATAGGACTCAGGAAGTCGCAGAAGGTAGCACACAACCAGAAGCTCCTGGAAGTGTTTGTGTTGCTCAGCCAGATCCGCAGAGAAGGTGCGATTTTGGAGAACTTCTGCTACGAGAGCCTGAACTTGTTGGTAAGCAGTAGCAGGAGACATGGAGGGACGGGCAAAGTGGTCTGCATACAAAGTATAGATGCGAGACGTCTGAGCCCCCTTATAGTAGAGAGTGACAAGATGAATCCAAGCATCTTTAACCGTTTCATCATGTCGGATGACATGTCGGCATTCATCTGAAAGTCTGTTAGCCAGCCTTGTACGGAAAAGAGCGTCGTTGGCATCCCAATCATCAAAGAGAGGGGAGTCTTGGGGAGGAGGGTCATCGCTGAGATTATGGCATTTGTGTTGAGAGCGTAGAACGAAGGTGAAGGAGACACTCCAGTCTGGATAGTTGGGACCGAAGAGTTTGGCGATGGTGCCAAGGTTGCCCGAAGGAGTAGGAGGAGTCGGAGGAGGAGCGGCAACGGGAGTAGTGGTGGTAGAGATATCAGAGGTTGCCATTGAAGAGAACAGAGAGCAGCGAGAAGAATAAGTATCGACTAGAAAAGGACGGCGCGACGACTAAGCACAGGTCGCGACAAGAAGAACTGGTCGCGGAAATAAGAATAGGTCGCGATGACTTAAGAAGAGGTCACGATGACTTAAGAATAAGAGTGGCTAGAAAAGGAGTGTGCGGCGACTAAGCATAGGTCGTGGCAAGAAGAATAGGTCGCGGAGACTTAAGAACAGGTTGCGGCGAGAAGAAAGTGGAATCAGAGAGGTCACACACACAAAAGTGCAACGACAAGGAGAGAAAGAAACCACGCGAACAGGGTACAAAAAGGTGGAAGAAATAAATCGCGAAGATCGGTCACGAGAAGAAAGATCAAGCCGCGCGGACAGGTCGCGCGGACAGAGAAAGCTCACAGAATTAGGAGGAAAAGATTGAGTCCTTTGAAACCATGTGCGAACAGAAAACAAGTAGACCGAAAATTTGGAGTAACAAACATTTTATTTTCAAAAAAAGTATCTATTACAAAGGTATGCGCTCCTTTTTATAGAATGAAGGAGAGATGAGAGATTACCAATAAGCAACATGAGACTAATAATTACAGGAACAAGCATCTATACAAGCCGCATAAGCCGCGAGGTTAGACTAGGCGCATGACAACTATAATGTGCAGGAGACAACCCGACAATATCTTTAAGTTGCCCTAAGCAAGCCGCTAGACCGCTCGGACACCAATCAACAACAACTAATTTACCAAGCCGCTGGGAGAAGCCGCCAGACCGCCAGACACAAATCAGCAACAACCCGGGTACCAAGCCGCTGGGAGAAGCCGCCAGTCCGTCAGAGAAACCACCAAACCTCCCTGTCTCCATACTGCAACACATAGTATGGCCTATAAGGTAACTTAGGGATCATGTTGTAGAGGAGTCTCTTCATGTTGTATTTAATGAAAGTTCTATGTATTATAATGATAAGCCATGTACATCAAGCACAATAGGAGAATACTTGAAGCTAAAGGAGCCGTCAATATAAGACTTAGTTCCAGCAAGCCAATGTATTCAAGATGGAGTCAACATTATTGAGGAAGAACTAGCATAGGAACAACCAGAAGTAGAGACTCAGCAACAACATGAAGTTGTTCAAAGAGAAGAGGTCACATTTCCAGTTGCTGCCAGACATCTAAGCAATCATCTAGGGGAACTGATCATTGAAGATGCAGCTCATGGTGTGATCATAACAAGTAGACATCACAACATTGTAATGTACTCAAGTTTTCTATCTCAAACAGAACCAAAGAAGTTTTAAGATGCTAATATAGACCCATTTTGGATAGGGGCTATGCAGGAAGAATTGACCAGTTCAAGAGATATAATATTTGGAAGCTGGTTCGCAGACCAGGTGACTATAACATCATAGGAACCTAGTCGATCTATAGGAACAAACTGGATGAGAATAGAGTTATAGTCAAAAACAAGGCAAGACTGGTTGCAAAGGGCTATAGAGAAGAAGAGGGTATTGATTTTGATCAAAACTTTACACCAGTGGCTAGATTGGAAGCTATTAGGCTCTTCCTGGTATATGCACCGTACAAAAGATCCAAGGTTTACCAAATGGATGTGAAGTCATCCTTCCTTAATGGTAACCTCAAAGAAAGGGTCTATATTGAGAAACCCTTAGATTATGCAGGTTATAAAGAAGACAGGAAAATCACTTCAGGTTTATGTCAGTTCATTAGAAGAAGGCTAGTGTCATGGAGAAGCAAAAAGCAAACAAGTGTAGCAATATCCACGACTGAATCTGAGTACATTTTAGCTGGAAGTTGCTGTCCACAATTGCTTTAGATTCAACATCAATTACAAAACTATAACATTCAGCTAAGTAAAACTCTATTATATTGTGATTCTAGTAGTGTAACGACCTAGTGAGGACCCCTAGCGCCGCCCGGCCCACCAGCACCCAATGAAGGACCCATGGCACCACGGTGGTACAGCTGGAATCTACAAGTACTGCAGGACATACACCCCAAAGCATATCCGACCTGTTTATCAGCACGGTGCATTATTTCCATAGGGTCTCGAACCCGCAACCTTGATAAGTATCCTTTAGTACCACTACTCATCACCAACTGAGCTGGTGGGCTGGGCGGTGCTAGGGGTCCTCCCTAGGTCGTTACAAAAAAGTGCATATATATATATATATAAAGATATATAAACATATATATACTCTTATACTTTTCACCTTCTTCCTCACATCATCACCGAAACAGAGAAGTGAGAGCGTGCCATAGAACCTCCCGTTCGTGAATCTTCTGGTGGACGCCGACGGTGCCCCAGTGCTCGAAATCTTCAACCAAGTATAGATCTAGAAAGCTCTTGTCGAGAGCTACGCCATCGTGGTAAAACTTTTCCCGTTTATTGAGTTTCCTCGTTAGGTCTTTTCGGCTCTAACCTCTATTTCGACCATTTTTGTCAAGATTTCCACTTCCCCCATCTTCTTTTGCCCGGATCTGTAATGTAGAGTGAATTGGAGAACTTTTCCTGTAAAACCAAGGCAAGTGGTGGTTTTCCCTCGTTTCTCCTTGTCCAATTCGATGGTAATTACTAAGTTTTTATGTTCTTTAACATTTTTTGCACTTTGTCTTCCAATTTATTGCTATGATTAACCTTCTTGTTGATCACTTGGTGTTGTAATATTTTGTCATGGTGAACTCGATCTTGTCAGGATATTTTTAATCATTCTTGAAGTGTCTTAGTGATGGCTTTAAATGCCTTATTTCTTGTTATTGAATGTATTATTATTTATCTAGGATTGTAAATCATTCGTAAGGGTTGATCAACCATGTCTTGAATCTAGAAATGTCAAGTAGAATCTAACGTGCCAAATCTCGAGATATATGTCGTAGTTTCTTTGTGCGTTTTCTTAATTGCGGGAGTTAGTGGATGAAACCACCTCCACAATGTTTGATTCCTTTATTAGTACCTTGTGGAAGCCTACCAGGTTTTTTGGGCATCTGCGGTGTATGGTGGAGAATATGAGACTCACTCACAGTTAGACGGATTTTATATTTGTGAGGGTGTGTCCAGTTGAGTGACCACCCCGCCCGTGTTTTTGGCTAGAGTCGACCATAGGTGCCTAATAAAGGTTTTGTTATTTCTTTCTTATGATTTATTCATGTTGTCACCTTATAGCATCATGTGTCTGGTGTACTCTTGTTGTACGTGATTAATCATGTAAGAGTTCTTTTTCTGTTGATGTCTTGTTTCTTTTTGTACTTTACTTTAGTGCTTTTGGTCTTGGGTTGTTACCCATTTTGACCTTAGTTTAATTTGGCTTATTTTTCTACCACCATTTTTACCTTCTTGCTGAGGTATTATGTCTTTGGAATGCCTCAGGTTTAGAGTAGTAGCAGATAGCAGAGCTGGTTTTGGATTTCTGGGCGGCAGTGTTGGCCGTGGTTGTTGCCTCGTCTTAGCGAGGTAGTTTATTGCTTATTTTTGTTTTATTGTTTCAGACATACTTTATTGTATGTGGGTTTGTGTCAGTTGTTGACGCATACAAGCTTGTTATTTTTAGATACTTGCTAGCTGCTTAGTTTTCTATATGTGGATGTTGATTACTTGCTCTCTGGGAGGATTTATGCTAGGAATGCATGTTAGGTATTTTTAAGTATAAAATCTACTACTATTACTTCATGCATTCCATAATTTAAAACCCTAACTCGTTATATTTAGCAACCGTAAAAGCTATCTTTACTACTATTATAAATTTAGGTCCTTCCATAGCATGAGTTGTTCTTTGGGAACATTTATACTCATGTACGATGTTGGAGTCAATCTAAACAAGTATGTTTCGTAGCGTATAAATATATTTTGATTCGTGGACTAGATAAGCCACTAAGCCTAGGGATACAACAAACTACTGCAATTAAACATATTTTTACCTTAAAATAACTTAAAGAATCTTTCTTCATGATTAAGTAGGTGTTTGCCTGAGCATCCGCAGTTACCCCCTACTGACGTGGCATCATGCCGTGCATTTTCCTTTACTCTGATAAGTTATTATATGCGGTGAAAATGCGGGTTGTGACAACTAGTTTCATTTCAATTGCAAATAATCTTGTGTCACATAGTAGAACTAAACATATTGAGATTAGATATCACTTTATTAGGGAGCATGTAGAAAAGGGAGACATTAATCTAGAATTTCTTTCTACAAACAAAAAGATTGCTGATATTTTCACTAAGCCCCTAGATGAAGAGAAATTTAATTTCTTTAAGTTTGAACTTGGCATGTTAAATTTAGAATAATTACTGTATATATAAAGACTAATAAAACAAGAATAAAATTTTAATCAGTAATTAAGTTTACTTAATTAAATATCAAGTAAAAACATCTAAGTCTCAGATTTCTATAGTTCAGGAGAATTTTTTTTGGCAAAGTCAAGAGTTGTGTAGAGACAACAGAGAATGTGTTGAGACATCAAAGAATGTGTCGTGACACCAAAGTAAGTGTCGAGACATCAAAGGGTGCTGAGACCCTAAGGTATATGTCGAGAGACATTATTCTTCTGTTATCTTGTGTCCACACATCTCGAAAGACAATTCTTCCAGTGTCGAAACTAGGTCTTTTCCGAAAAATTTAGAAAAGTCAAAATGGAGCGCTCCTTTTCGTATTCAGGAGAGCTTAGACTATAAATATGGTATGAGAACAGAGGTCGACTACGCCTTCTTGAGATCTTGAGAGTTTTATTTTTGAGTGTCGAGACCTAGAACTCCATTTCGTCGACACACCTCTTTTGACTCCTTCACTCGCATGGCACCCAAAAGTGACGATAACATCTTCGAAGGCTATGAATTTGTCCGAAATGGATTCAACTGGGCATCTGAAGAAATTAAGAATGTAATAACCCTAATCACTGAAGCAGGATTGGAATATCTGATTTCAGAACCTTCAAATATCTGAAAACGAGAAGTTCTTGAATTCTTTTTCAATGCTCATCTCGACTCAAACACAAAAAAGATTAAGTCCAAAGTGAATGGAACAAAGTTCAAAATCATAACCAGAAGACCGGTCATGATATTTCACTTACAAAGGATTGATCAAGAAGATAACCGAGATTCTTCCAAGACTGTAGAAGCTTTGGAGTGGTGTGGGTTGGCTCCAACCATAAAGCTTGGAAGCACCGTGGTCAGAAAGGGAATGAATACTCAAGGAATATTTCTGTCAGAGATAATAGGAAAAGTGTTGTTATGCAAAACAGGAGCACATGATAGAATCTCTGCTCAAATGTTTGAGCTGATGACAAGGATAATATTCAAAGTGAAGACCGACTGGAGCAAAATTATGTTTGATAAAATAGCAGAGAGCATCAAGAAGCCCATTATGGGAAGGATTATAAGCCTCTATTTGGTTCAAGCACTTCCTGACAGTCTCAATCTCAAGATTGGATCTAAGATCAATCACATGAGAAGAATGGACATGAGAATACTAGCATTATGAGATAGGTATTAACAAAAGAGACACAAGTACTAGTGAAAAAGAAAAAGAAGAAGAAGAAAGTAGTGGTTGTGGAAGAACAATATTATAGTTATTCTGAAGAATAAGGGAGCTCCAACACAGAAAAACATGATGTTGCAGCTCCAAAAAATTCTCCATTGACCTCTCCTGGTACTAGAGATTAGGTGCAGGGGTAGACAATACTAGAGAAGGATCGCATTGAGGGGGAGAACCCCAATGATCTTCCAAACATAGAAAATGTTCCTGCACAAGATGTGCAAGTGTCTAATAAAGAGAATGAGAATGCAGTTGATGCATTGAACGACAAGTGTACCGGTCGCATAAGTAATATAAAATGAGTGGCTTTCCCAAGTATCGATCTCTTCAAGGAACACAGTAAGGGGGGAGTTAATATCGAGGATAACTTGAGATTGAAGTCCTTAGGTCGGAGCTAACTATGGGGGGTTTTGGTGGTTACGATAAAACTAAAGAAAAACACTAACAACTACTCCTATGCAACGCCGCTATGCGATGCTTCGCCAGGCGGATGGAAGACTACACGGGCCGCTATGCACCGAATCGCTGGGCGAATGGACGAGTAGGCAAGCGTAAGAACCAGGATTTGAGGGTCATAAGAACCTCATCGCTGTGCACGCTTCTAGCAATTTCCAGAATGGCAAGAATGGATGGATGGCGGATGTAAATGCGGGCGCAACTCAAGCAACTTAAGCGTAAACAAAACAAGTTCACATAGACATAAAACTAATAATGTTTACAACTAAGAGCACATCATCAACACAAAAGTTCTAACAACACATAAACAACAATAAAGGAAGAACAAGTCAAGAGATCGACCGAATCCGAAGGCTCATCGAGGGGTCGCGGAAGGAATCGCCGGGTTGTCAACCCGCGTCCAAACTCGATCATCAACGACGTTCGGGGTAGAGAAGGGATGTTACTACCTCCCAATGGACCCGTCTTCTTCGTTTCACGATCCGAAAGAAAGTTGCAAGCTTCCCTTCGCTTGTTAGTTATGGCATCGAAGCTTGAAATAAAGCTAGAAGATGAAGGAGAAGGCCGAGAGCAAGCATCGACAAGGTATAGGCTTCGCGAGCATGGCATGAGCTTCTCCCCTTGGTGGAAGATGAAGGGCGGAGGTGGAACAATGGATTTTCTCCCTAAAAATGAGGAGGAAATGGCTGGAATCGAGTCGTCCTCCTAATGGCTGAAAATATGCGCTTACATAGAAAAAGATCAGAAAAATGGTCACGTACGGTCCCGCGCACGACCGTGCGCTTACCGTGCGTTATTAACTTCCAGATCTGGATCGCGGAAGAATATGCGTTGACCCGTGCGTTTTAATCGCGCACGGGCGATTCCGCCCGTGCGTGAATGAAATCGTATGGGTAAAACCAGAGTGCAGTAATGCAGGAGAAAACAGTGGAACCATGCGTTTTACTCGCAAACGGGCGCTGTTGTCCGTGCATGAAGGAAACGCACGATTAACCACAGATCACTGGAAAGCTTGGCAAAAGGTGCAGGCCGTGCGATTCCTTCTAGCACGGTTTGGCCGAAAACATGCGGGAACAAATCGCACTGGTAGAAATAGATGCCCCAGGAAAGTTGTGTAAAACACACGATTGGACTAGAACCGTGCGCGAAGAAATGTGCATGACCATGCGTTTTATACAGAAACTGGAAATGGAATTTGGGACATCCCGACTACCTACACAACAATAAAACCAGGCTGGAGCATAAGCTTCCAGCACCAAAATGCAAACAAAACTAAACAGAAAGATAACGTGGAGCACCATGTGCATACCCCCGACAATAGAATGCGCAATTGCACACCCTTGGGCCAAAACAATGCACTTAGCGTGAAAAGTTGTATAAATGAAATATCAACGATAACATACTAAAAGTGTAGTGCAAGTGCGTGAAAACTACCCCAGATGAGTCCGAAAAACCCTATATAAATCGGAATCATCACACCACCAAACTTAAACATTTGCTCGTCCCGAGCAAATCTTCACTAAGCGGAGTAAAAGAAGTCTAGTTGACTAAGCAATTGCAAAAGTGGAGTACCATGCGAAGTCATAACCTCATGTACAAAAAGTAATAGTAGAAAACTCTTCTATGCATGCAAAATAATTTCTAATTCCTTTAAACGTGAACAAGATATTACAAATACTCCTAAAGTGAAGCACGGTGAATCATTCGGCTGCACGTAGAATGAAAGCAGGCAGACAATGAGGTGAGCATTGCCAAAGATCAGGTCTTAGGAAAATCTTCAAAGTAATCCACCAATGTTGGTAACCATATGCTCGCTCATTCACACTCTCTCCACGGCACTAGTTTGACTCAAGCATGAATCAGTAGGACTTGGAGTATAATATAGGCTTAGGACAAGGCGAGGTATACAAAGGTAAACAGGTTGGACACGCACAACCAAAATAAGATCGCCCGAAAACACTCATAGCTGAACTTAATGGACAAACACGTGCGGCGCACCACCAGACTTGGACTTTTAACGGTGCGTGCACGCCCATAACGAACACAACTCAGCAACAATATATTTTTTTCTTTCTTTTCTCTTTTATTCCACGTTGAGAATTTTCATTTCATGTACTATTATATATTTTTTTTCTTTTCTTTTTCCTTTTTATCCAAATAGCCAAAACAAGCCGAAAAAATTGGAACACCATAAATTGCCCAACACTCACATAACTGCCACACATAACAGAGATAAACTACAACAACAAAAACTAGCCGAGCGACCAAATTTAGATGTGCGAGTAGGAAAGGCTATATGGCTTTGGTAGCGAGGTGTAGGGATGTCAAAGGAGCGGATAGGCTCAACGGGGATATCAACGGATAGATGTCGAGAATGATACAAGGCTCAAACTAGACAAAGTAACGGCCTACATCACACTCACGCTAGACTAACCATGCACCAATGCTTCGAGAGTAGCTTGGGGCAAGTTCTTACCCACCGAGAAAGATAATCCTTCCTCCTGACTCGAGCAAAATGAGTCTAGTGACGGCTACACACATCCCTACACTACCGTTTGATTCACACCGAATTCACCAACGTTTGAGTAGAATAAAAAGTATTTTACGCACATATAAAAATATAAAACTATAAGCATACAGAAAAATTAAATCTACTCCAATTTATACATGAGACTAGAGCACTCTACTAGGAGCACAGCAAGGTCAACATTTTACTCTGTCTCACAATCCTAAGCCAGCACCATAATTTTCCCAAATCTAACAAAGAAACGAGTTTAACTCGCAGTACACAAAAAGTTAAGCATGTGCTCATGTGGGTGTAATGTTGTGCGATGCGATGAACAAATCAAAATATAAATAATAAAAGCTTCTAGTATGCGCATGAAATGTGCGCGTGCAAAAGGTAACACATACTGACTCTCCCCCAGACTTAAACTAAGGTACATAGCATATGATATGGAAATTTAAATCTAATATAGACAAGGGAAGAGGTTACCCAATGCTCAGGCAGTGAGCATACCAGAAGACGAGTGAAAAACACAAAAGCAGCTCCTCCATACGAAGAATCACAACCCTGCCAATACGAGTTTATCATGAATACCTGCAGGGGTGAGCTCCGCAAAAAAAAAAGAAAAATATACAATATATAAAGAAATACAGAGCTAAGATAGACATGAAAAATAAAAATGCAGGAAATGAAAGATAAGTACTGGGGTTACTGTCATCCTAGCATGACTTATTCAGCTAAGGAAAAGGTTCTAGCTAATGGGCCTATGAAATAAAAAATGCACAGGTAACTATTCCAATATCTATTTCGGTAATGGGTACCGATACGGTCATAGAGCTGTTACCCCTCTACCTGAATAATAATACCTACAAATTCCAAGTAGAGGAAACAGAATGTAAGATGAGGAGGAGGCCTGGTCCTCACTCATCTCACACAAAAAATCCTTGCCCTGCAAGGTATCATCCACAACAGGTCTGCAGGAGGAGAAGACAACGAATGAGGCTTTCTCAATGGAGGAGTGATCAACCTCCTCGCATATAAGGATGCTGTGATCATTGACTTGAGCAGAGTGCTCCAAGTCCTCCTGAAGCTCCTGCGGAGACTCAACCCGCACAGGCTCAGATGCAGAAAGGGGATCAAGAAATAAAGGAGAAGAAAAACTTAAATAATCAGAAAAAGGGGGAGTGGTCCTGGTCTCACTCCCAGCAGGATCCAAACATAAATCACCGTCGGTGTCATATGATTCATAGCGAGGGGAATCCGAGAGCTCGAGGTCCTCGGTGGTGTTTTGGACCTCCTCATCCAACAAGGAAGTGAAAACTTCCTCATTAGAAAGGATCTCCTCATCAACACACCTCGGTGCGTCCACATGTTCCAAGACATAATACTTTCCATTAATGAAAATAATATCCTCGTCACACATGGGCACATCCTCAGGCTCAGACACAATCCAGCCTAACATCATCAACCAACTCACTAAAAATTGGGATAGATAATTCTTGCAAAGTAGGCAGAGGAACAACAACATCAGAGAAAATATGTGCGGGTTCCTCCGGGTGTCAATCCAAAAGAGCGGAAGAATGCATAGGGAGAGACGACACCACAATGTCGTCACACCGATCAGCAGAAAGTCTGATGGGCATATCTGCAGCAGTCCCCCATAGATAAAGTGGTGCTGCGAATATATCATCAGAATCACAAGTGGCGGCCATCTGAGTGAATCAGATACCCAGTTCTTCATCCTCCTCCAGCTGGCGCTGAAATTCTGCGCAATCTTTCAACACGTGGTCGGTGCTACGACAACACAAACATCATTTTCCATTACTCCTCGGTCCAGGTGGGACCGGAGACGAATAAGAAAACGATGAATGCGTATAAGAGGAGTGACCATAAGACCTGGGTTGGGTCTATGAAGTACCATAGGAAGATTGTGCTCCATACACAGAA
Source organism: Platanthera guangdongensis (assembly GCA_039583875.1). NCBI lineage: Eukaryota > Viridiplantae > Streptophyta > Magnoliopsida > Asparagales > Orchidaceae > Platanthera > Platanthera guangdongensis. Next base: position 78,693,036 of record CM077150.1, on the reverse strand, counting down.
CCACGAGAATTATGCTCTCAATCTTCAGTGGGGTACTCCTCACTACCATGCCTATAATCCCCGCAGCATCGACAACATATATTAGTGTAGGAATATATGATGCAACAAGAAGAATTCACCAACAGAAAATTTGTATGCAACAATTAACTACACACCACAGATAAAAGAAAAGGAATGTCTGCTGCTGAAAAATTAAAACTAGAAAAGGAACAAAGAAAAATAAGAAATGAATTCTAAAAAAAAACAAAAGCAACGAAGAAAGATGCAATGCACAAATGGAAAAGGACTTCTATCTCTTATCTCCCTCTCCAAAACACACATGACTGTGTTCCCCGGCAACGGTGCCAAAAACTGGATGAGTTGAACGGCAAGTGTACCGGTCGCATAAATAATATAAAATGGGTGGCTTTCCCAAGTATCGATCGCTTCAAGGAACACAGTAATGGGGGAGTTAATATCGAGGAGGACTTGAGATTGAAGTCCTTAGGTCAGAGTTAACTATGGGGGGTTTTGGTGGTTGCAATAAAACTAAAGCAAAACACTAACAACTACTCCTATGCAACTCCGCTATGCGATGCTTCGCCAGGCGGGATGGAAGACTACACGGGCCCCTATGCACCGAATCGCTGGGCGAATGGACTAGTGGGCAAGTATAAGAACCAGGATTTGAGGGTCGTAAGCACTTCTTCGCTGAGTACGCTTCTAGCAATTTCCATAATGGTAAGAACAGATGGATGGCGGATGGAATTGCGTGCGCAACTCAAGCAACTTAAGTGTAAACAATATAAGTTCACATAGATATGAAACTAATAATGTTTACAACTAAGAGCACATCATCAACATAAAGGTTCTAACATCACATAAACAACAATAAAGGAAGAACAATTCAAGAGATCGACCGAATCCGAAGGCTCATCGAGGGGTCGCAGAAGGAATCGGCGGGTTGTCAACCCACATCCAAGCTCGGTCCTCAACTACATTCGGTGTAGAGAATGAAAGAAAACTGTTGTGGACCTAAATCACCTAGAGGGGGGTGAATAGGTGGTTTGTGCGTCTTTTGCGGAATAAAAAATAATTAGAGCACTGCACAGAAATATCTACCAATATCATAGATGACACAAGATGTATAGTGGTTCCCCAACCTTGGGTACATCCACTTTCCCTCACCGATCTAGCAATCAACTAGACTCGGCTACTCCACTATCTCGGATCAAAAACCGATCCTACCCTCGGAACAAAGTTCCTACAAACTCGATCCAAACAAAACGGATCTACACATCGGAAGATAACACTTCCTACAAACTCGGAGTGAAAAACTCCTACACTCAGAGAAGATTTCTCCTACAAGATTAATAAAGAGTTTACAAGAATACAAACAGTAAATCACTCAGATCTGAAGGAAACGGCCAGGATCTTCTTCTTTTCAACTTTGTAGCACTTTCAGAAATCAGTGAAGAAGTTCTCGGCCTCGATCTGGATCTACTCGCTTTTACAGAAATCAAGAGAGAATATGATCAGTGAAGTCGATCTCGATCTGTAACTTTTCTTCAGAATAATCCTCTGAAAGTAGAAGCTTTGGCCGGAGAAGAAGGCGGCGGCGACGGCTTCCGTTTCGCGAAAGTCAGAGAGGAGGCGGCTGAAGAATATTTCTCGAAAAAGAAATTACAAGAAAGCTTTGAGAATACTTAGGGTTTGTCATTTTCTGATAAGACCTTATATAGGAGAGACTAACGGTCATAATCGGTCATAATGATGTACACGTGGACCAATCATGTCGCGTGATTTGAAAAATCCCGTCAGAAAAATGACTTAGAAAAATTTCGGAAAGATTTGGCCAACTACACGAGTAAGTCAATAACTACTCGAGTAGTTGAATAACTAATCGAGTATATGATGGGAAACATACTCGGGTATGTATAAAAAGACAACTCGAGTATATAGAGATCAACTACTCGAGTAGGCAGACAGAACTACTCGAGTATGTGAAGGGACCTACTCGAGTATATAGAGGATCTACTCGAGTACTGGAAGAGCTACTCGAGTATATTACATAACCTACTCGAGTACAAGAAGTACTACTCGAGTGGAATACTTAGAAAAATTCTGAAGAGGTCTGCTGGCAACTACTCGAGTAGTTGAACTAAACTACTCGAGAGAAAGTAATCTACTCGAGTAGGTGAAAGTTCTACTCGAGTAAAAGACTTAGAAAAATTCTGGAGTAGGGAAATAGCAAGATACACGGGTGACACATGAACTACTCGAGTAGGTAAAATGAACTATTCGAGTATGTTTCTATCTACTCGAGTATGTGAGTATACTTACTCGAGTATATGACTTAGAGAAATTTAGGTGAGAAAAACCTTATGGTACTCGGGTATAACGAGCAATCTACTCGAGTATATAAGCATGCTACTCGAGTATATGACTTGGTCTACTCGAGTAGGTGACTTAGCTACTCGAGTATATGACTATATCTACTCGAGTACAAGATTCCTTTACTCGAGTAACTTATACCCAGACTACTCGAGTAGGTGAAAGCTCTACTCGAGTAAAACACTTAGAAATTTTCTGATGTTGGAAAAACTGATTCTTCTAGAGTAGCCAACTTCCAATGCCTTTCCCATAGTCCAATAGCTTGAATATGAAGTGTATCCCAATAGAGAGACCACACATGAGTCAACACCTTGGAATATGCAATGAGGGATTACATTGCACAGTTCCTGTGTTTGGTGACCCACTGTGGGCTGGCATTGGCCTACACTTCCCAGTGAAACTCATGCAAATATATAGCTCAAACCAAGCATCAAATACAACTTAATTCATCTTAGTTCCAGGGTGACTTCATCAAATCTGGGTTCATGTGGATGAAATACCCAACAATCTCCCCCTATTTGTTGAAGTCAGAACCCTTTACACTAAGGTGAATTATGGACATAAAAGAAACTAAGTAGAAAAATATGAGCAGGTAAGCAAAGGATAATGAAAAAGATAATTAGACAGTAATGAAGAATTGTATATATATGTAAGTTTCCAAAAACATCAAGTCTATAATTTGTCATTTCAATTTCTCATCATCTTTTAGGTTTGGGCTTGGGATTGCTGCTTATCCATCTTCTCTTGTTGTCTCCTTAGGTAGCTGAATGGCTTTGGGAAGTATTTAGGAGGCCTTGGAGAAGCAGCAGGGTTATTTCTCCCAAATTCTCTATCATGGAACTTCCTTTTCAGCATAAACTTCTCATATAACTCTCATTCCTGGGAACTGTAGTGCATGTTTCTGTTCTCATTGTGATCCATGACCAACCTGAGTGTGTCCAAGATGAGAGACTTTGAAGTTGGAGACCAGGCTTCAGCATGTTCAGGGGCCTTAGAAGGAGCTGTCCTGCTGGCAGAGGGACCTTCACCAAATTTTCTTTTCTTCTTGTGGATTCTGATCTCTGGAGGGGCTTGAAGGAATATATCAGCAGGATCTTCTTCTTCCCAGCCTGGAACATAAGTGTCTGGAGGAGCAACTGAGTCTCCAGGCCTGGCGGAGAAGGTAGGTTGTTGCGGAACGGCAGGAGCAGAGACATATGTGGCTAGAGGATTGAGATGATGGGGAATGATGTTTGGGTCAACTGCAAGATCTGGCAAGATCTGATTGTGCATCCAGACAGCAGTGTCATAGGTGTGAAATTTGACACTCTGTATCTGGGAAAGCACATCATCATGAATGGTCTTTACATGAGCTTCCCATTCAACTGTCTTCTGGGCAGTAGATTTTTCTACCTGTTCTTTGAGTTCTTTTATCAAACCCTCCCCCTTTCTAATTTCAACAGATACTGTCTCTATGGTGTCATCTTTGAAAGTGCCAACTTCTTCATATATCTTCATTTTGTTGGCTTCAGTCCTCTTGTCTAGCTCAATCTGATTGTTGGCCAGGGTTACACCTTGTTCCATGACATTGCCAATACTAGTGATAGTATGGTCAAGAGCTTTGCCATCAAGTTGGAACAGGTACTTTAGCTTGTCAGTGTTATGCTGAATTTCAGCAAAACCTCTGCTCATCTCAGTCTCAAGAGCAGTGACCTTGTCAGTGACCACCTTTAGAGAGGTGTCAAAATGATGTCTTTGTTCTTGAAGAAGAATGACAATACTTTGCAACAGATCTGAGGAGGAGGAAACTGTAGCAGCAACAACAAAGGGAGCAACAGTAGGGATAGGAGGAGTTACCCAAGGAGCTATTTCTTCAATAAGCACTGAGCTGAGAGCTCTGGTGGTAGGAATGACAGTATCCAATTCTTCTGTATCATGGGGGAAGGAGAAATCGAGGTTTCTGAGAGGGGCCTCAGCTAGCCCAGGAGAAGGCTCATCAGAAATAAAAATGGTGTCTGGCTTATCTGCTGGAGGAGGAGGAGAAGGTGTTGGAGATCTGGCTGGAGAATGGGCAGGAGACTGTGCTGGAGACAAGTCCTTGTGATGTTCAGTGGTTGGAGCTGGAGGAGATAGAGGAGGAGGGGGAAGCACATCTTCAGTAATCTTTGCAATCATGGCATCTATGGCAGCAGCTGTGGGCAGAAGAGTGTCTTGAGGTACTTGATCTAAGGAAGTGGCTGGACTCTTTGGAGTATGAGGTAGGGATGGAATCTCTGGCTGAGGAGAGGGTTGCCTGACTGGGCTAGATGGAGCAGGCTCCCCCCTCACTTGGTGCACCAGAGGAGCTGGCCACATGATGAGGAGAGGGAGATGGAGTCCTGTCCTCTACATCTGGAACTACTGGGATTGCTGAGACCTTTGCAGCTTGGGCAGAGTTCTTGAGCTTGAGATCCCATCTCTGAATTGAAGAGATGGAGACCTTATTCATGTGGTGAAGTGGAGTCCCTTTTGAGAAGTTGAATACTTCAGGATTTGTTTCATGAAGGAGCAGAGATATAATTCTTGCGTAGTTGGGGGATTTCATGGTGTCCTTTATCTTGTCCAAAATCAGCATACCAAATTGGTATTTCTTGCGGCAGACAATGGCTTGCATTATATCGAAGAAGTATGAGGGAATGTCTCGGATGGAGTGAGTCTTGCACAGTAAAAATTTTCCAATAACATCAACGAGGAATTTGCCTTCTGCATTCATATCTGACCTTTTGAAGTATTGAGCATCAGTGGAAAAGCCACAGAAAAGGGTTGTCCTATCGGAATCCTCAGCAACTAGGTGATCTTCTTCATCAACAATCGGTAAACGGAGAAGTTGAGAGACAGGGGTCTTGGTGAACTTTAGTTTCAAACCCTTTACTGTAGATTTTAGGACTTTGCCATTGCGTCGAACCTTGAGATTTGAGAAGAATTCTGCAACTTCGGGGAAGAGAACGCGACAGGGTTCTTGGAGGATGAAGGAGAGGCCGGTGGTGTCGAGAAGAATGAGGAGGTTGTGGAAATCGTCGGAAAGCTATGCAATACCGTTGGTGACGAGTTCGGAGCCGACGCCGATCTTGTGAGAAGTCGTCATGGAAGCGAATGCCTGGAGGAAATTAGAGAGAGAGAACTCTGCAACTTCGGCGGAGGCGAGTCGGCAGGGTAGGTGGAGAGACAGGGGGGGGGGGGGGGTACTCGAGAGATAGAAATGATATCGAGTAGGTTTGATGTTTCGGAATTTCATATATATATAACTATTAAATTTCCGCTAATTAAGTTAAAGAAAGAGGCGGCATATAGCCTTGGGTGGCGAATAGAACAATTTTTGAAAAACTGGGAATCAGGACACGAGAGAGAGAGAGGCTACTCGAGTAGGTAAAGGAGCTACTCGAGTAGGTCGACTGGAGTTACTCGAGTATGTGAGAAAACTACTCGAATAGATAAGGACTTACTCGAGTAGGTGAGAGACTTACTCGAGTAGGTATTGACTTACTCGAGTAGGTGAGAAACTTACTCGAGTAGGTCTTTAGATACTCGAGTAGGTCAGTACACATACTCTAGTAGGTTCATTCATATACTTGAGTAGGTCTTTAGATACTCGAGTATGTCTCATGCTTCTCGAGTTGAATTTTGAAAAAGTTGAGAAAGAGTAGATTTTGACTAACCCTTTGCAATTACTTGCTTCTTAATCATTCAGCCTTCTTTAGTGCTCTTTGTTGAGCATCCCAAGCTCTGTCTTGAAGAACGAGAACTTGGTCTCGTCCAGCGGCTTTGTGAAGATATCTGCAACTTGCCTATCTGTAGGCACATATTGGAGATCTATGTCTCCATGCTCCACATGTTCCCGGATGAAGTGGTACCTTAGCTCGATATGCTTTGTCCGGTTGTGAGAGACTGGATTGTTGGCTATTGCAATTGCGCTGGAGGAGTCACAGTACAAGGGAATATCCTTGAATTGCATGTTGTAGTCCTCGAACTGATTCTTTATCCATAGCAACTGTGAGCAACAACTGCCTGCAGAGATATACTCTGACTCAGCTGTTGAGATTGCGACACAGTTCTGCTTCTTGCTACTCCAGTTAATTAGCCTTCTTCCGAAGAATTGGCAAGTCCCTGAGGTGCTTTTTCGGTTGTCTTTGCTACCTGCAAAATCTGCATCTGAAAATCCAATTAGTTCGCTGTCATTACTTCTTGGGTAGCATAAGCCAAGATTTGGTGTGCCTTTAAGGTATCTCAGGATCCGCTTTGCAGCAGCGTAATGAGATTCCTTAGAGTTCACCTGAAATCTAGCACAGACACATGTTGAGAACATTTTGTCAGGCCTACTGGCAGTAAGGTAGATCAAGGATCCAATTATTCTTCTGTACTTGGTTTCATCAAAAGGTTTCCCTTTTTCATCCTTGTCCAGAGACATAGTTGAGCCCATTGGAGTTCGCATAGAGGTTGCGTTCTCCATTCCGAATTTCTTAATTAGCTCTTTGGTGAATTTGGTCTGTGAGATGAAAATTCCATCTTCAGATTGTTTCACTTGAAGCCCTAAGAAATACTTCAGCTCGCCCATACTGCTCATTTCAAACTTCCCTTGCATAAGTTTTGAGAACTTTTTGCAGAGGTTGTTATCTGTAGAGCCAAATATAATGTCATCGACATAGATTTGCACTAGCAAAATCTTGCCTTTTATTTCCCTAAGAAATAATATCTTGTCTATCTTTCCCCTTATGAACTTGTTCTCAAGTAGAAAGGTAGACAGCGTTTCATACCAAGCTCGAGGAGCTTGTTTCAGACCATATAGGGCCTTGTGCAGAAAATAGACATGATCGGGAAAGTTAGGATCAACGAAACCTAGAGGTTGTTCCACATACACTTCCTCCTTTAAGTTACCATTCAGGAAGGCCGACTTCACGTCCATCTGATAGACGGTGAAGCCTTTGAAGGCAACATATGCTAGGAACAACCTTATTGCCTCCAGTCTGGCCACTGGAGCATATGTCTGGTCGAAGTCGATTCCTTCTTCTTGACGATAGCCTTTAGCGACGAGTCTGGCCTAGTTCTTTATGATAGTCCCGTCTTCATTCATCTTGTTCCTGAAGACCCATTTTGTTCCAATGATGTTCTTTCCCTTGGGTCTTGGAACCAGCATCCACACATTGCAGCGCTTGAACTGATTTAGCTCTTCTTCCATTGTCATTATCCATGATGTGTTTGAGTTTGCTTCCTCAAATTTCTTTGGTTCAACCTGTGAGAGAAAACTCAAATGAAGATTCTCATTAGTTGTACCTCTCCGAGTTCTGACACCATCCCGGGGATCTCCTATGATCTGGTCCATGGGGTGATCTTTCAGATGTCTGAGCTCTAGAGTCCTTGCATCTAGATTATCTTCAAGCACCAGAGTGATTTCTTCATCCTGGATGACTTCTTCATTTTGATCATCAGCCTCTCCAATAGGAGTTGGAGTGGTGATCTTAATGAACTTCTTGCCTTCTTCTTCGGACGGATCATACAAGCTAGTTTCTTTCAGCTTTTCACATGCATCTTCAATGAGCACACTAGACGGATTGCTTTGCAGCAAGCTCGTCTCATCAAATACAACATGTATCGATTCTTCCACCACCAGGGTTTTTCTATTGAAAATCCTGTATGCCTTACTATGGCTATTATATCCTACAAAAATACCTTCAAAGCTCTTTTCGCTGAACTTGGTGGTATGATACTTGCCATTGTTAAGTACGAAGCATTTGCAGCCAAAGATTCTAAAGTAAGAGACTGTTGGTTTTCTGCCTTTCAGAAGTTCGTAAGGAGTCTTATTATGGACTTTGTTTATGAGTGCTCGATTTTGCACGTGGCATGCAGTGTTTACGGCCTCAGCCCAGAAGTACTCCGGTAGTGAAGCATCACTCAACATGGTCCTGCAGGCCTCTATGAGTGTTCTGTTCCTTCTCTCAGCCACTCCATTTTGTTGTGGAGTACGAGGAGAGGAAAACTCATGAAAGATACCTAAGCTTTCACAGAATTCTGTCATGGCCCCAGATTTGAACTCTGTTCCGTTGTCACTTCTGATTTTGACTATGGAGCAGTTGTATTCATTCTGGACTTGCCTGACAAAATTGGTAAAGATATCGAAGGTATCTGACTTGTGTTTCAGAAAGAACACCCACGCAAAGCGCGAGTAGTCATCAATAATTACCAATGTATATTCCTTACCTCCCAAACTTCTAATCTGCAGTGGACCAAACAAGTCCATGTGCAATAGATTGAGACATCTGTTAGAGTCTTTGCCAATAGTGCTTTTAAAGGTAGCCCTTGTTTGCTTGCCTTTTACGAATGCATGACAACGTCTGTCTTTGACGCATTTGACATTTGGGTCATCACGTACCAAGTTCATTGAAAATAATTTATTAATTATTTTGAAATTAATATGTGCTAGTCTCTTATGTCATTGGTCACCAAGAGACGCACTATCTTTTGCCAAAAGACACACTGGTGTGGAGGAATCTATACAGATGAAATTTAAACAGAAAATATTCCTGCTTCGAGTGCCGGATAGAATCGTTTCCATATTGTCAACGGATTTTATCAAGCACTTATCAGCATGGAACTCAACTATGTATCCTTTATCGCAGAGTTGGCTTATGCTAATGAGATTGTGTTCCAATCCTTCAACATAGGCCACATCCGAGAAGGATACATTATCGTTAGTAATCATACCATAGCCTCTAGTAATTCCACGGTCTAAACCTCCAAAGATGACCTTTGGTCCGTTCATGACTGGAGTAAAGTTCTGAATGAGGCTTCTCGTCCCGGTCATATGCCGAGAGCATCTGCTGTCCAAGTACCAGATAGGCATTTTGTTGGCCTTTGGACATCCCTGCAATCACAATCAATTCGCCTTAGGAACCCAAACACGTTTGGGTCCTTGGTCTCGGGTTAGAGTGCTCCCCCTACGAGTGTTGGCATTATGAGCGGTCTTTCTCATATTACTGACATGAGGGGTTGCAGCGTTTCTGGAATTGAACCAGCAATCTATGGCGAAGTGACCAACCTTGCCACAGCACCAACAGTCAAATCTGTTGTACCTTTGCCTCAAGATCTTCTGCTTGACCTTTTGGAACTTTGGTCTAGCAGGGGTAGTATTCTTAGAGGAAGATGTCTCATGATGATGGCAATCACATGGCTTCTTCTCCTTTATGGGCTTCTCTATAACAGGCTTTGTCTTTGGTGCGTTCTTGAAGTTATGCCCATGATTGAAAGGGTCATAGCTCTGAAGAACAACTTCTTCATAAGGTGCCTTAAAGACACTTTCGCCAAAGTTTCGGGGTCGAGCCCATCCTTGATAGCGGGACTTTGGCTCTACATAAGTAGGCCTAGCAAAGTGCTCGTATGATGAGTCAAAGTCAAACTCATTTGTTGGAAAGATGACCTTTCTGAATGTGGTTTGATTTTGAGGGGCTTTTCCCATTTCTTCGGCTGAGGCCTTTTTGGCGGCCTTATTTTTCCGTTGATTCTTGTTTCTCCTAGAGGATTTACTAGGTGCTTCTTCATGGCCTAGTCCAGCTCCCTTGGCCTTTGCTGAGAATTCAGCAACGAATGGAAGAACTGTCTTGGGCTTAGAGAAACTCTCAACAAGTTTCCTTTCAGCCGCAAGTTCCGCTTCCAACCCTTTGATGATCTTCTCCTTCAGGTCAAGGTGCTCAAGAGCCTTGTTATATTCTTCAATAGTATTATTGAAGTTTTCCTCAAGGGAGTCAGTCTTTGCGACTTTATCTCTCAAGTTGCTCTCTTCGGCTTTTAGAGATTTGATCTCTTTAGCCTGAGTCTTCACGACTCGACGACATTTGTCGTAATCCATGATTAACTCCTTATACTAGGCCATCAATTCTGACTCATCGTCAGAGGATCTACTCTCGCAATCATGTTCAGAGACTTCAGACTCTGAGAGAGGGGTGTGAGAGTTTACCTTCCCAGTGAACTGGGGCTCTTGTTCACCATCTGTTTGAGCCATTAGCCCAAAATAAGCTTCTTCTTCTTCGCTTGACTCTGAGGAGTCGGAGTCGCTAAGAGTCTTGCTCCTTTTGGCTATGAGGCTCTTCTCTTTCCTCTTCCTGTTGTGTGAAGATTTCTTGTCTTCCCTTCAGCCACCCTCCTTCTTCTTGTGCGAGCAGTCAGCAATGACGTGACCTGGCTTATTGTAACAGTAGCAAATGATGTCAGTTGAAACGTATTTGTTCTGTTTAGTGTTATACCTGTCGTGGCTGCTTGAGCCTTTTCTTTGTCAATCGTCATCGCGCCGCGATCTTCTGTGTGAGGCATCCTTGCCTTTCCATTGTTTCTTTTTATTAAGAAACTTCTTGAATTGCCTTAAGAGCAAGGAGAACTCTCCTTCAGATAGTTCAGAGCCTGAGGTGCTGGGCTCTGATGTTTCTTCTTCTTCATCAACTTCTGGAGCTGGAGCGGGGGAGGCAGCCTTAGTCTTTCTGGAGGTCTCTGCCTTTAGAGCGACTGATTTCTCCTTTAGAGCAGACCTGCCCTTCTCTTCTTCAGCTTTTCTTGTATTGATTTGGAGTTCATAGGACATAAGCTTTCCAAAGAGATTTTGCGGGTCCGTTTCAGCTAGCTTCCCGAACTCCCTGATGGCACATACCTTGTTATCCCATTCCTTGGTTAGGGATCTCAAGAATTTATCGTTCAGTTCTCCGTTTGTGAATACACGTCCATACACCCTTAGGCCATTTACAATCTTGAAGAAGTTCTCAAAGGTGTCGGCAATTGTTTCCTTGTTCCCTTGTCGGAACGCTTCATATTTTTGATTGAGAAGGGATCTCCGATCATCCCTTACTTCTTCAGTCCCTTCCATCAAAGTGACTAAGGAGTGACATATCTCCTTAGCTGATTGACAGTAAATCAAATTCTGCAGCATCGAGTCATCGACTGCACTTGCTATGATGTTCTTAGCTTTCTTGTCGAGAGAGACAAGTGCAATCTCGTCTTTGTCGAGATCCATTAGCATTTTGGGAACTTTCTTGGTAGGGTCGATAGTGGACATAGTCATGGGAATGTAAGGACCTTCTTCAACGATCATGAAGATCCTTGGATCCACAACTTCCATGAAAACTTTTATCCTTTCTTTCCACATGGGAAAGTTGTTTTTATTGCAAAAAGGAAGCTTGGCAAAATCATTGCCCTTGTCCATTTTATGGTAGAATCTTTCAGACAACATATCTGGATATGATCAAGGGGTTAACCTATTAACGATCAACCTGGATCTGATACCAATTGAAAGGAAACTGTTGTCGACCTAAATCACTTAGAGGGGGGTGAATAGGTGGTTTGTGCGTCTTTTGCGGAATAAAAAATAATTAGAGCACTGCATAGAAATATCTACCAATATCACAGACGACACAAGATGTATAGTGGTTCCCCAACCTTGGGTACATCCACTTTCGCTCACCGATCTAGCAATCAACTAGACTCGGCTACTCCACTATCTCGGATCAAAAACCGATCCTACCCTCGGAACAAAGTTCCTACAAACTCGATCCAAACAAAACAGATCTACACCTCGGAAGATAACACTTCCTATAAACTCGGAGTGAAAAACTCCTACACTCGGATAAGATTTCTCCTACAAGATTAATAAAGAGTTTACAAGAATACAAACAGTAAATCACTCAGATCTGAAGGAAACGGCCAGGATCTTCTTCTTTTCAACTTTGTAGCACTTTCAGAAATCGGTGAAGAAGTTCTCGGCCTCGATCTGGATCTACTCGCTTTTACAGAAATCGAGAGAGAATATGATCAGTGAAGTCGATCTCGATCTATAACTTTTCTTCAGAATAATCCTTTGAAAGTAGAAGCTTTGGCCGGAGAAGCAGGCGGCGGCGGCGGCTTCCGTTTCGCGAAAGTCAGAGAGGAGGCGGCTGAAGAATATTTCTTGAAAAAGAAATTACAAGAAAGCTTTGAGAATACTTAGGGTTTGTCATTTTCTGATAAGACCTTATATAGGAGAGACTAACGGTCATAATAGGTCATAATGATGTACACGTGGACCAATCATGTCGCGTGATTTGAAAAATCTCGTCAGAAAAATGACTTAGAAAAATTTCGGAAAGATTTGGCCAACTACACGAGTAAGTCAATAACTACTCGAGTAGTTGAATAACTACTCGAGTATATGATGGGAAACATACTCTGGTATGTATAAAAAGACTACTCGAGTATATAGAGATCAACTACTCGAGTAGGCAGACAGAACTACTCGAGTATGTGAAGGGACCTACTCGAGTATATGGAAGATCTACTCGAGTACTTGAAGAGCTACTCGAGTATATTACATAACCTACTCGAGTACAAGAAGTACTACTCGAGTGGAATACTTAGAAAAATTCTGAAGAGGTCTGCTGGCAACTACTCGAGTAGTTGAACTAAACTACTCGAGAGAAAGTAATCTACTCGAGTAGGTGAAAGTTCTACTCGAGTAAAAGACTTAGAAAAATTCTGGAGTAGGGAAATAACAAGGTACACGGGTGACACATGAACTACTCGAGTAGGTAAAATGAACTACTCGAGTATGTTTCTATCTACTCGAGTATGTAAGTATACTTACTCGAGTATATGACTTAGAGAAATTTAGGTCAGAAAAACCTTATGGTACTCGGGTATAACGAGTAATCTACTCGAGTATATAAGCATGCTACTCGAGTATATGACTTGGTCTACTCGAGTAGGTGACTTAGCCACTCGAGTATATGACTATGTCTACTCGAGTACAAGATTCCTTTACTCGTGTAACGTATACCCAGACTACTCGAGTAGGTGAAAGCTCTACTCGAGTAAAACACTTAGAAATTTTCTGATGTTGGAAAAACTGATTCTTCTAGAGTAGCCAACTTCCAATGCCTTTCCCATAGTGCAATAGCTTGAATATGAAGTGTATCCCAATAGAGAGACCACACATGAGTCAACACCTTTGAATATGCAATGAGTGATTACATTGCACAGTTCCTGTGTTTGGTGACCCACTGTGGGCTGACATTGGCCTACACTTCCCAGTGAAAATCTTACAAACATATAGCTCAAACCAAGCATCAAATACAACTTAATTCATCTTAGTTCCAGGGTTAATTCATCAAATCTGGGTTCATGTGGATGAAATACCCAACAAAGAAGGGCTGTCACTACCTCCCAATGGACCCGTCTTCTTTGTGTCACGATCCGGAAGAAAGTTGCAAGCTTCCCTTCGCTTGTTAGCTATGGCGTCGAAGCTTGAAATAGTGCTTAGAAGATGAAGGAGCAGGAAAGAAGCAAGCACCAGCAAGGTATAGGCTTCGCGAGCATGGCCGGAGCTTCTCCCCTTGGTGGAAGATGAAGGGCGGAGGTGGAACGACGGAGTTTCGCCCTAAAAATGCGGTGGATAGGGCTGGAATCGAGTCGTCGTCCCAATGGCTTAAAATATGCGCTTAAATAGAAAAAGATCAGAAAAATGGTCACAAACGGTCCCACGCACGACCGTGCGCTAACCATGCGTTATTAACTTCCAGATCTGGATCGCGGAAAAAAATGCGTTGACCCGTGCGTTTTACTCGCGCACAGGTGATTCCACCCGTGCGTGAAGGAAATCGCACGGGTAAACACAGAGCGCAGTAATGCAGGAGAAAATAATGGAACCGTGCGTTTACTCGTGTACGGTTGCTATTGCCCGTGCATGAAGGAAACACACGATTAACCACAGATCACTGGAAAGCTTGGCAAAAGTTGCAGGCCGTGCGATTCCTTCTTGCACGGTTTGGAATAAACCATGCGGGAACAAATCGCATGAGTAGAAACAGATGCCCCAGGAAAGCCGTGTAAAACACACGATTGGACTGGAACAGTGCGCGAAGAGATGCGCACGACCGTGAGTTTTACACAAAAATTGGAAATGGAATTCGGGACATCCCGACTACCTGCACAACAAAAAAACTAGGCTGGAGCACAAGCTTCCAGCCTCAAAATGCAAACAAAACTAAATAGAAAGATAACGAGGAGCACCATGTGCATACCCCCGACAATAGAATGCGCAATTGCACACCCCTGGGCCAAAACAATGCACTTAGCATGAAAAGCTGTATAAATGAAATATCAACAATAGCATACTAAAAGTGAAGTGCAAGTGCGTGAAAACTAGCCCAGATGAGTCCGAAAAACAATATATAAATCAGACTCATCAGCAGTCTCTAAGGAGACAAAGGAAGAACTTCCTATGAATAAAGAGGCTGATATCCAGGGGAAGATATATTCCAAATGATTATTATTCTGATGTTTCAGCACAACTGAAGGATGAAACCATGGAGGAACTCAACCTTGGTGAAGTAGGTGTAAGGGTTGAGGGGGAGATAGCAGATCTGGCCCCAAACAATAAAGGAGCTAAAGATCCTACTTCAGTTGAAGTTGTCAGTTCTTCAGATTCTGATGAGGAGGAAGCCTCTCAGCTCAAGAAAAGTAAAATTGAGGAACTTAGGAAAAAGAGTAAGAGCTATAAAAAGACCATTCAATCTGGAACAAAATTAGCTCATCCTCTGGATTTCAGCTCCGTATTGATTTAAATGCAAATAATTCTAGATCAATAAAGAAGTCAACGATAAAAATATGTAGATGAAAGCACTAATCAGGAACAAATCCAGCTAGCACAAGATATCAAATCCATTAGATTTGAGGTCAACTTGTTGAAGAAGGATACGACTGACTTCATTCAAATAGGAGCAAATATTATAGTCTACCTTGCTCAATAGCAGAAGGAGTCAATGGAGACTCAAAAAGATATTGCTGTTAAACATGGATATGTCCTAGAAAACCAGACATTAACGAATGAAAACATGATAGCATTGCATGATATTTCACTGGTAAAGCTAGCTGAGCAAACTACAGCTCTTGAGACAAAGATAGACGCTACCTCCAAAGATGTTGAATCTCAGCTATCTATATATTCATACTCTTTGGTTAAGGAATTCAAGTATTCTGGCAAAGAACTAGATGACCACTTGCTCAAAGTAAATAATAATTTGTCTTCAGGGATTAATCATCAAGAAGGCCAAATCAGATTTCATAAAAATGACTTAAGAGATCATATTGAGAGAGAAGTCATAAAGGGCGAGAGAATGACAATAAAGTAAAGCTCTGAACATGCTATTTGGACTTCCAATAGCATCAGAGGCACTCTAGGTTTGTCTCCTCTTGATTATGATGATTAAACTACTGAGTCTGGCTGCAAACCAGCTCAGTTTGAGGCTATTCACAATGCAGTACAGAATATGTACAACCATACACCACAGGTTAAGAATGTAGTATGTGAGGATGTAGAGATGGCTGCCTTGCTCAAAGAAAAAGAAGCTCAATTATCTAAAAGGAGATTCAGGGAGCAGGCTGAAGCAAAGCCAAATTTTGAGCAGTGGAGTCCAACTTCCAGATCTATTATACTCACTACATGGAAAGCAGTTAACACCAATATAGCTGACAGGGGCAAATATTACTCAGAACAATAATGGGTCAAGCATTCAAAGCAATATGAGATCATTCATAAGCCATATCATTATGTTTAAAGTTAAAGTCTCAAGGAAGAAAAAATCTTGAAGGCCATGGATGACAAGGGAAAGAGGAAGGTCGTTGATGACATGGTGCCTGAATTTAAAGCTAAAGTACAATTAGGAAAAAACATTGTCGTCAAAGAGCCAGAACAATCTTAGATTATTTCTCATTTCTAGAAACTAAGTAATTTTGTAATAGTACATTGTAAATTCAAAACTGTTTAAACAATGGCAAAAATGAAATGAACAATTGTATTGGCTCTTTACTATTTTTGTCTTGTTGTGTTCATTTTTTGGTATTTCAATAATAGTACTTAACATTTACATCATAATTATCAAACTTTGGTATTGTGGTGTATATCATTGAATTGGGGTTATGACTTCTTCAAATAAGTGGAGATTGTTGGGTATATTAGAAATAATGTACTTGATTTGAAGAAGCCTTTTCAACTAATTGATTACACAATTATGTATTTGATGTATATTTTAGTTCATGCATGTAGGTTGTTCTGTCACATTGATTGGATAGGTGGTCCAAGTGATATTGACAGGTGGACTCAAAGAAGATGACTGGAAAGGCAGTTGCTGAAAAAAATTGAGTAAGTCCACAGAGGTCGAGTGAAGCTAGTTCAATCAATGTCATACAGCTAATAGTGTTGAGTGAAGTCAGGACAGTCAAAGCCCATCAAGTTGTAGTGCAGAAGAAATGACTAAGTACCAAAGTGTCGACACACTTTACAACTATATCGACATATTTTTAGGAGAAGTGTTGATAGATCAATTCAGCTGTGTCGAGACAATTAGGTTATCTTGACACCTTGATGATTCAAGACAACAGTGTCGACAGAACAAGTCGTATGTGTCGATTCAATTTAGTTATCTCAATAGCTTGAATATTCAAGAGAGCAGTGTCAAGACAAGTCAGATATCTCAACACCTTAAAGCTGAGGATAGTAGTGTCGAGACAATATAACTGTCTCCACATAATGAAGAACTGAAGTGAACACTTAAAGTAGATGTAGAGACACATCAGACTTTTGTGTCGAGACAATTCAACTGTCTCTACACAGTGTATACTTAAAGTAGATGTCAACACCCAACAGATAGTTGTGTTGAGACAAGTCAACTGTCTCAACAGCTTCAAGTTCAGACTGGAAATTCTTCCAAGTATAGATGTGTCGAGACTGCTAAGATGTCTCGACACCTTACAATTTACACTAAGTATTATTGTGTTGAGACACTTGGTACTTCTCGACACTTATGATTCTGAAGTTGTACAGAGTCAACACAGAGGTGTCGAGTCAAGCCAAAAATGTCATGTCAGCTACAGTGACTTGATATGTCGTCAAAAACATTTTGAAGGAAGACTTAGAGTATGATGGCATAACGATGATGTCATTAATCAGATGTCAGCGACTACATGACCAGTGAAGGCTATAAATAAAGGGGTCATATACAGAAGACATATGAATTAAATAGTTCAATCTTTCCGATTTCTCACTAGTCAGAGAAGGGCGACAACTCTAAGAAGAAGGAAGATGCAGGTCTTTAAGAAAGTCTTCCGATTCTTTCAAAAAGTTGATCAGAGGATTAAGGTTGATCTATTCTACAAGTTCTTCAAGGAAATCATGTCAATCATCATCAAGAACATTGCAGATCCAGTGAAAAATCATTTCACCAAGTTTGCTCATCAAGAACCAATCTTATGCCGCTGAATTGAAGAATCTGAATTCTCAGATAAGTTAGATCTCAGAGTTACTATTTTCTGAGATTACTTTCTTTCTCATTTTCCTCATTATTCTATAAGATCTCTTTGAGATCTGAGTGGGTAGGAGATATTTTCTCTGAGTTATAATCCTGAATTATAAAGGCTTATGTAGGTGATTTGTGTGTGATCACTAAGGCGTAAGTCTATGTTATAAAGGCTTAGGTAGGGTTCTTGAGGACCTGGGGTAGGTGATTTGTGTGGGATCACTGAGGTGTAAGACTTGTATAGTTTTAGGTAGGGTTCTTGAGGGATCTGAGGTAGGAGATTGGGTGGATCTCTAAGTTAGGATCAGTGGGTCTGAGTTGTAGGTTTCTTAAAAGAAACTAAGCCTATAAGATCAATGATTTGAGTTGATCTGGAGGAGATATAACATTATCTAGCACATTGCTAGTAAGAAAGAAGGGGTAAAGTGGATGTACTCTAGATAGGGGAACCACTATAAAATCTCTGTGTTATGTGGATTGCTTGTGCTATGTTCTTATGAATGTTTATTTTCAAGTATCTTCTGAACCTTTAGTATAAGTGACAAAGAAATTTATAAGACACCTATTCACCCCCCCCCTCTAGGTGATTAACTACCCATATATTTATCTTTTAGATATAAGGTCTTTTCATTTAACAATGGAAACTCAACCTGCACCAAAGGTCATATTAGGGGATGAAATATTTAGTCTGCTAAAAAAATATGATAATGTGTTTTTGGAAAGCTTCAAAAGAAAGATGGCGTGATGATACTTTTCTTACATATAACTGGAAGAAGTTACGTATTTTTTCAGTTACTTTATTGGAGTACACTTAAGATACGTCATTGTCTGGATTACATGCATATTTAAAAAATTAAAATGAATAATATATTAGGTACTTGTTGAACATTGATGGAAATAAAAAAAGATGATTTGAATTTTAGACTTGACCTTTATTAAATGGGGCTGATATCATAGTTACATCCGGTAGAAAAATATGGTCACTATGTATGCCACAAGGATGCTTCACATTTATATTTGTTAAATGAATGGAAATATGGTGGATATTCATCAAATTTAAATTGATGTATAAATATTAATGTAGGAAAAGTCACTAGAATGAAAGCTCATGACTGTCATGTTTTCATCTTAGATCAATTCGCTCCAGCTTTTCATAGCATTGTTTGCAAAGAAGTTTATGACCCCCTGGTTGAATTAAGTGCATTTTTAAGGAGTTGGGCTCTAACATACTAAGTATAGAGGCGTTGGATAAACTTGAGTGTAATATTTCTATCACACTTTGCAAACTTGAGAGAATATTTCCTCCTTCATTTCTTATAATTATGATGAACTTACCAATTCATCTTGCATTAGAAGCAAGAATTGTTGGCCCCGTTCAATATCAATGGATGTATCCAATTGAGAGGTATGTTAATTAATTATTATTATTATTTTACTTAATCATATTATGTATACTAAAATATTTGAATTAAACAGATATTTATGTACACTCAAATCATTTGTGTGAAACAAAGCACCCTCATATGGTTAAATGACAAAGGGATACCTAGTATATGAGTACTTAACATCACCTAAATAGAAATGATGAAGGAAATGTTTGGCAAGATTTTAGATTGTCCATTTTTCAAAAAAACTAGGAGGTAATTATGTAACGGAATACAAAAAGATCTTATATATGATGATTGACATCAGGCTTTGTTGTACATACTAATAAATTGTCCAGAAGTAGAACGATTTATTGAGTGAGTTTCATATTATTACTCTTTATAATTATATTATTTTTTTCTAATATAATAAATTTATTAAACATTGTATTAATAACCAACATCATCGGGAGATTTTATGTGTACACTTTAGAGATATTGAAAGTAGACATGATACTACTAAGTTAGAACTGAATTATATTCGTAGTTTATTATTTTTATGCGTACACTCTATAGGTTCTTTATCTCTATAAGGTATCTCAGCTTGTACAACTGAATTATATTCATTATGGGAGCTTAATTTGATTACTAGATCCAATAACACCAACATGTGAACATGTGGTAATCACTTTTTTTAAAATTCAATGACAGTCATATGGAGCTTGTCCTTCCATGAACTCATCCTTAATCTCCTTCCATCCTGCATTGCATGAAATGGTTATAAACAAATCTGGCTTGCCTCCGTGCTGAACATTTGGCATAATATCTTGATATCACTGATACATATCTCTTGGCCAACCTTTAAATGAAGATGGTAGCATGGTTCTGTTTTCGACGTTACCTAATTTGAAACAACAAAGTAAAGGCTTGTTAAAAATTAGACTATATACTTATATTTCCAATAAGAAGTGAGTTTATCAGACCAACTTTATTTTTACCCGCATTAAAACAATTTTGCAACCCTGAATACAGTTCTGTGCGCAGGTAACTTTGATGGGATCTAATAAATCGCAATTTTTGAGTTTCAATTTTTACACAGTTGTCAATCACATATTGTTGTAGTAACCTTCCGCTAGAAAATTATATCAAATTGGAAACAACCCTAATCTAATGAAAAATCAATAAATAGTTAGAATAATTTCAAAAAACTTAAAATGTGGCATCTCCAAAACATATAAAATAAGGTGTGATTGCTTAAAGCATGTATGAATAGTAATCACAACATATGATTTTTGAGTTTCTAATAGAATGTAAATTGCTAGGCCAGCCAAACATCCCCAATGATAACAACAAAGGATATTGAAGTGGGTTGTAGTAGCCAGAGTATTCTTGAACATTCTGAAGATTCCCTCCAATCATTTGAATAATGATCTCTTTCTCGTGATTTTTGTCCTTCTTGTCCAACTAATATAACTGTAACTTGAGAGACTGAAGGCATAGTGTATAGATGTTGATTAGTAGGATATTTTTTATAACCAACTTGCATGCATGTATGTTTGGTTGGAACGATAGTTGTCGGAACCTCTGAACGAAGGGATTGAACATATCCAATATGCTTCTAATTTTCTATAGGAGCTCAAACCTAAGCTCATTATTTCTTATAATCGATTCGCTATCTCAAGCTCATTATCGTAGATAAATAGTTGAAGAAAGCATGGTCTTATTCCATCATTTGGGGTTAGGTTTCTGATGCGATGATATATGGATCCATGTGCCCGAAAGCTATAAATTCCTTGGTGAAATGGGTCTATCGTGTTATCAAGAGTTACACCCAATGATGTGAAGGAGAAAACATGGTTGTATACACACATATGTTGCCTGAAATGCTGACCTTCCTCAGATCGGTTGGTGTAGACATTGACTAGTCTGTAGGTAATGGGATTTCAGATATTGATATTCTTCCTTTATTACAACACAATGAGCTTGTCTCTTTACGAAATGGTCTAGCAAGAAAGTGGGGCAGGTTGTCAGTGAGTGTAGTTCAAAGAGTATTTTAGAATGAGTTAGATAGAAATTTCTAGTGCAATTATGTAGAATATATGTCCTTGTGGTTGCATTAATATCATCATCACTATTTTCTTCGACACTGTCATTTTTTGTGTCTGAACTATCATTGTTGATTGGTGCAATAGCTTGGGTGAAGTATTCTCGTATTTAGTGATCATTTAAAAGTTCAAATATATGAATTAGTGAAGACACAAAGATAGTTAGTTTAGTGTATCATGAGCAATTGTTGTAACCAGCGTTGATGTTGAACGTTTGCCAATTTCAAAAGTTGAATGCATGTTCATAACATTAGACGTGTTCTTTGTTGATCTTCATGAAAATGGCGGGTCCTCATCTTCGGGTATTTTTGGCAGCATGTTGTTGAATAGTCATATTTCTTCTTCATATGCTGGTAGATTTTAGGTGCAATAAGCGAGTACGTCTTTTTGGTAGTTGTGTGATAACAAAGCAGTTACATTCACATGCATGAGATATTGTGTCGAGGGATATTTGTAAATTTGGGTAGGTAATTCTTGGAGTTAGTAGATTTTGAAGCAACTCTTGGCTTGTAATTATTGGAGTTATTGTTGTTGTTGTTGAACACTTAACTGTTTAAAAAGTTGAATGCATGCTCACAAAGTGGGCATTGTTCTGTCTTATGGTTCATGACAATGTTGTTTTGCTCGTCTTCTGCTATTTTTGTTAGCACGTTATTGATCAGTTATATTATTAATTCATGCACGGAAAGAATCGCGGTGCATTAAGCATGTACGGCTATCTAGTAGTTGTATGTGTGTTTTTCATGTGTTGTATTTACATGACATATTCTATTATGTATAAGGATGTTTATAAAATTGAGTAGATAGTACACGGAGTCAGTAGATTTTGAAGTAATTCTTGACTTCATGTGTCTTCCATTGTAGAAAAATGTGTTAATGGGTTCTGATTGCTGAAGAGGAATATTTGAACAATCAATTATCAGACTTTTCATAAGAAGAAAACTTGATTGCACTTGTATAAGACAATACATGCATGCATGATGTTCGACTCCACAAGTGTGTTCGTATGAAGGAGTAGTTGAAATAATTTTCCGGGCAATCAGTTTTGATGTTTGAGTTGTAAAAAATAATATGAAATTGAATTAAGTAATAATCTGATTGTAACACATACATACATGATGTTTGACTCCCAGATAATTGGAACAGCTATAGTAAAAAACAATTACATTTTTTTCATTTCATATATCTAATTATAACACATACAATTTTTTAATAGGAACGCCATTTTTAGGTGGTGGATTTGAAGTAATCAGTTCATGTATAAAATTATTTTGTAAATTAACTAGGAGAAAACAAAAAAAAAAGTAAAATCTCCTCATAGTTAGTGTAATAGAAAATACACAAATAATTACAGATAATGTCTTGCTATATTATAAGCTCATAATATTGAAAGTTATATATAAGAATGAAGAAAAACCATCCAAACATTATAAAATATAAATACTAATACCGAACAAGAATGTGGAATGGTTAAAAACTGAAGGAAAGTGATCAAACTAAAATGTACAAAATAATTGAAAGAAGAGTAGTATATTTGGGCATTTCCATATCAACATTCAAAAATACCCATAAGCTAAATTAATTTAAAACGAAAGAGCTGGAGCTTGGTGGTCATTTCCATACTCCCTCTCTATATATGTATATATAGTGATGTAAAATGCTTTAGGATCATTTTGGTTCCATATACATTGCGATTTCAGTGACTTGGGGGCGTTAACGCTCAACTTATGATATGTATTGAGCATAAATGAAAAAATTTGAAAATAAAATTCCCCAAATTGATGCAAAATGTAATTATTATAATCATTTTCAAAATTCTACGTAACATAATTATTATTGGACGACCAACCCAGCTTTATGTTTGGACAAATAATAATCTCAACATGAGTTCAAAAGAGACAGTAAAAGGCACATCGACACAAATATAATTCCTAATAATAGTTTCTCAACACAAATTTTTTTTTGCAATTTATATTTTTAGAGAATATAACAAACAATGTTTTTTTGTAAAGAAAATTAAAAGACAAAACAAAAGATCAATTAATTACTTTGGAAAACATAACAAACAATGCTTTTATTTGTAAAAACAAATTAAGAGATAAAAGAAAAGATCAATTAATTACTTTGTGAATCCATTCATATTTTAACAGTATCATGATTTCATGTCATACTATACAACAAACAAACCAAAAACCCTCATTTAGACATCTTCAATTCCCTCAAAAGTTTCAAAGCAAAAATGTGTGGCTTTACAGCTGGAAGATAATAAAAAATGTCAGACAAAAGTAAGATAATATTAAAAATTTGAATGAAAGTCTGGCATGAAATAGGAGACATTTATTCTAGCAAGTATTTTTGGTCTGCATAGCAATTCGATAGGTAAAAATTCTATGAAATATAAAAAAAACTAAATAAATATCTAAAAAAGGTTTTCCCCTATTTGGTCTGAACATCCATTCGAAATACCTTTTTCTACAGCTGATACTTTTTTTTGAAGCTTAGCAGCTGATACTTGACAGTTGATACTTACGAGCAAATCCACTTTGAACAAACTATAAAGTAAAACTACCCGATCTTGCTTGAGCATGTATGGAACAACATAGAAAAACATGGATAAACATAGAATGCATTTAGGTTTACTTTGCACCTAATGTGGAGGTAGGCCGGTTTGTAGCTTGACCTTATATTCAAAAAATAAGACCCAATACAGTAGTAGAATCTGGAGGTAGGCCGGTTTGTTGATGCCGATTGGTGGAGTAAAGCCCAATAAGGCACGGTTCAGAGACGAAGTCGGACATATAAGTGGCGATAGAAATTAGGCGATGGGGAAAGTGGTTGTTTCAGATTTGAAAGGGGCATGTAAGTTTTTTGAAAGTGAGGATGTGAAGCAATTTTTAGGTTGAAAATGATGGATATGAAGATAAACTTACTTGATCAATGATCTTACTAATCCAGAGCTCTAAAGTTCATGTATTCACCATCTATTTCCAAGAAACTGAAGAAGAGTGGCAGAAGGATCACCTGAGCTGCAACCACCAATCTTCAGCACTGCATTCTCCTACCAATGGCCAGTGGAGGTGGTTGGAAGTGGCCAAATCAAAACAGAGAACAGAAAAATATTGCATCTGAAGCTGGGAGGTGAGTCGTTTGGAGAAGAAGTTTGAAAGATAGCATAGAAGTGGGAGGAGCTTACCGGAGGTGCCAATCGATGATGCCCTAGGCAGGAGAAATGTTGAGCAGCGTGTTCGGTGATGGCGTAGGTATATATGGGTGGAAGTATGAAGCGCGAGGGGGAAATGATTTAGGTAGTTGAGGAGCGGTGGAGTTGTTTTAATTGAGGAATGGAACTTTCAGCGGGTGGCTGCTGCCGTGCGCGAGTGAGTAATATTTTCCCTCCTCTGGGAGTGGTTGTGGTCCAAACCGTTGAGTCTTAAATCCAACGTCCGGGATTTAACAGGCTTTAACAAAATAAAAAAATAACAAAAAAAATAAGAAAAACAGAAATTTTAAGCCGCGATTGATGGCACCTGCGCTACACGCACTCATTCCTCTGGGAGCGGATAGCGCAGGAAAAAATTATTATGCGGAAGGAGACACTATGACTGATTTCGGCATGTGCAAGATACGCGGGAGGAGAAGTGACAGAGATGCTCTGCTGCTGCCGCTGCTTTTGGCGAATTTGATGTAAGCGGGTCAAAAATCCCGTCATTGGACGGGATTTTCTTCTGTCAGCGATCCGGGGCAGGATTTTATGGGTATAAATAAATCATTCTTTGTCCCATTTCAAATCTAACTGCGAGATTTCACGGTTACAATCCGACGGTCCAAATCCAATCATATTGGACGATGACAAATCTGGGGGTGGATATGTAAATATTTTTGTTAGCCGGAGAATATGTATATTTTGCGTCTATCAATCAGACGTTGGCAAATCAGTGTAGAAGTTTGATTGTGCGGTCCAAATCAGAGGTTCGGTGTGACTTTGAAATATGTATATTAGTTTATATAATAAAGATATAGAGGGCTACTCCTGTGCGAACTGTTAAAGTACGCACTATGCACACACCTCATCCAGGCCGCTGGATCGAACCACATCCAGGCAGCATCTGATGGCAACGTACGTTTCACCCCCGCCGCCGGCGACCGTGGGCTCGGCGGCCACCGACTTCTTAACGTTCACCGACATGACCACCAACGAACCCCGGGCGGCTGGGGTCCGGCATGCCCACAGCCGTCGATGGCGGCGATGATAGTGCGCACTCTGCAAATCCCGGGTGGCCGCTGCCGGTCGTGGATTCGCCGACCACTGGCTGCCCGGCAAGCCAATGGCCGGCGGCTACAACCCGGGATTTGGAGAGTGTGCACTGTGCGTATTTAGAACCGGTGATTCTTTCTTTTCTCTCTCTCTCTCTCACTATAAAAGTGACAGTGCACAGGGGACCCCCGTGCCAGGCATGACAATACCTGAACCGCAGCAGGCTTCGCCCATTCCTTGGTGTTTCTTTATTTTTTAAAAAATCAAAAATGTAAATATTTTTTTAATATTTTATAAATATTTATATATATTTATATATATTTTTAATAATTTTTAATATTATTGAATTTATTTTCTCAATATATACGATGTAAAAGATTATTAATGTTGATGCGCGAAAACAGAGAGTGGAGGAGAGGGGTTGTCACGGGCACCAGCGGCTAATGGGTGTGTTCGATCTGACGAGCAAGGATGATTGAAGAAGAATTTTGCGGGGATAATAGAGAGGTTGTTGAGGATGCAAGAAAGAAGCTTCAGGGTGAACCATAGTGGAGCAAGCGCGTGATCAAGGGTTGCGGGGATAACGAGAGGAAATGTGCATGCTGATCCGAGTGCGGAGATGGCAGGGAAGGTTGATCAGGAACTGTCAAGCAGACGGTTACTTTGACGATTGGGTTTGCAGGTTGATGCTGAGAGACGTGATTTGAGAAGAAGAGGGGGCCGCTAGCAGCGGCAACAATAGACTTCACCCGCCGCGGATTAAATGTCACTCTTGCGACGAGCTTTCCTATGATCTATATTCAGTGGTACAGCTTGAGTTGCACCTTTACATGAAATGCAAATAAAGGGTAAAAAGGGGGAAGCTGGCGGCTAAGGAAAGAAGTGGACATAGGAGGTCGCACGGACTGAGCAAAAAGGTTGGCAGACTGCGCGGTTAACTGATCCCGCAGCTCGCTGGAGTAAGCCGAGCGGACTGCGCGATTAGGTAGAGAGGACAGGTGAGGTCGCGCGGACTGGTAATTGGAGTCCGCAAGGTCTGATGCCTTGACCTTGCCGTCAGTTGCCCTCAAGTCTGTGTCCTCTCGAATGAGAGGTATGAGGGCTATTTATAGGCCCGAGGAGGTAACTACCCCGGTGAGTTGGTGAGTTATGCCAGTAGAATGTTGAGTCCGCCGAGTCCGCACCATACTGTGCGGTCAGGGGACTTATCTTCTGGAGTTGATTCTGATGTTGGAGGACTGAGACGAGTCCGCCTCTTCTGTGCTGAGCGAGCCCGCACTAATGTATGCAGGATGAGGAGTTATCCGCCCGCTGCTGGGAAGAAGCAGGTGGAAAGCTGATTGGCAGACTGCGTAATGAGTCCGCCTCTGCTGCAGGAAAGCGTGCTGGAGAAAAGTGTTGGATCCCTAGTTTGGATTTGGGCTAAGGTTCACTATTAGGATGTTTTGACCCAACTTGTATAGTCAGGGTCAAGTTTGTCTGTCCTAGAGTTTAGGCTAGTCTTTAGAATCAAGCTTCATGGACCGGCCTGAAGTGGACTTCAGGAAACTCAGACTTAGAAGAATTCAGAGTTCAGATTATTAGTTCGAAGTTCTTCGAATTCAGCTCAACGATTGTTAATCTCGGATCGACGAACTCAGAGTTCTTTTTCTGAGTTGAACTCGATGATATTCGAGCTCAGGTCAACGATTTCTTCCCTCAAGACAGATTCTCTGATCGATGAACATGGAGCTCAGAATTAGCAAGATATTTCCAGATTGATGTTCACTGAGCTCAGGTCGACAAAAACGATTTCTCAGCTCGACGAACTTTGAGTTCAGGTCGACAAAATCTGTTCTAAGGTCGACGAAATCTGTCAGTTCAGTATTTCCTTCTCTGCAGTTTATTTTCAGATTGAACAAGGCTGATTTAATATATTGTTGCATATATTGCTCTGAGTAATTAAATGCATATATTATTATGAATATAGCCGTTCATTGGCAGCATTAATTACTGGATTTCACAGAGTAAAAATTCGTCTTAATATCTAGGACAGTTGAGGAATCAAATTAATGTCATTCTAGTTGTTTGTCCAAGTTCCAAGAATTTAGCAGTCAATCAAGGAGTAAAATTCAAATTCAGAAGAGATATAGAGAAGAACCATCTTTATCAATGACACAAGATAGAAAATAAGAAGTTAGAGAATCTACCAAGTCATACGGGCAGACACAGAAAGTTTCAGGAGTCTGAAAATTCATTCTGTCATCATCATCAACAAATCTTCTCCAAGCTTTCAAGAGACATCAAATACAATTAGTCTAAAAAGCATGTGGGAGATCAACATCAATCTTAAGACCTAGACCCTGAAGCAAACCTTCCTTCTTTCCTGAACTACTATACATCTCAGGGGGAGCTTTGACAACAAAGATCCACTTTTGTCTTCTCTGTTGTTTAGAAAAAAAGAAGACATCATCAACTTTTCTTTCACTATATAAAGGGTTTATTAACTCCCTTCAAAAGTTTATTGTTGGATTTTGGGCACCTAATCAAAACCCTAAAGCGTTGTGAGATCTCCCTGCAAATAGATCTTGTGGTGATAGGGAACCGGAGCAAAAACCTGTGGTGGCAGTCACCTGATGAAAACCTGCTACTGGATTCCTACCAGGGTGGTAGAAGAGTGGATGTACCCAGTTTCGGTAACCATTATAAAATTTCTTGTGTTGTCTGGTTGCCCTTTTTCTTTTTGTACAGTACTGTGATAGTTTAGCTTTAATCTCTTTACATAATATTTGCTATCACCTATTTTATAGCTAAATCATATAAATCTGTAAAAAGTTTTTAAAGCTCCATTCACTCCCCCCCCCCTCTAGAGCTAATTATATCTATCCCCTTGAATTTCAATTGGTATCAAAGGATTATCAATTTCCTAAGTCACTTTCAATTGGTATTAGAGGTTTACAATTTCTTTCAAAAAGCTAGAGGGCTTAGTGGAGGACTAGATGAGTCTGCCTAGCCCGTGGCAGACAATACTTGTTCGCCTCTGCTGGAGGCTTGTCGCATGGTGAGATTGGCAACCTGGTAGACTGAATAGAGCAGGTCGCCTTCCTACTGAAGAAGTCTGTCTACTTCAGGTGGACTGAAGGGTTGAGTGGCATAATGAGTCCTCCTAGCCTACGGTGGATGGGATGGATCAGCTGAATGTTATGCGGATCGACGGAGAGCTGGAACAAGTCCACACTCCTTTGGCGGACTGAGCTAGAGTCTGCGAACTATAGGCGTGAGAACTAGTCGACTGGGCAACCTGGCAGACTAAAGAAGTTGGACACCCTCGTCGCTGAAGTCCGCTTCCTGTTGGAATGGTCAGGCTTGTCGCCCCTGCTGGGCGGCCTGGAGGTTGTCTCCTCTGGTGGGTGACCTTGAGAGTTGACTCATTGTTGGGCGACCTGGAGGCAGGTCACCTGGCGTTGAGCGACCTAGAGGTAGGTCACCTAGTGAAGTTGCAGTTTGCTTTGCTTATTGTGCAACTTATAGGAGTGGGCTGGTGAAGACCGTGACTCCTGCCGAGCATGTGGTTATATGGCGGTCTCAGTGGATAGTGTAAAAGTCGAACAGAAACATGTAAAAGCCGAACAGAAACAAACTGGAAGTGGTTAATCACTGAAACTTTATTATCTGAAAAAGGTATGTATTACAAAGGTATGACCTCCCTTATATACAATGGAGGAGAGAGGGGAGATTACAAATAAGAGATGTGGTACTAAAAAATTATAGGACACAAGCAGACTATACAGACACAAACCGCACAAGCCGTGCGGTCAGATAGAAGGGCTAACCTCTCGGGTACTACCAAAGAGAGAGAGATTGCCATGGGAGACCGCTAAACCGCCCGGTCTCGAAGTCGCTAGAGACAAACCTCTAGACCTCTTGGACCTTAGACAGCAACACACAGCAACCAAACCGCTGAATGGTAACAGCAAAACCACGCGGTCATCAACCCGCCAAGCCAGACCGCCAGACCGCCCGGTAACCAACTTTAACACTCCCACTCAAGTTGGAGCATATATATCGATCATGCCCAGCTTGTCACAAATATGAAGAAGCGAGGCAGATACTGGCTTGGTGAAGATGTCAGCCAGCTCTTTATCAGAAGTGACGAATGGAGTGCAAATTTGTTCTTTCAAAATCTCTTCACGAATGAAATGACAGTCGACCTCAATGTGCTTGGTTCTTTCATGGAAGACCGGATTTTTTGAGATGTATATGGCAGCCTTGTTGTCACAGAACATAGGTAGAGGATGGTTGTAGACCTCTCCTAAATCCAGCATGAGAGCCCGTAGCCATTTTAACTCACAAGTGGTCAATGTCATACTCCGATACTCTGCTTCAGCACTGGACCTGGAAACAACAGACTGCTTCTTGCTCTTCCAGCTTACCAGATGTCCCCCAACAAAGGTGCAGAAACCAGAGGTAGATTTGCGATCCCCTTTGTCATCAGCGTAACTCGCATCTGAGTATGCTTCAACCCTTAGATGTCCATTCTTCTGAAAGAGTAGTCCTTTCCCAGGTGCTGCTTTGACATACTCCAAGATCCGCAAGACGGATTGTAGATGTCACTACCTAGGTGCTTGCATTAATTGACTCACCTTGCCCACAGCATAGGAAATGTCGGGCCTGGTCAATGTGAGATATATGAGCTTACCAACTAGAGGCCTGTACCGCGTATTATCTGAAAGAAGAGGTGAATCATCTGTCTAGGTTTTGTCTTCTCCAATTGCCATGGGTCATCAGGCAGGTTTGGCTCCAGTCAATCCTGCTTCTTTGAATAGATCAAGGGCATACTTACGCTGTGAGAGGACTAAGGAGTTGGGCTTCTGAGAGATTTCGATCCCCAAAAAGTATTTCGGAGAGCCCATATCTTTCGTGACCAGATGTTGACGAAGATGCCGCTTTGTCAAGGCTATCCCTTCCTGATCATCACCAGTGAGAAGAATATCATCGACGTACACAGTAAGAACCACCAGTCCCAAGGTTGTTTTGCGAATAAATAGCGAGTGATCGGCAGAGCTGCGCGCAAAACCAACGGCCTCCACGATGCCGCTGAACTTGTAAAACCAAGCTCAAGGTCTCTGCTTAAGGCTATAGATTGTCTTCTTCAGCTGGCAGACTCGTGTCTCCCCCTGAGAAACATACCCAGGAGGTTACTCCATGTAGACGGACTCTTGAAGATCACCATAAAGGAAGGCCTTCTTTACATCCAGCTGGGAAATCGGCCACTCTCAATTGACCGCCACAGAGAGAAGGACTCGTATAGTGCTGAGACGAGCCACGGGAGATAAAGTGTCAAAGTAATCAACGTCATATGTCTGCGTAAATCCCTTAGCAACAAGGCAAGCTTTATAACAGTCCACCGTGTCGTCCGGGCCAAATTTGACCACAAAGACCCAGCGACAGCCAACAACATCAGTACCGAAGGGAGGAGGAACAAGAGTCTAGGTACCCCGCTCCATGAGGGTCTCTATTTCCTCATCCATGGCCATCTTCTAGTGAGGAATAATAAGGGCCTCCTGGTAGGAACGAGGTGTGGCAGTGGTAGAGATAGCCAGCACAAAGGCCCTGCGAGAAGAGGTAAGATGATTATATGAAATAATAGCAGCAAGGGGGTGTAGGGTACACGTCTGAACCCCTTTGCGAAGAACTACAGGAAGGTCCAGGTCGGCGACGCCCTCGACATCCGGAGCATCCGTGGCTGAGGGAGCTGGCCTGGGATGAGAGAGCGACGACGGTGGAGATTAGGGAGACGGTTGTGGAGATGTGGGAGAGAGTAGAATAAATTTCTCAAGAGTTCAACCTTAGTGAGTTCAAATTCAAGAAGCTTTGAAGAAAGCTAAGAGAGGTTGATCTATGCCAAGTTCTTCCAAGAACTCTTCAAGAAGCCAGCCAACCCTTCTCTCTCTATCTGGGTTGAGGTTAATTACTTTGTAAACATTATTTTCTGTAGGATATTGTATAGATCTGAGTTGTAAGCCTATTTTATAAAGGCTGAGTGTAGGAGATTTAGATCTCTAAGTGTAGGTCTTGTTGTAGACTGAGTGGTAGATCGAGTCCTCTGATACCATGTAAAAGCCGAACAGAAACAAACTGGAAGTGGTTTAACTGGAACTTTATTATCTGAAAAAGGTATGTATTACAAAAGTATGACCTCCCTTATATAGAATGGAGGAGAGAGGAGAGATTACAAATAAGCGATGTGGGACTAAAAAATTACAGGACACAAGCAGACTATACAGACACAAACCGCACAAGCCGCGCGGTCAGACAGAAGGGCTAACCGCTCGGCTACTACCAGAGAGAGAGATTGTCATGTGAGACCGCTAGACCGCCTAGTCTCCAAGTCGCCAGAGATAAATTTCTGCTCCTTCCTCATCGAAGTAGTGAGAGGTAACGCTATCCATGAGAAGTTCTCTACGAAGCGCCTATAATAGCCGGCAAGCCCCAGAACGCTTCGGACTTCCGCTACCATAGAAAGCTCAGGCCACTCCCGTATCGTAACAATCTTCGCCGGATCCACCGCAATACCTTCCCCACTCACTATAAGACCAAGGAACGCCACTAAGGACAACCAAAACCCGTATTTGGAGAACTTGGCGTATAGTTGATTCCTCCTCAGCGTCTCCAACACCAAATGAAGACGCCTGAAGTGATCCACCTCACTTTGCGAGTACGCCAAAAATATTATCAATGAAGACGATCAGAAAATGGTCCAAGTACTCCCTGCCGGTCATGTTCATCGAATCCATGAACACTGACGGCGCATTAGTCAACCCAAACGGCATGACAGTAAACTCATAATACCCGTATCTCGTACTGAATGCTATCTTAGGGATACCAGTTTCCCTTATCCTCAGGTGATATTAACCAGACTTGAGATCCAATTTAGCGTACACTGTCAACCCGACCAACTGATCAAAAGATCATCGATCCTTGCGATTGGGTACTTGTTTTTTTCCGTTAGCTTGTTTAACTCCTGATAATCAATACAGAGTCTCAAGCTCCCGTCCTTCTTCTTAACAAAGAGGACCGGTGCGCTCCAAGGCGAAGGACTTGGACGCACATACCCTTGCTCCAACAACTCTTGAAGTTGCACCTTCAGATCCTCCATTTCCTTAGGTTCTAGCTGATAAGGAGACCGTGACACAGGCTTTGCACCTGGTACTAGCTCAATCATGAAATCTATCTCACATTGAGGCGGGGCTCCGGGAAAATTGGTGGGGAACACATCAGGGTACTCAGCTACCACTGAAATACTATCCAACGTAGGCTTCGACTTTGCAACCTCCAATAGCGTAAAGAACAGCTCTGCACCAGCACGAACTGCCTTCACCACCTGAAGAGTAGACACCAACGTCTTGCTCGACCCATTCAAGCCCATAAAAGTCGTCTCACGACTTGCTCCCAACTTGACTTCTTTGTGACCGCAAACAATATAGGTTGGCTGCTCCGAGAGCCAGTCCATGCCAAAAGTCACGTCGAGCTACCCAACGGTAGTAACGACACTTGTAAGTCAAAGTCTTGGCTCCCTAACCACACCTAAGCGCAACAGAATCTACTCGCACGCATTGAGCACCATTGGACCAAGCGCATCCAATTTTTCACTTAGCATCGAAGGAGGTACTCCGACGCGTAATATAATTCCTAAATAAAGGAATGCGAAGCTTCGTTTACACGAACGGTGCTCTCGCCGGATAAACGAAAATCAGAACAAAGCTTAGCACAAAAAGTTCTAAGTTAACACGCACAAGGGCGACAAGTATTTAAGGCTAAACTGCTATAACTTTAAATCATACCTGTCCTCCCGGCGCCGTGCATTCTTCCGAGCTTTAGGCACCCACGGGCATAATTCCCCGACTCCCCACAGTTATAACATGCGCCCAGGGTTTGGCCTGTAGATGCCCCCGAATCACCGAAAGGAGGGACTAGACCCAAAGTCCTAGCCTTCTTATACCACCTACGATATCCAGACTTTGAGGTGTTCGACATTTTGAATGTCGTCTCCTTTGCACTAACGTCCTCAACTGCTCCTGACATAGCTTTCTTAGTCCTCTGAGCACCATTCCAACACCTTCGGGCAAAGTGCCCTTTCTTTCCATAAGTATAACAAGTGGAAGTAGCTTTGCTGGTCGATGTTGTAGCCCCCTTCTCCAACATTCTGTCGAATGTAGCTTCTATGGGGCTTGCATAGTTCGATACCATGGTCGTTGGCATCGGGTGAGTCTTCCTCAAGTCTTCCTCCAAAGATCTAGCTGATTCCACCAAGGCTCGGAATCCCAATAACTTTGGTCCTAGCAGTAGAACTCGTAACTCGGCGCGCAAGACATTAAAAAATCTATTGACTGTAGCTTCCTCATTATCCAACTCGAAGCATGGGTAGCGGCTTATCTTAAGAAATGCTTGCAAATATTCATCAACTATGTGCGCTCCCTGCACTAAATGCATATTCAGCTGCTGCCCCGATAGTCTACCAAAAGTCATCTGCTCCATCACGCCACCCGGCGTTGAAGCCACAACAGGGGCATAGGGTTGTACATTTCTTCCATGCTGTGCACTCGCCACAACGAACACTGCTTCAATGATCCTTCTTACGGTTTCATACGAAGGAGGGGTCTCAAACACCTCACCGGGTTCACTATACTCCTCAGAAACCGGACATTCTGGCAGCCCAGCACCGCCTCCGGTCACCTATAGTTGCACAAAACAACGTTAAGCGACCGAATAAAATTGCAAACAACAATTATAGGAACACGCAGGTTCCCCAAACACGTGTATTTTCATTCCTAAGTGGACATTCATGGGTTCTTTTACTGTTATAACGATGACGCACACACATGTGCTCACCACCCCTTAAAACGAATTCGGCCACGAATTCATTTTAAGCCCAAGAAAAACAGTAGTATGATACCAAATTGAAACATCCCATATCCGTTGCATAGCATATAGCAGTAGGTCCGACCGGGGCCCGACACCATATACCATAGACAGACTGGGTGGTTACTCAATGGAAACCATCCAACCAATCATAACGTCCTACACAGAGCATTCTAGCGGAAGTAGTTTTATAAGTTGCAATTAAAAGAACCCAGCACCAAGCATGAATGTCCACTAATACACCAAATAGGAATGAAGTACATACACAAGTACTGACCTTAAGGCCTTACAAAAGGTTTACTCATTTTACATGTTTTCCATACCACAGCACGCAAGCCGGTCATACATGAACAAAAGAAAGTAAAACACTTCAGTTAGGCCTTCGAGGGCCGACTTCGCAATTTGGGCTTTAGCCCGCTATTGACCGCTTGGTCCGGCAGCACCTGCAAGCACAATCCACCGCACGGTGGTAAACAAAAGCAACGGTTAGCAATGCTGACCAAATTATAACGATCCCGCCCCCAACTCGGGGCGGCGATGCTCCTTCCCTGCACTTATTAGCATAACCAAGCAGTGCATAAATATACATTTCATCACAGGCATAGGCTCACATAGCCACACACCCCGTGCACTCAGGGCACATTCTTGGTGAACACAGTTAAAGCCTGCCGACTCACCACCATCCCTTTGGACGACCAAACAATGAGCAATTTGTCTTCCCGGCATGGGTCACGGTAATTAAAACCATAGACCGCCGAAGACCCTCATCTATGCCAACGGTAAGTGTCGCGTACCCTTAGGTCACTTTAACCGAACGACAAAGAACGGGTACGGTACCATCTAACCCGTGCTCACATCGCAATGTTAATTAAAAACATATGCGCAAGTCAAACTTCTCCCGAGTCCCGTTTCCATCAAAAAATCACATAACTCGGTTATGTTCAAGTTGGCTCTCAGGCCTCCAAGTTGTCAAGATCACGCATCTGCCCAGTTTTCCGTGTGCACCTTTGGGTTAATCCCCAAGGCTCCCTGTTGCAATCTACCACATAGAAAACCAAAAAACAAACAATCGCACGGAGTCTTCTCTGGAATTTATGCAATGCAAAATCACCGATCCGGACCAACATGTCCGGGTAGGCTTCACACATCATGTCTATGTTTGTTCTCGAATACGGACTCTAAACAACGGGGACTTTACATATCTACCCGAAGGAACACCTCCAACTCACCGCAAACTCACGAAGAGCGGGCTTCCTATGCAAAGAAGGAGAGCTTCACATGCTCAAGAAGAGAATCGTTACCCTATCGTTCTTCCTCGGCGCCATGGAAATGTAAGCGGATGAAAAGCACCGCACTCTCTTTGCCTCTGTAGATCCGAAGTCGGCTCGCAATTTGGAGCTTCGAAGCTCCTCCAATGGGCGTATCTAAGCTTCTTCGTACTCCTTTACTCTCCTCTCTATCTTGACTTAGAAAGAGAACCACTCAAAAGAAATGAGGGTTTCAAGGGTCCAATCTCGTGTATATCCCATCAGGAACTACCCCGAGTCATTGGATCCCAAATTAAAGAAACGAACGGCCTTGATTCGGGCCTGAAATGCTAAAACTGGGCCGAACACGGCCTGCGACACGCCCGTATCCAGGGCCATGTCCCCCATTCGCCGTCAAAATCGATGCATCTGGAACAGCACACGGACATCCGACATGCCCGTGTTCGACCTGACACGCCTGTGTTCTAACTACCATGGCCATGTGGTCTGCCATGTGCCTCCATCGACACAGCCTCGAAAACAACCCGAGACTCACACGGGTCTTGGACGCGCCCATGTCCACGCCCGTGTCACACCCGAACATGCCTGGGCTTCAGGCCGTGTTCACAGTCTCGACACTTCGTCGAGCGAATTTCGTCGACCACATGACACGGCCTTGGACACGCCCGTTTCCTAGGCCGTGTGCCTTGTCTCGACACATCATCGAGCGAAAATCGTCGACTTCCCTGGCCGATCGTCGACACGGGCTCGACACGCCCTGAGACACGCCCGTGTCTCAGGTCGTGTTCCCTGCTCGACGATCGTCAACTCCAAATTTCGTCGACACCACGGCCAAATCGTCGACTGGAGCCTGACACGCCCTGGGACACGCCCGTGTCCCAGGCCGTGTGCCCCCTACTAGATTCCAGATTTGGCCCAAAATGTCTCCCATCGCTCTTTTGAGTTTCGGAGCGTTACATTCTAGAAGCTGAGAAGTTGTGCCTGATACCTTCCTTCCTACAAAACTCTTGCATAAGAAGAGACTCAAACTCAGTACCATGATCACTTCTAATCAATGTAACTAGAGTAGAGTACTCAATCTGTATGGTCTTGAGAAAATCTGTAAGAACCTTGAATGTATCTGACTTATATCTTAGAAAGAATACCCAACTGAATCTTAAGAAGTCATCTATAATTACTAGAGTATAAGATATCCCTCCTAGGCTTTGTACAAAAATAGGGCCAAAAAGGTCCATGTGTAGCAAGTACAAGATCCTATGCGAATCACTCTTATTAACTGATTTAAAGCTAGATTTAGTTTGTTTGCCTAATTGACAAGCCATGCAGAGGCCTTCCTTCTTGTATAGACCAAAAGGCAATCCTCTAACAAGGTTGTCTTTAGATAACCTAGCAATTTTTTTCAGATTAACATGACTTAATCTTTTATGCCATAAATCAATCTGATTGCTAACAAGATTAAATAAACAAATATCTGATGTTGCAGATTGAAAATTAACTACATATATGTTACTTTGTCTATTTCCAATTAAAATAATTTGGTTTTCTTTATTAGAAATAATACAAGAGCTTGAGTTAAAAGATACCTGATAACCTTCATCACATAGTTGACTTATGAAGATGAGGTTATGTTTCAGTCCGCTTACATATGCAACCTTTTTGAATGTAACTGCTCCAATCTTAACTTCTCCAAAGCCTTCAGTCTGGCCACATTTTGAGTCACCAAAGATCACCTTTGGTCCCAGCTTGGACTTGTAATTATTTAGGTTTTCCTTGCTGCCAGTCATATGCTTGGAGAATCCTCTGTCAAGATACCATTGCTGATTAAAAGCTGGACAACTCTTTACCTGCAAAGGGAAAAATTAGTGGTTCTTGACCAAGATTACCTTGGGTCCTTTATTTTCCTGATATGAAAAACTTAATATAACAGAATATTTAGGTTGAGATTTATATCCTAAGGGATGGTATCTCTTAGGTGGAATTTCCCAATTAACAAATGGATGAAAAGGTTTTCTAGTTTGATTAAAATCTCTATTAAAGTTATGATTTTTGTTAAGTCTAACTAGTTTCGACGAAGTGTTGTAAGTTCACCGCCTGGAGTTCGATGAGATGGGATGAGATCGTCGATATCTGCTCAGAGAATGAATAGATTCATTTTCTACGCCCCAAGTTCGTTGATCTCTGCTCAAAAAATCATACAAGATTCATCGATTGCGGTAAGACGAATTATTATGGCTAATG
Organism: Platanthera guangdongensis; assembly: GCA_039583875.1. NCBI lineage: Eukaryota > Viridiplantae > Streptophyta > Magnoliopsida > Asparagales > Orchidaceae > Platanthera > Platanthera guangdongensis. The sequence continues at coordinate 78,655,215 of CM077150.1, read as the reverse complement.
TTGGCGTTCATAGATCGTCGATCAGAGTTTGACGAACGAGCCACATTTCATCGATTTGAGTTCGACAAAATCTGTTGAACATTGTTTTTATTTAGATTTTTTTTTTGTTCTTATTCTTATGTTCTAATTCAGGTTGTTTATCATTTTTATTATTGTCTATATTTTCCTTTCTTTTTTCAGAGACAAATTTTATTGGAGTAGTTAATATGTTTTTCTTAAGTATAGGAGGTAAGCTTGATGAAACACCTAAGCCCAGCTTGCCATTCAGTCTGGCATTGACTATACTTGTGATATCCATCAGCTTAAGGCTTCTCCCATTGAGAGATTTCTCAAGTTGCCTGGCCTCACATTATTCTGTTTTCAGAGAAATGATTTGTTCATTTTATAAAAATAAATCATCCTTGAGCATAGTGTTTTCAGCAAATAGATTTTCAAATTCAGCTTGCCTATCTCTCAGCATTTTGATTTCTTTTTCAGATTTTATTAGGTCTTTACATAAGGCTTTGAATTCATTTTTAAAATCAATAGAATTGAAATCAAAAGAAGAGATTACCTTATCCTCTTCTGTCTCTGATTCCTCTTTTGATTCCTCAGAATGAGTTTTTGCTTGGTCTTCAGCATCAGGCCTGCTGCTTGAGGCTTTGATTGTCATGAGGAAGACTTCTATTGCCTTTGCCTATTCTTCCTCTTCATTGGAGATAGAGTATGTGGATTCATCTTCTGTATTACTCCAGGTTTCAGCAACAAAGCCCTTCTCCTTCTTTTTATACTTGCTAGAGGAAGTCCTGCTGTATTGCTGTCTTCTGGAATCTTTCTCTCTTCTCCTTTCTTTCTTTTGATTTTCAGGACACTCTGAGATGAGGTGTCCTGGTTTCCTGCACCCAAAATGTTGAAACCGGAATCCGGCCTCTTGTGGAGTTCGACCCTTGGGGAAGGGGTGGTCTCGCGCCTACTTCGCACCTGCAAGAAAAACAACGAGAGAGACAAGAAAGGACAGACCCAAGGTCTCGGCAGGGAGGTCCCACCACAAACCCGGAAGATCTCTGAGCGCTTCCCCTCCTTAGCCAAGAGCCGAGCTAAGGTACCCTCAGAGAACACTTGAGAATGAGGGCAAGGAGGCACTGAAAAGCGTGACCTCTGAGGTACCCCTTGGGTCTTATTTATAGATTTTCAGAATCTGAACTGCCAATAACCAAAAGAACTGACCTGGAAATACCAAAAAGGCCCCTGGTTGGGTCTGCCAACAGCCAAACTCCGCTGTTTTGAACGGCTATGCGCAGTCCAAACTGTTCTGCCAACAGCGAGGCTCCGCTGTTCTGAGGAGCTATTCGCACCCCTGGGCGGTCAGCTCGCCTTCAGCTCCCCTGCAGGAGGCGGGCGCGACCTGGCTCCGGGGCTCGCCTGTTCTCCTTGGGTGAGCGCGAGCCGATAGGGGCGAGCTGCCAGCCTTTTGCCGGGCGGATCGACGGTCAGGTCGCATGCGGGGGGGGGGGGGGGGGGGGGGGGGGGGGGTCAGCCGGCGGGTCGCCATCCTTGGGTCCAGCTCGCTCGCCGCGGGTTGCCGGCCCGCTCGCCCGTGGTGGGCGGGAGCGGGTCAGGCCTTCCGCCGCATAGCCCGTCTCGCCGCCCGGGTGCGGGTCGCGGGTCCAGGTCCACTCATCCTTCCTGGCGGGACCCGCTCGCCGGACACGGGGTTGTACACAATCCCCGCTCTTTTTGAGCTTGAATCAAGCTCGGAAAGAATCATCCAACCCGCGTGTTCGGCGAGCCCCCGTGCTGAGCTGGCAGGGAATCTTCTGGTGGGGGCCCACTGTCCTGCTATAAATACACACCGCTAACCCCCGGAGGGGGGCTCCCCAGATCCCTTCATTTCCTTTGAGCAGGTCCTGATTTCTCGATGCCGGTCAGCGAAGAGGTGCGAGCTCGCCTGGCGGCAGCGAGCCTGAAGACTCAGGAGGAGGCCCTCGAGGCCGCCCCTTGGTTATCACGCGGGTCTCCCGGCCCTGTCTTTAGGCCGGCGAAGGGGAAGATTGTCAGGCGGTCTCTGGCGGGCGATTGTCCGGGCTCCAGCTCGGCCGCGGGTGTCGAGGTAATCCCCGGTAGTCGTGACCTTCCGCGAGTTATTGCTGTACCTTTGACCCTTTGTTTTGCAGGCGATCCCCTGTGAGGGGGCGGGGAATGGGGGAGAGGATCGCCCCTCTCGCGAGTCGCCCGAGAAGGTCGCTGGTTCCTCGGTTCTGGATCGCCCACCTCCGGAAACTCCCTGTCCGGCGGTCTCCCACGGGCTGGGGAAATCTCTTGAGACCCTCGAGGGAGGGAACTTTCAGGGTCGGCCGGGCTCTTCCCGCCCATCTGTCGGTGCGGGCGATGTGCCAGCCCCTGGTGAGCTGGCTTTTATCGTTGATTTTGTCTCTTGCTCGCTCATTCTGACCCCTCCCTGCTTGCAGGCTTTCGCAGGGCCTCGCCTGAGACCGAGATGAGCGAAGGGTACTCGCCTCCGCCTGACGTGGACAGTGTATCTGACTATCTGGGCGACCCGACCGATGCGGCGGGGATGAAGAGGCAGGTGACGCGGCTATTCCAGAAACACACACTGCTGCTGCAGGAGGTCATAAGGAGGATCGAAGACGACAAGGCCGAGACCGATGCCCGGCTCGCGGCCTTGGAGGGCCCTCCGCGCGAAGCGGAAGACGACGATGTCACCTCGCCGGGTGTGCACATAACGCGAGCCGAGGGGCATCTTAAGAGCGCCGTGGAGCAGGTCGGCCGGGCTCAGCGGGAGCTGGTGGCGGTTCGCGATTACCACGATCCCCGTGTGCCGCCTCGGTCGGGAACAAAGAGGCGGCACAGGTGGAAGTGGGTCGAGTACTGACCTAGTTGTTTGCCCCTCGCTCGCGGGATACCGCGAGTTTGTTGTCATTTTGTAGTTCTTCGTATTTGTAATTGCTCGCGACTCTTTCAGCCCACCTATGGGCCTAACTATTTTGTTGCTGAGATGTATTGAAATTATCGTGCTGCTTTTCTTTGGTTTTTTGTGTGCGGGTTAAGGGAAAGGTCCATTCTTGCTTTTGCGCTGATCGGGGCGAGGGCGAGCCGAGGGGCTCGCCAGGCGGGAGTCTCCCGTCTCGCGCGGAACGGTGTGCGGGTGCGGGTTGGGGTCGGCTCGCCCGCGCCGGTCTCCCGCGGTTGCAGCCGGGCGAGAACCGTGCCGGCTCGACCTTTGAGGTGCGCTCGCGCGCGGGAAGTCGAACCGTCGGATTGTTTTTTTGGCTATCCGCACCCGCCTTTCGGCGGGAAGTTTCCCGCCCTTTTCTTTCCCTATAAATAGGCCTTGTCGGCCCTAATTTCTCCACCGTTTCCTAACTTTCTGGCTTCCCGTTCCCGCGGAGTGTCGTCTGTGTCCGCCTTCTGGCTTTTTCTCTCGCGCTCGGCGGCGAATCGACGGGGATGGGCGGAGGCGGCGGCGACGCGGACGGCCGAAGCAAATGCGCTTGGACCTTCTCCGAGCATGATTTCCCTCGTGCCGTCATCACAGAGCGCGAATACTTGGAAGCTCTAGGCGACCACATCCCAGCCGGGTTCTCTGCGAGGCGACCCGATGAGAGGGAGAAGATCAACGACCTGTTTGGGGATGAGCTCGCCATCCCTCTAGCTCACTTTGAGGTAGGCCTGCGGCTCCCCTATGGCCCGAGGTGCGCCAAGTGCTAAAATACTTCGGGGTCGTCCTGGGCCAGATGACCCCGAACTCCATCGCCGTCATGATCGAGTTCGCCTGCTTCCTGCGAGAGGAGCGGGTGGAGTTCAGCCTCGCAGTATTCCGGAAGTTGTTCTCCTTCAGGGCGAACCGGGACGGGACGGCCTACTTCTCCAGCGCCCACCTCAAGGTGCGGGAGACCGTCAACAAGAGCCACAACTGGCTGAAGAAGTTTCTGTTCGTCAAAGGGGACTTCGACAACGTGCCCTTCTCGCCGGTGCAGCTCAGCGAGGCGAGCTACCGGCCATCCAACCTAGGCGGTCATGAAGCCGACCTGTTCGCGTTCTTCGTCGGGAAGAACTTCGAGGTCGCGTTCCTGCGCCGCCACCTTGACGATCTCGCGGTTGTCCCGCCGGGGGGAGGTTTGCCACTCGTCTCCATTAGTCCTTACTTTCCCACTCTTCTTTCATCTCACCTTCCCTCCTTCGCAGGTGAACGCGACATACCTCTTCACCCCCCTTATGAGAGTGCTCGGATTCCCCCCGGGGTTCTCGCCCGCGCCCTTGCTGCGGAAGCCGCTCAGCGCGACGTCCCATCGGTCCCGGCCAAGAAGCGGCCGGGTGGCGGGCAATCAGCGCCTCCGCCGAAGTCGGCGAAGACCGCGGATCAGCAACCCTCCGTGAGCCAAAGAAAGGGCAAGGCCCCCGCGGTCTTGCCGACTGAGGCCCCCTCGCCCCCGCTGGTTGTTTCGACCAGCGACTCCCCGGTCGGGGCGGCGGGCACCTCCGCGCCGCCGGGCGGGTCTGAAGCCGCTACGGGGTCGGTGCCGAGAGGGCATCAGAACTTCGGTTACGACGAGAAGTACCTGGACGAGCTCGGCGTCCCGCTCCTGGCTTGGGACAAGGAGTCGAATCGCGCAACGATCTCGACCCTGCTGCCGAGCTGGATGGAGCAGGATACGATCGGCGGGGAGGCGTACAGCTTCTCCTTTGGGCTGTACTCGCGCGAAGATGCCGCCATATACGACAAGGAGGAGACGCGGGTGCTGATCCATGAGAGCGCACGGGCCCAGCTGCGCGGTCTGGAGCTGGCTCACATGGTGGGGCGACGCTGCACCCAGGTGGAGCGGAACGCCGCGTCTATCCAAAAGATGGCGGAGGAGAAAGAAGAGGCCCGGAAGCTCGCTCGGGTGGACGCGGACCTTCAGAGAGGGCGAGCCGCCGCTGCCGAGGAGGCCCTCGCGCAGTACCTGGGCGGGGTGGTACGTGCTCAACCTGAGCTAATCTCTTCTCCCTGCGAACGCAGCTCATGATAATTCCTATTCCTTTCTTCAGGATGCGGCGACGGCGAGCCGGATGGGCGCCGAGATTGCCACCCTTGGCCAGGAGAAGGCGGCGCTGGAGGCCCGGATACGCGAGCTGGAGGCCGCTGCCGCTGTGCCTCCTCCAGCCAGCGGGGTCTGCCCGCGCGAGCACCTGTCCGACTACGACCTGGAGGTGCTCATGCAAAAGAACGCGGCCAGTGCGGCAAAGTATACGATGCAGATGCTGCGGCGCGCGGACCTGCTTACGAGCGAGGCGGCGGGGCTCTCTGCGGAAGACGTTGTGCCGGCGCTGTTCCTCCCTGTGCCGGACCCTGGCGATAAGGCCTTCCAGCCGCTTTAGGGTCTCTAGATCTCGCGTTTCCCCCCCCCCCTTTTTTTGTAATTTACTTTGTAGATGAACATTATGTGTATAAGAATCTGGTCTGGGATGTATGCGCGAGTTGCGCTTATACTTTATATGTTTAGCTACTGTTCCTCTTAGCTATTGTTCTTTTTATATTTCTCGCCTGTCTCGTTTTTCCAATGATGTCATTGCCGGACGGCGCGACCCGTCCCAGCGGCCCGGCTCTGACGAGGCGACCTGGCTCGTCCGCCGAGCGAGGCGAGCTGGCTCGTCCGCCGAGCGAGGCGAGCTGGCTCGTCCGCCGAGTGAGGCGAGCTGGCTCGTCCGCCGAGCGAGGCGAGCTGGCTCGTCCGCCGAGCGAGGCGAGCTGGCTCGTCTGCCGAGCGAGGCGAGCTGGCTCGCCCCTCGGCCGCATGCTTAACTCCCTGTGGACTCTCGTCCAGGCCTTTGCATTTGCTCGACCACCTTTCCCGGGGCTTGAGGGTGGGGCTATGCTAGACCCTTTCCTTCTTTTCTGGCTGACTCTTGCGGTTCCGTCCTGCTGCGCACGCTTTTCGGGTAGTTTCCGTCCTTGCCGGCTAGGTGGGAGTCTGACAACGCGATTTGCTCAAGGTCGCAGGCCATTGCTTTCTGAGTCATTCCATCGAGTGATATTCGGCCCTGCCAGCTAGGTGGGAGCCTAGCAGCGGGATCTTCTCGAGGCTAGGGATGACACCGAGTGACTTCCGGCCCTGTCAGCTAGGTGGGAGCCTAGCAGCGGGATCTTCTCGGGGTCCAAATTCATTCCATCGAGTGACTTCCGGCCCTGCCAGCTAGGTGGGAGCCTGGCAGCGGGATCTTCTGGAGGCTAGGGATGACACCGAGTGACTTCCGGCCCTGTCAGCTAGGTGGGAGCCTGGCAGCGGGATCTTCTCGGGGTCCAAATTCATTCCATCGAGTGACTTCCGGCCCTGCCAGCTAGGTGGGAGCCTGGCAGCGGGATCTTCTCGAGGCTAGGGATGACACCGAGTGACTTCCGGCCCTGTCAGCTAGGTGGGAGCCTGGCAGCGGGATCTTCTCGGGGTCCAAATTCATTCCATCGAGTGACTTCCGGCCCTGCCAGCTAGGTGGGAGCCTGGCAGCGGGATCTTCTCGAGGCTAGGGATGACACCGAGTGACTTCCGGCCCTGTCAGCTAGGTGGGAGCCTGGCAGCGGGATCTTCTCGGGGTCCAAATTCATTCCATCGAGTGACTTCCGGCCCTGCCAGCTAGGTGGGAGCCTGGCAGCGGGATCTTCTCGAGGCTAGGGATGACTCCGAGTGACTTCCGCCCCTGCCAGCTAGGTGGGAGCCTGGCAGCGGGATCCTCTCGGGGTCCAAATTCATTCCAACTCTCTGAGCAAGCTTAGACATGACATTCCTGGGGGGGAGGAGAAGAAAAGCTTCATTATGAAAAAATCGGGTCGTTTACAGAAAATTAGGGAAAAAATCTCTTCAAGTCGTCTCCACTCCAGGTGAGACTCAGGGCCTCGCCTTCCACATTTTGGAGCTGATAGCCCCCCGTCCTCAAAGCTTCCTTCACAATGAACGGCCCCTCCCAGCTGGGGTTGAGTTTCCCTACGGACGCTGACCTCCCTGCCGCGTCCACCTTCTTCAGTACTAGGTCCCCTTCCGTGAACTGCTTGACCCTGACATGTTTGTCAAAGTATTTCGCCATCCTCCTCTTGACCTCCTCCTGTCGGACGGCCGAAAGATCCCTCAACTCTTCTACCATGTCGAGGGAGAGTCTCAGCTCCTCCCCATTCTCAGCTTGCCATTCCTCTCGGCCTTCCCTGGCCGTTCCGACCCGCGGCGTTTGAACTTCAAATTCTATGGGGAGCACCGCCTCGCACCCGTGGGAGAGCTTGAAGGGGGTCTCCCCCGTGGCCGTGTTAGGAGTGGTTCTAAGGGCCCAAAGGACGGCGGGGAGCTGCTCCACCCAACTCCCCCTCAGGTTTTCCACCTTCTTTTTGAGGAGATTGACGATGATTTTGTTCGCCGCCTCCACCTGCCCGTTGCTCCTGGGGTGGTGGACCGAGGCGAATCTGAGGTCAATCCCAAGCTGCTCGCAGAAACTGGTGAACTCGGCGCTGGCGAACTGAGGTCCGTTGTCTGTGACGATGGCTTGGGGCAGCCCATGGCGACAGATGATCTCCCCCCAAACGAAGTTCCTGATTACCTGGGAAGTCACCTTGGCCAACGCCTTCACCTCTATCCACTTGGAGAAGTAGTCGATCATCACTAGGAGGAATCTTCTCTGGCCGCTGGCCTGGGGGAACGGTCCGACCAGATCCATTCCCCAGATTGCAAAGGGCCAGGGGGCCGTGATGCTCTTGAGTTGTTGGGTCGGCTGTAGTTGGAGGGGGGCAAACAGCTGGCACTTATGACATCTTCTTGCGAACTCCGCGGCGTCCCGGCCCAGGGTGGGCCAGAAATACCCCTGCCTGACTATCCTCGCCTCCAAGGTCCGACTCCCGGAATGACTCCCGCACTCCCCGGAGTGGACTTCTTCCAAGATCCTCTGCGCCTCGCCCTCGGACACGCAGCGGGCCAGCATCCCGGAAAGGGTCTTTCTGTATAGCTGCCCGTCTTTAAGGAGATAGTAGGCGGACTTGTGCCTCAGCTTCTTCCTGTCTACTCCCTCCGGATACTCTCCCGTGGAGAGGAAAACTACCACTGGGCCCATCCACGAGGACTGCTGATCGATCTCCATGAGCTCTCCTTCTTCGATGGAGGGGCGAAACAGGTCGGTGATGGTGCCTCCTGCCCGGGGGCCGTGCTTCGCTAGCTGGTCGGCATGGTCATTCTCTCCCCTCGGTACGTGCCGGATGGAGAAGGTCTGGAAGGTCCCGATGACTCCCTTCACTTTGGCCAAGTATAACTTCAGAGCGGGCTCCCTTGCTTCGAACTCCCCGTTGATCTGGGAAGCCACCACCATGGAGTCGGTCAGAACTTCCACATCCAGCACCCCCAATTCTCTGGCCAGGCGTAGTCCCGCTATCACTGCTTCGTACTCAGCTTGGTTGTTGGTAATGGGAAAATGCACCACCACCGTCTGTTCGATCCGAGTCCCTTGAGGGTTTTCCAGAACCACTCCTACTCCGAGAGAATGCCTTCCTGAGGCTCCGTCCACCCTCACCCTCCAAGGAGTCGGGCGGGTGAGCTCCTCCTCCGCTACTTCCACCACGTAGTCGGCCAAGAAATCGGCCATCGCCTGAGCTTTGATCGAGAGCCGCGGAACGAAGGAGACGTCGAACTCGCTCAGCTCCACCGACCACTTGGCCAGCCGGCCTGAATGTTCCACCCCCTCGAAGACGTTGCGGAGGGGATGGTCGGTCACCACTCGGATCGAGTGTGCCTGGAAGTATGGTCGTAGCCTCCGGGCCGAGATGATCAGTGCGAACGCAAGCTTCTCCAAGATTGGATATCGGAGCTCGGCCTTCCTCAGGACCCGGCTGACATAATAAATAGGGAGCTGCCTCTTCCCCTCTGCTCGGATCAAGACGGAGCTTAAGGCCTCTGCCCCGACCCCGAGGTATAAGAACAAATCTTCACCCTCTTTCGGCCCCTGGAGCAGCGGGGCCTGTGTCAGCTGCGCCTTGAGGGCCTGGAACGCCTCCTCGCATTCCTTAGTCCACTCGAACCTCTGCCCCCCCCTCAGTGTTTGAAGAAGGGGGAGCACTTCTCCCCTGCCCGAGAGAGGAAGCGGCTCAGTCCTGCTAGCTTCCCTGTCAACCGTTGGACCTCCTTCGCATTCCGCGGGGATCCCAACTCCATGATTGCCTTGACCTTGTCCGGGTTCGGCTCGACCCCTGCGGGGGTGAGGAGGTGCCCCAAGAACTTCCCTCGGCCAGCCCCAAAAACGCACTTAAGGGGATTCAGCCGCATCTTGTATCTGCGCAGGGTGGCGAACGTCTCCTCTAGGTCCCGAAGGTGGGAGTCCACGTCCCGGCTCTTTATCATGAGGTCGTCCACGTACACCTCCAAGTTCCTCCCCCTCTGTTCCTTGAAGACTCTATCCATCATCTTTTGGTAGGTGGCCCCGGCGTTCTTCAACCCGAACGACATCATCTTGTAGCAGTAGCAACCGTCCCCTGTGATGAATGAGACATCCTTTATGTCTGGGGGGTGCATCCTGATCTGATGGTAACCTGAAAATGCATCTAAAAAACTCATTACAGAAAAACCGACGGCTGAGTCAACCAGCGCGTCGATCCGAGGCAAGGGGTAACAATCCTTAGGACAAGCTTTATTAAGAAGGGAGAAATCGATACATAAGCGCCAGCGGCCGTCTCCCTTTTTGACCATCACAACGTTCGAGACCCAGCCGGGGTATTGAATTTCGGACACGAAGCCCGCTTTGAGAAGTTTTGCCACCTCCTCCCTGATGGGTTCCGCTAGCTTGTCCGCCGTGGATCTCTTCTTCTGCTGGACGGGGCGTGTTCCCGGGTCCAGGTTGAGGCGGTGGCAAGCCACATCCGCGTCAACCCCCGGCATCTCCGCGGCGCTCCAGGCGAAGATGTCCACGTTCTTCTGGATGCACTCCAGCATCCTGCCCTGGTCCTCCGAGGTCAGCCCCCCGCTGACGCGGATCTTCTCCACCTTGCCTCCACGGGTGAGCACCTCCAGCTCCACCACCTCCTCTGCGGCCTCCAGCCTGGACTGCTCCCCCCATCCCTCGGCATCCCCTTCCTCCTGAGCGGGGACCTCTACCTCCATCTCCTCTGCCACGGCCCTTACTTCGACCACTTCCTCCAAACCCCCTCCTTCCGCCTTCTCTACGCAGCCCTTCACCTCCAGCTCCACCTCTCCGGCTTCCTGCTCGTCCTCCTCCATCCTCCGCCCCATCTCCTCGGCCCCTTCCTGCCAAGAGATGGTGTTCACCGCGGTGACTTAGCATTCCCGTGCCACCTTAGGGTCTCCCCTAACCCTGACCTGTGCCCCCTCAGCGTTGAACTTCAAGCACTGATGGAAAGATGAGGGGACGCAGCGGAAGGCGCTGATCAGGGGCCTCCCGAAGATTGCGCTGTAGCTGCTGGGGGCGTCCACGATGACGAACTTGCAGTTTCGGGACTGCCCCCCCAGGGTGACATGGAGGCCGACTCCTCCCTCTACCTCCTTCCTTTCTCCCGAGAACCCGAACAAGGGCCCGTCCGAGGCCAGCACCCTCTTAGCTTCTACCTGCATCGCGTCAAACGCCTTCTTGAAGACGACGTTCACGGAACTCCCATTGTCCACTAGGATCCGAGAGACAGTGAAGTTCTCGATGGCGGCCTTGATGACCAGCGCATCACAGAACGGATCCTCGTGGTCTGGCATGTCGCTTCTGGAGAAAGTGATCCTCTCCTCTGGCGGCGGGGTTTGGGACATAGAGGCGACGCTCCGCCGATACATGGTGTGGAGACTTGCCTTGCGGGAAGCCTCGATCCCCACTCCCCCGTGAATCACTCCGATCATTCCTCGGGTCCCCACATCCACCCAGTCTTCACAGTGATCCTCCTCCGTCCGAGGCAGGACCTCCTCGATCCTCACTTCCTGCCGCACCTCCTCCTGCTGCTGCTGCCGCCCCCTGTTCTCTCTCATCTCCAAGAATTCCGGGAACGTAGCCGTTGCGTGCCCCTCTTCCTGATGGAAGTCGCAGTAGGGCAGTTCCACCCTGAACTCCCTTCTCCTCCTTCTCATGACTCCTCTCCTTGCTCCCAGAGCTATGGCCATGGCCTCCTCCTGATCGGGGAGCCGCGGCCTCTGACCCTGCCTCCAGCCGGGTGGGTGGAACTGGTCCTGCCTCCCCTGGTAGTGACCTCTCCCGTAGTATCCCCTCTGTGGCCCCTGCCCCTGCCACTCTGGTCTCCAGCCCAGCCTACGGTCGGGCTCCTGACGCCCCCATCCCGGCTGCTGTCCTTGGAGCTTCCTCTGCTCCCTCTGCTCCCTCTGCCTGGGCTCCTCCCTCCTCTCTTCCTGTCTTCTTCCTCCCTTCGACTCCTTCTCCTCCTCAGTCGCCCACCTGGCCAACTTCCTCGCAAATTCTGGGTTCGACGCCTCCCCGTCAACCTCTCTCGCTGCCCTCTCCATCAGCTCCTCGTAGGAGAGGGGGGGGGGGGAATTCTCTTCAGCTCCATGCGGAAGAAACCCTGCTGCAGGCCCAGTGTGAAGGCCATCATCAGACTGTGGCCCGGCATCTCCTGGACTTGGGTGACCTCCTCCTGGAACCGATCGACGTAGCTCCCCAACGTCTCGTTCGCCCCCTGCTTTATGTGGAACAGGGACTCAGACTCCTTCTTCCTGTTCTTTGAGGTAGTGAACCTCAACATGAACCGTCGGCGCAGGTCCTCGAAGCAATAGATGGAGCTGGCCGGCAGCTGGTGGAACCACTCCCTTGCCTTCTCTCGGAGGGTGATGGCGAAGAGACGGCACTTGAATCCGTCCGACATCTGACGGATGGAGACTACGTCCTAGAACCACTGGACGTGCTGAACCGGGTCTCCCCTCCCAGTGTAGTAGGTCATCTCGGGCTCCCTGAACCCTTCTGGCACTGGTGCTGAGGAGACCAGCTCGCTGAATGGACTGCTCCCAGCCACCGGGCGAGCCGGCGAGTCCCGCGAGCCCAGCTCGCCGAATCGACCTCGGCCTGCCGAGCCGGGGAAGAGCTCGCGCCCCGAGAGCTCGCTCCCTCGGCCTTCCTCAGCCACTTCCTTCCCGGCTCGCCTGCCAGGAGCGTCTTCGCCTAAAGAGGGGGCGGCCGCGATCTGGGCTGCCGGAGTCGAGCACTCGGCCCGCACGCCGAGTGCGATCTTGACGAGGTCCAGCACCTCGTTCCTGAAGTCTTCGAACATTCCTACTGTTGCGAGAGGCGGAGGGGGCGGCGAGTTCTGCCTGTCGGATCCTTGACCTCCCGTCATTGAGCTCGCCGAAGCTTTTCTGCACTGACCACTCTCCACGCTCACCGCACCAAAATGTTGAAACCGGAATCCGGCCTCTTGTGGAGTTCGACCCTTGGGAAGGGGTGGTCTCGCGCCTACTTCGCACCTGCAAGAAAAACAACGAGAGAGACAAGAAAGGACAGACCCAAGGGCTCGGCAGGGAGGTCCCACCACAAACCCGGAAGATCTCTGAGCGCTTCCCCTCCTTAGCCAAGAGCCGAGCTAAGGTACCCTCAGAGAACACTTGAGAATGAGGGCAAGGAGGCACTGAAAAGCGTGTCCTCTGAGGTACCCCTTGGGTCTTATTTATAGATTTTCAGAATCTGAACTGCCAATAACCAAAAGAACTGACCTGGAAATACCAAAAAGGCCCCTGGTTGGGTCTGCCAACAGCCAAACTCCGCTGTTTTGAACGGCTATGCGCAGTCCAAACTGGTCTGCCAACAGCGAGGCTCCGCTGTTCTGAGGAGCTATTCGCACCCCTGGGCGGTCAGCTCACCTTCAGCTCCCCTGCAGGAGGCGGGCGCGACCTGGCTCCGGGGCTCGCCTGTTCTCCTTGGGTGAGCGCGAGCCGATAGGGGCGAGCTGCCAGCCTTTTGCCGGGCGGATCGGCGGTCAGGTCGCATGCGGGGGGGGGGGGGGGGGGGGGTCAGCCGGCGGGTCGCCATCCTTGGGTCCAGCTCGCTCGTCGCGGGTTGCCGGCCCGCTCGCCCGTGGTGGGCGGGAGCGGGTCAGGCCTTCCGCCGCATAGCCCGTCTCGCCGCCCGGGTGCGGGTCGCGGGTCCAGGTCCACTCATCCTTCCTGGCGGGACCCGCTCGTCGGACACGGGGTTGTACACAAAACATATTATTTCTTTAGTGGGTGTTTTATCATACCTGGCTTTGTCATCCTTCCTGGATGACTTTCTCCTGAAGTTCTTCCTAGCCATCTTGTAAAATCTCTTGGCTAAGAGACTTAGGAGTTCTTCCTTTGATGTTGAAGCTTCAATTTCTTCAGCAGATTTGAAAGATATATTCTGCTCCTTTCTTGTTTGTGGAGGAGTCCTTTGTTCTGCAACTTCCTTGGACTTGATCAACTGCTTATAAGATTTGAGCTTTCCCAGGAAAGATTTTGTGGAAATCTCATTAAGAATTCTGGCCTCCTTGATTGGCCAGATCCTGGAATCCCATGAGCTTGGGAAGTACATGAGGATCTTGTTATTGATCTCAGTGAGAGAGATGTCGTTGTCCAAGGTCTTCAACTCACTGATAATTGCACTTAATCTGTTGTACATGTCACCAACAAATTCTGTTTCTTCCTTCTTGAAATTCTCATACCATGATATGAGAGTTGATCTTCTATCTTTTCTGTCATCTGCTGAACCAGCAATCATCTGGTTGAGTGAGTCCCAGATTACCCTTACAGATGTGCAGTCAGCCACCTTTTGAAATATGTCATCTGACATAGTTTGTGCAAATATGTTCATATCTTTAGCATCTGCAATCTTTGCCTTTTTCTGTGCATCTGTCCACTCAGGTGGTGGAACAACATGAATGCTTAATGTTGATGTAGATGTAGATGCTGTTGGTTGAGGAGGACCTGTCAAAATAAAATTGTAGATGTCCTAATCAATAGAATTCATGTAGAACATAATTCTTGCCATCCAAATTGCAAACTTGTTAAGATTTCAAACTGAAGGTATGGAGCTTGCATAGTCTTTATTCTGTGCCATGCTGTGAAAAAAATCTAAACTTAAGGTCAAATCTAACAAAGGATCTTTTGGTTCAATGGTTAGCTTGTACAAGCAAAGGAACACTGCTCTGATACCAATTGAAAGATGGGGTTAGACCTGATTTAATCTACCGGGGGGGTGAATAGAGTAATCTAAAATCTTTTTGTTGTTTATCAAATTATCAGAGTAATAAAAATGTGATACCAATATAAACAAAGAAGAGATAGTCTAATCTGAACTACCACATCACAACTAGCCTAAACTATCACAGGCACAACAAGAACAACAAGAAAAAGGGCAACCAGACAACACAAGAAATTTTATATTGGTTCCCCAATCTGGGTACATCCACTCTTCTACCACCCTGGTAGGAATCCACTAGCAGGTTTTGATAAGGTGACTGTAACCAATGAGCTTTTGATCAGGTGCCCAAAAACCAAATAAACTTTTGAAGAGAGTTAATAAACCCTTTATACAGGAGGGGGGAGAGAGATTGATGGTGTCTTCTCTTTCTCAAACAACTGAGAAGACAAGTGGATTGCTGTTGTCAAGGTTTCTCCAGAAATCACTTGAAGCCTTGCATAGGGTGTTGTAGTTTTTCTTCCTTAACTTTTAAAAATCCAGAAACTCCTGAATGATTTGAATATGTTGTCCTTGAGAGCTCCTGGAGTTGAAGATTGAAGAAGACTCTTGATTTGTATTTGTTGTTCATCTTCTTCTTCAGTGAGGTCAAGGAGAAAACAAAATGCTTTCTGTACAGAAAAGTAGATGATCTTGAGTGTTTCTATGAATCTTCTCTATGTACTGAGAGCTCTGTATTCTCTGTATATTCTTTATATCCTCTTGTCGACTGAAAATAAAATCCCGTTTATATATCTCTGTCGAATTCTCCTTTGAATTTTGAATTGTCTGCATTAATTACGGACGGCCTGGAGAATGAAAATCGGTTGGAGAGAATATTTTCTTTAATGAATTTCCCCAACTATCCCATTAATTTAGTAAGAAATTATCCCGATGAAGACCATAATCAATGCAACCAGTAACGGCTATATTCAGAGAATATATGCATTAATTTCTCAGGAAAATATTGCTAGATAATATAAGGAATATGGAGAGAAAGGAGGGAAAATTCTAAGTCATGATCTGCACCGAAATCGTCGATCAGAGAAAAGATTTTGTCGACTTGATATCAAAGTTCGTCGAGCTGAGAAATCATGTTTTTCGACCAAAGAAAGTTTATTCGTCGACCTGAGAACCAAGTTTGTCGACCTGAGATCCAAAATCGTCGACCAGAGCTCAACTAACTGTTTTCTGTGAATAACTTGCCAATTCAGTGGTCACACTTCGTCGAGCTGATAATTGGACTTTGTTGATCTGAGTTCAGAGAAAGTATTCTGGACAGAATGTGTTGAAGTTGAACTTCCAGAGTTCGTCAACCTGAGCTCGAATATTATCGAGCTCAACTCAGAGAATTTACTCTGAGTTCGTCAAACGGAGTATGACTATAATCGAGCCGAGTTCGATGAACGTTGAACTCACTTTTTGAAGTTTATTTTCTTCTAAGTCTTTAGTTTTCTGTTGTCTTATGTTGACTGGTCCATGTATGGTTGAATCTAAGGACTTAGCCTAAACTCTAGGACACAGACATGACCATGGCTATACATGGTGGGTCAATCATCCTAGTTAGTGAACCTAGCCCAAATCTAACTAGGGATCCAACCGACATTATTCAGAAGACGCAAGGAGGGTGGGTCTCCCCAACGGGATGGAGGTCTCAGCTACTACTAAGTGCCTCCTGAAATTGACTATTGATGGTCTGACACTCGAGGCCCCGACGATGGTCTTGAGGATGTTAGACTTCGACCTGGTCCTGGGCTTAACATGGCTTACTTGAAAACATGCCAAGATAGATTGCCTGGTAAGGAAGGTCGTACTCAGACACGATAATACTTATGCGACCTTCGAAGGTATTGCCCCTGTTTCCCGCCTTTTTCTCTCTTCTACTTAGGCCATCAGGTCAATATGCAGGGAGATGAGGTCTATCAGGTGTTCTTTGAGATGGTCGAGGTCAAGACGATGGTTGCCGATATTGTTGGGAACTATGTCCACATTAACCCAAATTTGATGAAGACGCCCTGGAACTAAGATGAATTAGTTTGTATTTGATGCTTCGTTTGAGTTATGTGTTTGCAGGACTCCAATGGGAAGTGTAGACCAATGTCAGTCTACAATGAGTCACCAAACACAGGACCATGCAATGTAATCCCTCATTTTGTGTTCCAAAGTGTTGACTCATGTGTAGCCTCTCTATTGGGATACACTTCATATTCAAGCTATAGGACTGTGAAAAGACCTGATGTTGATTCCCCTCTAGTATACGAAAAATTTCTGACAGAAATTTCTCTAAGTGTTTCTCTCGAGTAGGTCTTTAACTACTCGAGTAGATTGCTTGAGATATACTCGAGTAAAACTTCTGCATACTCGAGTAAGAAAATTCTTCCTCTCGTGAAGTTAAGTAAAACACTCGAGTAGTTCACTGACATACTCGAGTAGATCACTCTTCCTACTCGAGTTGCCCAGAATTCAGTTTCCAAGTTTTTCCAAGTAAAACACTCAAGTAGTCCAAGTCATATACTCGAGTAGCTCATTCTGTCTCGAGTAGGTCATACTCGAGTAGTTTATTCTTCCTGTTCCAGATTCCTCTTTCTCAGAATTTTTTCAAAGTCATTTACTCGAGTAGGTACTTTGTATACTCGAGTAGTTCTCGACACTATGTCGAGTAACTATCTTCTTTGTGTCGAGTAGTTAAGAAATACTCGAGTAAGTCCTTTATATACTCGAGAAGATTTCTTTCATCTCGAGTAGTTCAATCTGACTCCTCGAGTAGCTGTTTCTCCCGTGTGCAGAATATTTCTAAGTGTTTGTCTCGAGTAGTTCTTCTAACCACTCGAGTAGTTCAATTCTGCCTACTCGAGTAGTACAACTTGTACTCGAGTAGTTCAACTCCTTCCCGTGAAACTTTTCTCTATACTCGAGTAGATATTTCTAGTACTCGAGTAGTTGATTATATGCACTCGAGTAGTTGTCTTCAACCTACTCGAGTAGTCATGAATTATATACCCGAGTAATATTTCTTTGCTTACGCGAGTAGTCCTTGACCTACTCGAGTAGTATTATACCTACTCGTGTATATGACCTCATTTTCTCTGAAATTTCTTCTAAGTCCAGATTTGACAGATTTTCAAATTCCGTGACATGATTGGTCCACATGTACGTCATTAAAACCAATTATGACCGTTATTAGTACTCCTATAAAAGGTCTTGTCTAATCGACAAACCCTAATCCGAAAACAAGTTTTTCAAGAAGAAAATTATTCTAAGTTTTGCAGTCGCCTCTTTCCAAAAGAATCGATGTTTCCTCTCTCTCTCCTTTCACGGAACGAAAGCCGCCGCCGCCTCTATTCTTCTCCGGCAAGGGCTTCGATTTTCAGAGGAAATAGACTGAAGAAGTTTTACAGATCGAGATCGTTTCTCAAATCGCTCATTCTCTTCCCGATTATGTAAGACAGAAGATTCAGATCTGGCTGAGATTTTCTTCATCTTTTCTGATAGTGCCCCAAAGCTCACAAGAAGAAGATCCTGGTTGTTGTTTGCAGATTTGACAGAAATATCAATGTTTGTATTTTTCAATACTTGTATTTCATTTCTATAGGAGAATTTTTCTCCGAGTGTAGGAGTTTTCCACTCTGAGTTTGTAGGAAGGTGTTTCTTCCGAGTTGTAGATCCAGTTGGTTGGATTGAGATTGTAGGAACTTTGTTCCGAGGGTAGGACTGTTTTCAATCCGAGATAGTGGAGTAGTTGAGTCTAGTATATTGCTAGATCGGTGAGGGAAAGTGGATGTACCCAAGATCGGGGAACCACTATAGATCTTGTCTCGTATGTGATACTTTGGTAGATAGATCTGTGCTGTGTTCTGAGATTTTTTTTTAATTCTGCAAAAGACGCACAAATCACCTATTCACCCCCCTTTAGGTGATTTTGGTTGACAACTATTATCTTTCAATTGGTATCAAAGTGAGGTTGATCGTTAAAAGGTTAACACCTTGATCAGTTCCTACAATAGTTATCATTTGTGATCTATCTATCATGGACAAGGCAAAGGATTTTGCCAAGCTTCCCCTATGCAACTGAACAACTTTCCCAAATGGAAAGAAAGGATCAAATTCTTTATGGAAGCTGTGGATCCAAGGATCTTCATGATAGTTGAAGAAGGTCCTTATATCCCTATGACTATCTCCACTATAGATCCTACCAAGAAGCTTCCAAAGAAGCTGATGGATTTAGACAAGGACGAGATTGCACTTGTCTCACTAGACAAGAAAGCTGAAAACATTATAACAAGTGCAGTTGATGACTCAATGCTGCAGAACTTAATCCACTGCCAATCTGCAAAGGAGATGTGGCAGTCCTTGGATACCTTAATGGAAGGAATAGAAGAAGTGAGGGATGATCGGAGATCCCTCCTCAATCAGAAGTATGAAGCCTTCCGACATGGAAGCAAAGAGACCATTGCTGATAGATTTGAGAACTTTTTCAAGATAGTGAATGGCCTAAGAGTCTATGGCAGAGTATTCACTAATGGAGAACTGAATGACAAGTTCCTGAGATCCCTGACCAAAGAATGGGACAACAAGGTCTGTGCCATCAGGAAGTTTGGGAAGATGGCTGAGACAGACCCACAAAATCTCTTCGGGAAGCTTATGTCATATGAGCTTCAACTCAACACCAGGAAAGCTGAAGAAGAGAAGAGCAGGTCTGCTCTCAAAGAAAAGTCTGTTGCTCTAAAAGCAGAAACCTCCAGAAAGACAAAGGCTGCCTCCCCTGCTCCAGCTCCAGAGATTACTGAAGAAGAAGAAACTTCTGAGCCTAGTACCTCAGGCTCTGAGCTATCAGAAGGAGAGTTCTCACTGCTCTCACGTCAGTTCAAGAAATTCTTGAACAAGAAGAAGCAATGGAAAGGCAAGGATGCCTCCTATAGAAGATCACGACATGATGGTGATCGATAAAGAAAAGGCTCAATTAGCCATGACAGGTATTCCTCTAAATAGAATAAATATGTTTCGACTAACATCATTTGCTATTGTTGTAATAAGCCAGGTCACGTCATCGCCGACTGCCCTCATAAGAAGGAGGGTGGTAGAAGAGAAGAAAAGAAATCCTCAGACAACAAGAAGAGGAAAGAGAAGAGCATGATAGCCAAAAAGAGCAAGACTCTTAGTGACTCTGACTCATTTGAATCAAGTGAAGAAGAAGAAGCTTATTTTGGGCTTATGGATCAAACAGATGACGATCAAGAGCCCCAGTTCTCTGGGAAGGTAAATTCCCATACCCCTCTTTCAGATTCTGAAGTTTCTGAACATGATTGTGAGGATAGCTCCTGTGACGATGAGTCAGAACTAATGGCCCAGTACAAGGAGTTAATCATGGCTTACAACAAATGTCGTCGAGTCGTGAAGACTCAGGTTAAAGAGATCAAATCTCTAAAAGCCGAAGAGAGCATCTTGAGAGAGAAAGTCGCAAAGACTGACTCCCTCGAAGAAAACTTCAATAATGCAATTGAAGAATATAACAAGGCTCTTGAGCACCTTGATCTCAAAGATAAAATCATCAAGGAATTGGAAGCCCAACTTGCAGCTGAAAAGAAATTGGTTGAAAGTTTCTCGAATCCCAAGACAATTCTTCCATTCGTTGCTGAATTCTCAGCCAAGGCCAAGGGTGCCGGATTAGGCCATGAGGAAGCTCCTAGTAAATCCTCTAAGAGAAACAAGAATCAACGGAAGAATAAGGCCGCCAAAAAGGCCTTAGCCAAAGAGAAGGGGAAAGCCCCTCAAGATAAAACTACATTTAAGAAAGTCATCTTTCCATCAAATGAGTTTGATTTTGACTCATCCTACGGGCACTTTGCTAGGCCTACCTATGTAGAGCCAAAGTCCTGCTATCAAGGATGGACTCGACCCCGAAACTTTGGCGAAAGTGTCTTTAAGGAACCTTATGAAGAAGTTATTCTTCAGAGCTATGACCCTTTCAATCATGGGCATAACTTCAAGAAGGCACCAAAGACAAAGCCTTTTGTAGAAAAGACTATAAAGGAGAAGAAGTCATGTGATTGCCATCATCATGAGGCATCTTCCCCCAAGAATGCTGCCCCTGCTAGACCACAATTCCAAAAGGTCAAGCAGGAGATCATGAGGCAAAGGTACAACAGATTTGACTGTTGGTGCTGTGGCAAGGTTGGTCACTTCGCCATTGATTGCTGGTTCAATTCCAGAAACGCTGCAACTCCTCATGTCATCACTATGAGAAAGACCGCTCATAATGCTAACACTCGTAGGGGGAGTACTCTAACCCGAGACCAAGGACCCAAACGTGTTTGGGTTCCTAAGGCAATTTGATTATGATTGCAGGTATGTCCAAAGGCCAACAAAACGCCAATCTGGTATTTGGACATCGGGTGCTCTCGGCATATGACCGGGACTAGAAGCCTCATTCAGAACTTTACTCCAGTCATGAACGGACCAAAGGTCATCTTTGGAGGTTCAAACCGTGGAATTACTAGAGGCTATGGTATGATTACTAACGACAATGTATCCTTCTCGGATGTGGCCTATGTCGAAGGATTGGAACACAATCTCATAAGCATAAGCCAACTCTGCGATAAAGGATACATAGTTGAATTCCATGCTGATAAGTGCTTGATAAAATCTGTTGTCAATATGGAAACGATTCTATCCGGCACTCGAAGCAGGAATATTTTCTGTTTAAATTTCATTTGTATAGATTCCTCTACACTAGTGTGTCTTTTAGCAAAAGATAGTGCGTCTCTTGGTGACCAATGGCAGAAGAGACTAGCACATATTAATTTCAAAACTATTAATAAATTATTTTCAATGAACTTAATACGTGATGCCCCAAATGTCAAGTGCGTCAAAGATTGACCTTGTCATGCATGCGTAAAAGGCAAGCAAACAAGGGCTACCTGCGTTATTGGCAAAGACTCTAACAGATGTCTCCATCTATTGCACATGGACTTGTTTGGTCCACTTCAAATTAGAAGTTTGGGAGGTAAGGATTATATGTTGGTAATTGTTGATGATTACTCGCGCTTTGCGTGGGTGTTCTTTCTGAAACACAAGTCAGATACCGTCGACATCTTTACTAATTTTGTCAGGCAAGTCCAGAATGAATACAACTGCTCCATAGTCAAAATCAGCAATGACAACGGAACAGAGTTCAAATCTGGGGCCATGACAGAATCCTGTGAAAGCTTAGGTATCTTTCATGAGTTTTCCTCTCCTCGTACTCCACAATAGAATGGAGTGGCTGAGAGAAGGAACAGAACACTCATAGAGGCCTGCAGGACTATGTTGAGTGATGCTTCACTTCCGGAGTACTTCTGGGCTGAAGCCGTCAACACTGCATGCCACGTGCAAAATCGAGCACTCATAAACAAAAACCACGATAAGACACCTTACGAACTTCTAAAGGGCAGGAAGCCAACCATCTCATACTTTAGAATCTTTGGCTGTAAATGCTTCGTACTTAATAATGGTAGGTATCATACCACCAAGTTCAGCGAAAAGAGCTTTGAAGGTATTTTCGTAGGTTATAGTAGCCATAGTAAGGCATATAGAATATTTAATAGAAAAACCTTGGTGGTAGAAGAATCGATACATGTTGTATTTGATGAGACGAGCTTGCTACAAAACAATCTGTCTAGTGTGCTCATTGAAGATGCAGGTGCAAAGCTGAAAGAAACTAGCTTGGATGAACCGTCCGAAGACAAAGGCGAAAAGTTCATCAAGATCACCACTCCAACCCCTGTTGGAGAGGCTGATGATCAAGATGAGGAAGTCATCCAAGTTGAGGAAATCACTCCAGTGATTGAAGATAATGCAGATGCAAGAACTTTGAAGCTCAGACATCTGAAGGATCACCCCATGGACCAGGTCATAGGAGATCCCCGGGACGGTGTCAGAACTCGAAGAGGTACAACTAACAAGAATCTTCATTTAAGCTTTCTCTCGCAGGTTGAACCAAAGAAGTTTGAGGACGCAAACTCAGATGCATCGTGGATATTGGCAATGTAAGAAGAGCTAAATCAGTTCAAGTGTTGCAATGTATGGAAGCTTGTTCCAAGACCCAAAGGAAAGAACGTCATTGGAACAAAATGGGTCTACCGGAACAAGATGGACGAAGATGGGACAATCATAAAGAATAAGGCCAGACTCGTCGCTAAAGGCTATCGTCAAGAAGAAGGAATCGACTTCGACCAGAAATATGCTCTAGTGGCAAGGCTGGAGGAAATAAGTTTGTTCCTAGCATATGCTGCATTCAAAGGCTTTACTGTCTATCAGATGGACGTGAAGTCTGCCTTCCTAAATGGTAATATAAAGGAGGAAGTGTATGTGGAACAACCTCCAGGTTTCGTTGATCCTAACTTTTCTGATCATGTTTATTTCCTGCACAAGGCCCTATATGGTCTGAAACAATCTCCTAGAGCTTGGTATGAGACGATGTCTAGTTTTCTACTTGAGAACAAGTTCACAAGGGGAAAGATAGACAAGACATTATTTCTTAGGAAAATAAAAGGCAAGATTTTGCTAGTGCAAATCTATGTCGACGACATTATTTTTGGCTCTACAGACGACAATCTCTGCAAAAAATTCTCAAAACTTATGCAAGAGAAGTTTGAAATGAGCAGTATGGGTGAGCTGAAGTATTTCTTAGGGCTTCATGTGAAACAATCTGAAGATGGAATTTTCATCTCGCAGACCAAGTTCACCAAAGAGCTGATTAAGAAATTCGGAATGGAGAACGCAACCTCTATGAGGACTCCAATGGGCTCAACTATGTCTCTGGACAAGGATGAAAAAGGGAAACCTTTTGATGAAACCAAGTACAGAAGCATAATTGGATCCTTGCTCTACCTTACTACAAGTAGACCTGACATAATGTTTTCAACATGTGTCTGTGCTAAATTTCAGGTGAACTCTAAGGAATCTCACTACGCTGCTGCAAAGCGGATCTTGAGATACCTTAAAGGTACACCAAATCTTGGCTTATGCTACCCAAGAAGTAATGACAACGAACTAATTGTTTTTTCAGATGCAGATTTTGCAGGAAGCAAAGATGACAGGAAAAGCACCTCCGGGACGTGCCAATTCTTTGGAAGAAGGCTAATCTCCTGTAGTAGTAAGAAGCAGAACTGTGTCGCAATCTCAACGGCCGAGTCAGAGTACATCTCTGCAGGCAGTTGCTGCGTACAGTTACTTTGGATAAGGAATTAATTTGAGGATTACAACATGCAGTTCAAGAATATCCCATTATTTTGCGACTCTTCCAGCGCAATTGCAATAGCCAACAATCCAGTTTCGTACAGCCGGACAAAGCATATCGAGCTAAGGTATCATTTCATCCAGGAGCATGTAGAGCATGGGGAGATAGATCTCCAATATTTCTCCACAGACAGGCAAGTTGCAGATATTTTCACGAAGCCGCTGGACGAGACCAAGTTCTCATTCTTCAAAAATGAACTTGGGATGCTCAACAAGGAAGATTAGGGAAGTTTGGATTTCATGAAAGCAAAGGAAATTAAAAGGTTAGTCAAAATCTGGCTTTTCAAAGTTTTCTTCTTTCTCTGACTCAAGTTAGACCTGACCTACTTCGAGTACTCAAAGTACCTACTCGAGTACTCAAAGGACCTACTCGAGTAGTCCATTTAACTTACTTGAGTAAGGCAATTAATGTACTCGTGTAGTACACTTCATCTACTCGAGTGAGTCAAATCTTCTACTCGAGTCATTGCAGAATCTCCTACTCGAGTACCTTCTATAGACCTACTTGAGTACCTTCTATAGACCTACTCGAGTAACTCCTATAAACCTACTCAAGTAACTCCCTATATACTTGAGTACTTCTTTTACCTCTCGTGAATATGCCTCTTGGCTTTCAAATTTTCCTGTGCCGCCTTTCTTTTAAGTTATTTTCTTCTCGATGATTAGACATAAACCTAGGGTTTATAAATTCGAAATTCCAAATTAATTCTACATGAAATCATTTCCTATCACTCGAGTACCGTCCGCCGCTTTGTCTTCATTTGAGAATTGCAGAGCCGCGACTTTTCCTCTTCCCCCCCCCCCCCGACAGAGCTTTTCTCAATTTCTGGATCATGGCCGCCGTCTCCAAGATTGGTGTAGGTTCGGAACTTGTTACCACTGGGATTGCCGAGCTTTCAGATGATTTCCACAACTTACTGCTTCTTCTAGATACCGCCGGACTTTCCTTCGCTCTCCAAGAACCCTGCCGGATCCTCTTCCCCGAGGTAGCAGAATTCTTCACAAATCTGAAGGTCAAAAGGAATGGCAAAGTTCTAAAATCCAAAGTGCAAGGTCTGAAAATTAAACTTACTGCGACAAGTATCTCTCAACTCCTCTGTCTACCTAGTAATCACTGCAGCATACAACCTCGATGAAGAAGATTCCTACAGAACCTGCTTGTTCTGTGGGATTTCGCCTGAAGTTCAGTCTATCAAACGATCCGACATGAACACAGAAGGAAAATTTCTGGTTGATGTTATTGGAAAGATTTTGATGTGCAAGACCAACTCCATAAGAGACATTCCACTGTATTTCTTCGACATAATGCAAGCCATTGTTTGTCGTAAGAAATTTTAGTTTGGCCTGCTGCTTCTGGACAAAGCAAGGATAGCTTAAGGCCCCCCAACTTCGCCAGAATTATCTCTCTGCTCCTCCATGAAACAAATCCTCAGGTATTCGACTTCTCCAAATGGACCCCTCTTCATCACATGAAGAAGGTCTCAATTTCTTCTATTCAGAGATGGGAGCTCAAACTGAAAAATGCTGCCCAAGCTGCTAAGAATTCAGAAGTTCCAGCCTTCAAGGACAGGACTCCATCTCCCTCTCCTCTTCATGTGGCCAGCTCCTCTGGTGCACCAAGTGAGGGGGAGCCTGTTCCTTCTATCCAAGTCAGGAAGCCCTCTCCTCAGCCAGCAACTTCTTCCCTACCTCATACACCTCAAACTCCAGCAACACCTTCAGATCAGATTCCTCAAGAATCCCTTCTCTCAACAGTTGCTGCTATAGATGCAATGATTGCAGAACTTACTGTAAAAGTGCTGCCTATTCCTCCTCCTCTATCTCTTCCAGCTCCATCCTCTGAATGTCACAAGGACTCAACTCCTGGACAGTCTCCTGAACATTCTCCAGCCAGGACTCCAGCACAATCTCATGCTCCCTCAAATACCAGCAAGATACAATTCTTCTTTTAGCTGAATCCTCTCCTGAGCCAGCTGAGGCCCCTCTCAGAAACCTAAATTTCTCTATCCCTTATAATACAAAAGAAAGGGATGCTATAATTCATACAACAAGGGCTGAAAGCTCTGTGCATATTGAAGAAATAGCTCCATGGGTAGCTCCTCCTCTCCCTTCTGCTGCTCCTTCAACTGCTGCTGTTACAGTCTCTCCCTCCTCAGATTTGATGCAATAAATTGCACTTCTTCTTCAAGAACAGAGAAATTATTTTGATACTTCTCTAAAGACTGTAACTGAAAGGTAAATGCTCTCGAGACTGAGATGAGCAGAGGCTTTGCTGAAATCGAGCATAACACTAACAAACTCAAGCACGTATTTCAACTTGGTAGGAAAGCCCTAGACCACACTATCACTAGTGTTGGAAATGTTATGGAACAAGGTGTCACCCTTGCAAATAATCAAATAGAGCTAGACAAGAGAAATGAAGCAAACAAAGTGAAAATCTGTGAAGAAGTTGGCCTCTTTAAAGAAGATGCTATAGACAGGCTATCTGTTGAAATCAGAAAGGGGGAGAACTTGGTCAAAGAACATTTAGAAAAATCAGTTGCTCTGAAGTCAGATGTATGGGAAACTCATGTGAAGACAATTCATGATGATGTGGTAGCCCAGATATAGAGTGTCAAATTTCATACCTATGACACTGCTGTCTTGATGCACAATCAGATTCTGCCAGACCTTGCTGTTGGCCCCAACATCATTCCCCATCATTTAAATCCTCTAGCTACAGATGCTTCTGCTCCATCTGCTCCAGCTGCTCCTCTGTAACCTACCTTCTCTCCCAGGCCTGGAGACACAGTTGCTCCTCCAGACACCTATGTTCCAGGCTGGGAAGAAGATCATGCTGACATTCTCCCTCAGGCTCCTCCAGAGATCAAAACTTACAAGAAGAAAAGAAAGTATGGTGAAGGTCCTTCTGCTAGCAAGACTGTTCCTGCTAAGGCTCCAGAACATGCTGAAGTTTGGTCTCCAACCTCCAAATCCTTGATTCTGGAAACTCCCAGATTAGTTATGGAATTCCATGAGAGCAGGAATATTCATTACAACTCATATGAATGGGAACTTTATGAAAAATCCATGACCAAGAGAAGAATCTATGACAGAGAATATGGGAGGAACAACCCTGCAGCCCCTCCTAGACCTCCCAAGTATTATCCAAAACCCTATTGTTACCAGAGGAGACAATAAGAGAAATTGGACAGACAACAGAATCAAGGCTGATTTTCAAGGATTTTTGAGAGTGTGGAATGATTGACTGTAGAGTTGATAATTTTGGACATTCTTATTTATATGATTCTAAGTTTTTGCTCTAATTATCTTTTTTCATAAGTCTATTGCTTGCTTACACATTTTTCTACTTAGCACTGTTTATGTCTATAATTCACCTTAGTGTAAAGGATTCTGACTTCAACAAATAGGGGGAGATTGTTGGGAACTATGTCCACATTAACCCAAATTTGATGAAGACGCCCTGGAACTAAGATGAATTAGTTTGTATTTGATGCTTCGTTTGAGTTATGTGTTTGTAGGACTCCAATGGGAAGTGTAGACCAATGTCAGTCTACAATGAGTCACCAAACACAGGACCATGCAATGTAATCCCTCATTGTGTGTTACAAAGTGTTGACTCATGTGTAGCCTCTCTATTGGGATACACTTCATATTCAAGCTATAGGACTGTGAAAAGACCTGATGCTGATTCCCCTCTAGTAGAAGAAAAATTTCTGACAGAAATTTCTCTAAGTGTTTCTCTCGAGTAGGTCTTTAACTACTCGAGTAGATTGCTTGAGATATACTCGAGTAAAACTTCTGCATACTTGAGTAAGAAAATTCTTCCTCTCGTGAAGTTAAGTAAAACACTCGAGTATTTCACTGACATACTCGAGTAGCTTACTTAACTACTCGAGTAGATCACTCTTCCTACTCGAGTTGCCCAGAAATCAGTTTCCAAATTTTTCCAAGTAAAACACTCGAGTAGTCCAATTCATATACTCGAGTAGCTCATTCTATCTCGAGTAGGTCATACTCGAGTAGTTTATTCTTCCTGTTCCAGATTCCTCTTTCTCAGAATTTTTTCTAAGTCATTTACTCGAGTAGGTACTTTGTATACTCGAGTAGTTCTCGACACTGTGTCGTGTAACTCTCTTCTCTGTGTCGAGTAGTTAAGAAATACTCGAGTAAGCCCTTCATATACTCGAGAAGATTTCTTTCCTCTCGAGTAGTTCAATCTAACTACTCGAGTAGCTGTTTCTCCCGTGTGTAGAATATTTCTAAGTGTTTGTCTCGAGTAGTTCTTCTAACCACTCGAGTAGTTCAATTCTGCCTACTCGAGTAGTACAACTTGTACTCGAGTAGTTCAACTCCTTCCCGTGAAACTTTTCTGTATACTCGAGTAGATCTTCCTAGTACTCGAGTAGTTGATTTTATGCACTCGAGTAGTTGTCTTCAACCTCCTCGAGTAGTCATGAATTATATACCTGAGTAATATTTCTTTGCTTACTCGAGTAGTCCTTGACCTACTCGAGTAGTTTTATACCTACTCGTGTTTATGACCTCATTTTCTCTGAAATTTCTTCTAAGTCCAGATTTGACAGATTTTCAAATTCCGTGACATGATTGGTCCATGTGTACGTCATTAAAACCAATTATGACCGTTATTAGTACTCCTATAAAAAGGTCTTGTCTAATTGACAAACCCTAATCAGAAAACATGTTTTTCAAGAAGAAAATTATTCTAAGTTTTGCAGCCACCTCTTTCCAAAAGAATCGTTGTTTCCTCTCTCTCTTTTCACGGAACGAAAGCCGTCGTCGTCTCTGTTCTTCTCCGGTAAGGGCTTCGATTTTCAGAGGAAATAGACTGAAGAAGTTTTACAGATCGAGATCGTTTCTCAAATCACTCATCCTCTTCCTGATCGTGTAAGACAGAAGATTCAGATCTGGCCGAGATTTTTTTCATCTTTTCTGATAGTGCCCCAATTCTCACAAGAAGAAGATCCTGGTTGTTGTTTGCAGATCTGACAGAAATATCACTATTTGTATTTTTCAATACTTGTATTTCATTTCTGTAGGAGAATTTTTCTCCGAGTGTAGGAGTTTTCCACTCCGAGTTTGTAGGAAGGTGTTTCTTCCGAGTTGTAGATCCAGTTGGTTAGATTGAGATTGTAGGAACTTTGTTCCGAGGGTAGAATTGTTTTTTAATCCGAGATAGTGGAGTAGCCGAGTCTAGTATATTGCTAGATCGGTGAGGGAAAGTGGATGTACCCAAGATCGGAGAACCACTATAGATCTTCTCTCGTCTGTGATACTTTGGTAGATAGATCTGTGCTGTGTTCTGAGATTTTTTTTAATTTCGCAAAAGACGCACAAATCACCTATTCACCCCCCTTTAGGTGATTTAGGTTTACAACTATTATCTTTTAGATATATTGGTGGTGCTGGACTTTGCGGATGTGTTTCCAGAGAAGCTACTAGGATTGTCGCCGCACCGAGAGAAGGATTATCAGATCCAGTTGGTGTCGGGAGCTAAGACAGTGTCTTGGGCTCCGTATCGGATGTCTCTGAAGGATCTAGTAGAGTTCAGGAGCCAGCTGTAGGAGCTGGTGGAGGCTGGATTCGTTAGGCCAAGTTCCTCGCCTTGGGGGTGCTTCGGTCTTATTTGTGAAGAAGAAAGATAGGACCCTCAGGTTGTGCATCGACTATCATGCACTAAACCTATTGACAGTCTGGAAGACATATCCACTATAAAGGATCGATGAGTTATTTGATCAGCTAGAGGGAGAATATAGTTCTTGAAGCAGGATCTGAGGTCGGGATACTATCAGTTACGGATTCAGGAAGAAGACATATCAAAGAGGGCGTTTAGCAGCAGATATAGCTTGTATGAGTTTATCGTGATACCCTTCGGGCTCACGAATGCACCATCGGCTTTCATGAGCTTGATGAACCGGGTGGTCGAGCCGTACCTCGATAGGTTTGTCAATGTATTCATAGATGACATCCTAATTTATTCGAGGATGAAGGAAGAGCATCCATAACATCTGCCCTTGACTCTAGAGAAGCTCAGGGAGCATCAGTTGTATGCCAAGTTCAGCAAGTGCCAGTTTTGGCTGATGGAGGTGGCCTTTTTAGGCCATATTGTTAGTGGAGCAGGACTGGCGGTGGATCTAGTGAAGATTCAAGAAGTGCGAGACTAGCCTCAGTTGAAGATGACCACAGATGTCCAAAGTATCCTGGGAATGGTCGGTTATTATCGGAAGTTTGTGCAAGTATTATATTAGATAGCACTTCCTCTCACTTATTTGACGAAGAACACTCTGTTTGTTTGGACTCCGCAGTGTGAGGCGGCCTTCCAGGAGTTGAAGGGTCGACTTACATCGACCCCTATCCTCGCTCTTCCGTCTAGGAAGGAGAGCTTCCAGTTGTACACTGATGCATCTTTTCATGGGATGGGTGCTATACTGTTGCAACATGGTCATGTGATAGCATACGCCTCCCGCCAACTGAAGAAGCACGAGCAGAACTACCCTTTGCATGACTTGGAGATGGGATCAATGGTGTTCGCTCTGAAGATTTGGGGGCATTATCTTTATGTTATGCACTGTGAAATATTTTGGGATCACAAGAATCTGAAATATGTTGATACGCAGAAGGAGTTGAACATCTGCCATAGATGATAGGTGGAGTTTCTATATGATTATGATTACACGATACTGTTGGATCTTATGGCGCCCTTAGGGGGGGGTGAATAAGGGTTCTTTAAATTTTTCTTAAAATCAGACAAACTTGCTTGGTGAATAAAAACAATATAATTAAAGAACGAAAATGTATACTAGCTAAAACACAAAGATATATTTCAAAAGTGATAAATTGAATACAAAGTGTCTCTATAGAGCAAGAGACAAAGGCTCATGAAACAAATAATTTACTTGTGTTTTCACCAGTTCTTCTACCCAGAACCGGTAGGCTAAAGCATATCTCTTCCTAGATCTTGCAACTAGCCTCCCCTAGATCTAATTATGATATAGACACTGCACACAAGACAACGATTTCTCCCTAAGCCGCACAAGGACTTGGACGCCACTCACAAGGCGGTGATATTCTCCTAAGCCATATAAGGACCTATATGCCAATCACAACGCGGCGATTTCCCCTCTCGATTACAATGAGAAAATAATAGAAACTAGAACAAAATAAATTGAACACTTTAGGCTAGACACTCCCTTCAAACAATGCACTGAAGATGCCGATGAATCCTTGCTAGAGTTGCTTCGAATGCTGCGAATGTGCCGTCAATCTTTCACGCTTTGGCCTTATTGAGAGTATGGAGTATCTCTGAGATCTGGAGCTCTCTGAATCATCTTTACAGGAAAGTACACTCCAGGTAATCAAATTCATGATTTCCACAGGAATTGAATGGATTTTATATTCTGGCAATATTGCCTGGCTATACTGGATATCAGTAACTACTACCACGTGTCCCACAAACTCCTCATTTTTGCATTGCAGATACGTCGAGCGTCGAATCATGAACTATCGCCTAGTGATACTGGATATCGCCGTCTGGCGATAGCGATGTAACGGAAGCCACGTCGCCCATGAGATTCGTTGAGCGTCGAACGAAAATGCATCTAGTGGCGCTATCTCCTGTCGGCGTTACTCAATATCGCCTGGCAATATCTCCCGAGATCAATTATGATCTAATTCATCCCCAAAAAGACATTAGATACAGACATGTGTTATCTGCACACGAAAACACCAAAAAATCAAATACAAACAAAATTTGTTATTAACAAACTAGGAAGCGTGGAATGCATGCTCCAACAATCTCCCCTTTTGATAATAACAAATCCATTAAGAAAGAAATCATGCATTTTATAGGGTCCACCCGATATGAGTAGCAAGACGAAGCATCTGTATGTGCATAAATTGCTCTTGGATGAAACACTCCCCCTACATGTGTACTCCCCCTAAATTGAAGCATAGTGACCGTTTCCGTGGTTAAAATAAGGATTACGAGTACATATGAAAATTCTTAGGAGTGTATATGAACGATTTCCTTGGAAAATTCTCCCCCTTTGGTATTTTCAAAAGACAAATAAGAGTGCGGTGGAAGAGAAAGAAGGAAAAACACAAAGGAGAAACTCTAGATAGGATAGGTGAGCAATGTATAGTAAAGAAAGAAATGAGCAAACACTAACATTGGCAATGTTCAGCCAACTATATCACAATACATACACTAGTGAATAATATTTTGTAAAATGTTTTCAGTCCAATTCTCATAAGATGAACTTTTAGAGAGGATAATGTTGTGTACATGTGATATGGTGTCGGAAACACTTATGCAGGCTCTTACAAAAACATGAACACGAGAATGTTAAAAAAACAACATAATATAGAGTTGGACATGCGGGGCTATACTCGTACCCAAGAGTGCAGAGCACACAATAAAGAAATTATCCAGTTAAAGATTTGCACAAGACACTTTACAATTCTTTCCAAGGTGCTCAACCGCACAATGCTTATTAACACTTATCAGGAGGGTAAGTAGTGTATGGTGGAGGTTCTTTGTCAGCCCTATATTATTTGTTTTTTTTTTGTTTTTGTGAAATGTACCACCAAAGGTGTGCACTTTTGGGACCATACAAATTTTTTTATCACATTTTTGTTTGGCTAGACAAAAGAGTCCGAATTCACTTGTGAGAGCATACAAGATAATTAAATATTAGTGGTGCACAGTACAAACTCGGATAAAGCATTAGCAGGAACATGCAACACTAGCGGTTATGGTAGAACATTCACAATTCACACATGTAGTAAGGTGAATGCATATGAAGATTTGCACAACCGTGAGTGAAAGAACATTATCATAACTAAAATATTTCTCATACTTAGAGGCAAGCAAAAACAATTTCACATAGTTTAAGAACACTAGAACTTAAGTATGTAGAACATATATATAAATGTTGAACTATGGAACCAAGTTATTGGGAACTCAAAAAAATATTACACCATGTATAATTCTGAGTAACGCAGAAAAATTGGTGGAATAGTTAATTTTCACTTTCTCCTAGTGATACCGGGTATCGCCGATCGATGATAGTGTGAAAAATATAAAACCAGGGGCATTAAGTCAAAGGCATCAAAACTAGCAGTTTTTCCTGAAGGCAGGTTGCCGAAGTCAGAGCGGACGGCGGTGAAAACCTAATACCAAGGAAGGGAACTTTTATTTGTGCTTTTATGCTTTAGATTTTTGTGGATCTAAGTGTTAGGATAGTGTAGCATGGAACCCTAGATGAGAAATTTCCAAGTTTTAGAGTAAGATGGATCATGAGAAATTGTGTTTGTGTTGGTGAAAAATGTGCATATATTTAGGGATCTAAAGGTTTATAAATGTGTTTTGTTAATAACAACTTTCAGATCTGGTAGTTTGGATGAGTGAAAAACCATATCTGAAGTCAGAAATGGAGGAAGATCATTTTCTGATATCGCCCAGCGACAGTGGGTGTCGCCGGATGGCGATATAAAAAAATGATTTTGTTTTGTTTATTAAAAATATTTTTATTTACAGCAATGACTTCTAGTTCCAAAGCCCGTAGAAGCACAGGCAGTGATTCATATTCTTCCTATCAAACATTTCCAGGAATTGAAAATGCTAACAAAGGGATCAGATGAGTTATCAAATTCGACCCTGCCCATCATACACACATCCACGATCTGTTAGCAATGGCGGAAATAATGTCTATTATTATTCCAGATACATTTTCCTCCGTACTAATTAGAGAGTTCTATAATTATCTCAAAATTTTGCGGTTCACGGAACTGAATGGTGGAGTACGATCTAAGATACAAGAACAGGTAGTAGAGATAACTCACTACTTCCTTAGAGAAGAGTTTGGATTTATAGAGCATGAAAATACCTTAGATGTAGTAGAGAACTATGGAAGGATCGAGATTGAACACTATTGAATTTGGTTTTGCATGGAAATTCCACCAAAACATTTATTCAATTTACGACCACGCTCACTGAGGATGCACGACTAGTGCAAGACATATTGAGGCACACTGTCCTACTCAAATCTGGTGATACACGGAAGATAATGACACAACTGAGATATGTTACATATATGATTTTGGAGCGGGAGCCGTTTGACATGGCGGACTTTATCCTTTCAATAATACGATATGTATTTAGGTTAAAGAGTCCTAATTGGAAGAAACTAAATACACTACCACTTGGAGCTGTCATCCAACGTATTTTATATAAGAAATACACTTGGATAGACCCGGATTTGTACTTCAATGATTATATTCCATCCATATTTTCGACGAGTGGAACACCTTCCATCGGCAGATCAGCACGAGGGGGGTCATCAAGGAGTAGTGAACGTGTGTCCACTATCCGTAACCCGCCAATTCCAAGAGGTGGATCATTGCGAGAAGGGTTGGACGACTTGCGAGAGTCGTTCGAAGAACATAAGAGGGAAGTGATGAAGAAATTCTTGGGAATTCAGAAATTTTTTAAATTTTTGACAAAAAGTCTCAAGTTGAAGCCCACCCCATCAGAGACGGCAGAATGGGAGAATTCGGTCAGGGAGCCTCCCTGTACATCTATTCGCCGAGCACGCCGGACGAGGAGTAGTGAGCACAGTTCGGCTGATGATCAAGGGGAGACAAGTGCAGTTGATAGTAGAAATTTCTGAAGATTTTTGGGATGACTAGACATGATAACGCTATTGCCAGACGACAGTCACTATCGTCGGCGACAGTGAAGTTTCTTGATTTTTTAAAAACAATTTGTGTTGTAATATTATGTGTGACTTAGTATGTGTTGTTGTGCTGCTGTAATGATGTGAGACTTTGTATGTGATGTTCACATTCATGGTTTATGTAATTTTATTTTGGTTTAATTTTCATGTTTTTAGCAATTTAGTTATTTTTCTTGTCATGCTCACTATGGATATTTATTAGTTTGAAATATCTAGGATTCCTAGTTCTAATCTTAACAATGAAAACCGGGAATCTGGAAGTGGTTTCATGAAAATATCCGCAAGCTGTGAATCAGTGCTAATAAATTGACTTTGATCGTATTTTGTTTCATGTGGTCTCATAAGAAATGGTGGCATATATCAATGTGTTTGGACCTAGAATGATGAACTGGATTATATGTTAAGTCAATTGCACTTTTATTATCACACTTTAATTCAATTGTTTCATGAACAATTCCAAAGTCTTCTAAAGTTTGCTTCATCCATAGAGCTTGTACACAACAACTGCATAGTGCCATGTACGCGGCATCAGTGATGAATAAGGAAACAGAATTCTGTTTCCTACTTGACCATGAAATTAGTGAATGGTCAAGTACGTGACAGGTGCCATTGGTGCTTTTACGATCTAATGAACAGCGAGCATAATCAGAATCAGAAAAGCCCTGTAATATAAAGGTATCGTTATGAGGATACCAGAACCCTAACTTAGATATGCCAATAAGATATCTAAAAATACGTTTAACTGCTTTTAAATGAGACACTTTGGGATTAGCTTGAAATCTAGTACATAAACATATAGCGAACATATTGTCAGGTCAAGAAGCAGTCAAATACAATAGTGATCCTATCATTCCTCTATATAGTGTTTGATCTATAGATATTCTACTTTCATCCTTTCCTAACTTTAATGAGATGCTCATGGGGGTATTTGTTTGTTTTAGATTTTCAAACCCAAATCTTTTTAAAACATCATGAATATATTTAGATTGACAAATAAAAATTTCATCATGCTTTTGAGTAATTTGAAATCCAAGAAAATAAGTGATTTCGCATACCATGCTCATTTCAAATTCATTCTTCATAATTTCTATAACACTATCATATAATTTTTCATTTGTGGATCCAAAAATAATGTTATCAACATATATTTGTAAAACTATAAGATCATCATTAATATGTTTAACAAATAGAGTACAATCAGCACTACCCATTTTGTAATCATTCTTTAATAAATAAATAGTCAATCTATCATACCATGCTTGGGGTGCTTGTTTCAAACCATAAAGGGCCTTTTCTAATTTAAAAACATGATCACGAAATTTAACATCAACAAAGTCTGGAGATTGTTCTACATAAACCTCCTCCTTAATATATCTGTTAAGAAAAGCAGTTTTAACGTCCATTTGTAATAGTTTAAACTTTTTAAAACTAGCAAATGCAAGAAATATTGTAACTGCTTCTAAACGTGCTATGGGTGCAAGATTTCATCAAAATTTATTCCTTCTATTTGTGAATATCCTTTTGCTACGAGTCTAGCTTTGTTCCTAGTGACCATAGATTCACTATCTAGTTTATTTTTTAAAATCCACTTAACCCCTACAATAGGATGATTTGACGGTCTTTCTACTAACTTCCAAACCTTATTACGTTCAAATTGATTAAGCTTGTGATTCATAGCTAAAACCAAGAATTATCATTTAAAGCAGCTTCAACACTTTTAGGTTCTATATTAGAAATAAAGCACATATTAGAGAATAACTCACGTATGGATGAACGAGTACTTACCCCTCTTGATGGTTCTCCAATAACCAAATCTTGAGGATGATCTTTTGAGAATCTTAGTTCGCTTGGAGGCACATATTCTTGCTCTTCTTCTTCTTCTTGTTTGACTCCTTTTTCTTTATCTTTGTCTCCAAGGATTTCATCATCATCCAATATTTATGGAGGCAAGAACTCTTCATCTTTACCTGTATTATTAGCTTCTACACAAGGGAAAAACTCATCAAATTTAACATGTACAGATTCTTTAACCATTTTAGTCCTTTTTTTGTAAACTCTATAAGATTTACTTGTTGAAGAATAGCCAATAAAAATACCTTCATCAAACTTTTCATCAAATTTGGCTAAATTATCCTTAGTGTTCAAAACAAAACATTTACCACCAAAACTTTAAAATAAAACACATTTGGTTTTTTTTGAAAATATAACAAATAAGGTGTTAATTTTAAGAGTGGTCAAAGCATAATGTGATTAATAACATAACAATCAGTACTAACTGCTTCGTCCCAAAATGATCTTGTTAATTGGTATTCAGATAGCATAGTGCGAGCTAGTTCTTGCAAAGTTCTATTTTTCCTCTCTACCACACCATTCTGTTGAGGTGTGCGAGGAGCAGAAAATTTATGTTTAATTCCTAACTCATTGCGAAAAGAAACAAATTTTTCACTATCAAATTCACCTCCATGATCTGAACGAATGCATTTTATTTTTAACTCTAGTTCATTTTGAACAAGTATACATAATTTGTAAAATTCTAAAAATGCATCAGATTTAGACGTTAAGAA
This sequence comes from Platanthera guangdongensis, assembly GCA_039583875.1. Taxonomy (NCBI): domain Eukaryota; kingdom Viridiplantae; phylum Streptophyta; class Magnoliopsida; order Asparagales; family Orchidaceae; genus Platanthera; species Platanthera guangdongensis. Next base: position 78,618,488 of record CM077150.1, on the reverse strand, counting down.
AATTGTCCAACTGAAGCGAGAATAATCATCAATCAAAACAAAGGTGTATTTTCTACAACCTAGACTTAGTGTATTAACAGGACCAAAAAAATCCATATTTATCAATTCTAAAGGTCTAGTGGTGGAAACGACATTATTGCTTTTAAAAGAAGACTTTGAAAATTTTCCTTTTTGACATGATGAACACAAAGATGATAAATTTCCATGCAAAAAAGGTAAACCTTTAACAAGTTTGTTTTGAAACAATTTTATAATTAGCTTGGAACTAGAATGTCCAAGACGTCTATGCCACAAATCTAACTCCTCATTTTTAGATATAAAACACTTTAATGAAGAATGTGACAAATCATTTAATCTAATCATATAGACATTTTGAAACTAGGAGCAGTAATAACAGTATCATTTGTTTGGAGTTAATAATTTTGCATAAGTTTGAAGACGAGTCAAATAAGACATTTAAGCCAACATCACATAACTGACTTATTGAGATTAAATTATGCTTCAGACCTTTAAAATACAAAACATTTGAGATAGTAAATGATTTGTTACCTACTACTCCAATGCCGATGATTTTTCCCTTTCCGTTGTCACCAAAAGTAACTACTTCTCCTTTCATCATCTCTAGGCTAAGGAACTTTTATTTATTTCCCGCCATGTGCTTGGAACACCCTGAGTCCAAGTAACACACGTATTCTTTGTCCTTAGCCTGCCAACACACCTAGAAAGAGGCTGAGAGTAAAGATCCAGTTACCCAAGTGGTTCCTCCCATAAAATAGTTGGAAGCCTTAGGTACCCAGATTTGTTTAACAGAACAGTGTCCATCTTCTTAAAAGTGTGTGTTGTGTGACCAAACTTATAACATTTGACACACTTGATGAAAGAAGTCGACGGGTTTTTAAAATAAATTTTGACCCTTTGCTAGAAGCTACAAGGATAGGAGGTTTATTATTTTTAATCTGGAAACAAGATTTTCTGGACTTTTTCTTATCGCCGGCGACAATGGATATTGCAGGGCGATAGTGTTCAGGTGAGTATCCAAGTTCGAATTTTTCAGAACCATAGTACTGGTTAGCCAAAATCATATTTAGTGATTTTTGGCCCACTCCAAATTTGTTAGTGGTCATTTCTAAATCACGGACTTGTCCCCTTAATACATTATTTTCGGCAACAATGGTGTTGCATCGGTTTGTAAAGGATATTCAACTGCCTTCCACTTGAGATTGAGAAAACTTTAGAGATCTCTCTAAGGCCTCTTTCTCTCTTGTAAGAGTTTCAACCCCAGTTTGAGTCTTAGAGAGATCTTTCTTAAACTCTAGTATCTTTGTCAAGGAGGGACAATCCTCTTGACATGTCGCTTTCTCCTTTCCAAGTACTTTTACTTCATTTTTTTAATTTTTTATTTTATTTTACTAATAGTTTATTTTCAGATTTAATCAACTGAATTTCATCCAGTTTCTTATCTAAATATTTGCAAGTTCTCAAAAATTCAGAATATAACTCATTATAAGTTTCAGAAGTTACCTCAGTGTCGCTCTGGACACTACTTCCATCATCATGTGATGAAACGCTCTTTCCCATCAAACACATGTTGGCCTCATCTTCAGTTTCTGATCCTGAACTGCTTGATTCCTGAGAAGTGGCTTCATCCCATGTTTTTGGCTTTAGAACTTTCTTCTTATCTTTCTTTCTGTACCTCTTCTCCTTCAGCTTTTTCAGATACTTTGGGCACATGCTCTTTATGTGGCCAATTCTCTTGCAATGATAGCACTCAGGTGGTGGTATATCTTCGTCATCCTCTCCATCAGCTTATGTTTTTCCTTTCCTATTCCCAGATTCTTGCTTGTTGAAAAATTTCTTGAAAGAATTTCTTGTTTAAGGATTTCTCATGAATTTCCTGAATTTCTTCACAAACATGCTTTCTTCAACTCCATCGTCACTTTCATCGGACTCGCTTTCCTCTTCCTTCTTGGACTTCAATGTCATAGCTTTCTTTCTTGGCTCCAGGCTATACTTTTATTGTTGAATCCTCAACTCTACTTCATTGGTTTTTAAGTTGCCTATTAGATTCTCAATTTGGAGAGACTTTAGATCGTGTGACTCCGAGATGGCAGTCACTTTTGGATTAAACTTCGGGGGAAGCGATCTAAGTATTTTTCTCACCAAATATCCATTGAGAAATTCTTCCCCAGAATCCTTGAGTCATTCATTATTTTGCTGAATCTCATGTACATGGACTCTACATCCTCATCAACCTCCATTTTGAACTTCTCAAACTCTGATTCTAGCTGGAAGAGCTTCGAGTCCTTTACCTGCGATGTACATTCATGAGTAACTTGAAGAAGATTTCATATATAATATGCAGTATCACATGCACAAACACGATTAAATTTAGTCCTATCTAACGCATAAAATAAGGTGTTCATTGCCTTAGTGTTATTTTTACAACAAAGCATATCAGCTTCATCCCATTTATCCTTGGGTTTTTCCATTGAGACACTTCCTACTACAGTTACAGGAGCAGTGTAGCATGTTTCTACCATGTCCCAAACATCGATGTCTAGTGTTGTTAGAAAGCATCACATTCGAGCTTTCCAATAGTTGTAGTCAGTGCCCGTGATTAAGGGAGGTCTACTTATACAATGCCCATCAGAAAACACATGAGTGTTTTTTGCCATGACTCCCGGTGGTGAAACAAATTTTGGAGTAACCTCGCTCTGATACCAAATGTTGGATCTTACGGTACCCTTTGGGGGGGGGAATAAGGGTTCTTTAATTTTTTCTTAAAATCAGACAAACTTGCTGGGTGAATAAAAACAATATAATTAATGAACGAAAATGTATACTAGCTAAAACACAAAGATATATTTCAAAGTGATAAATTGAATAGAAAGTGTCTCTATAGAGCTAGAGACAAAGACTCATGAAACAAATAATTTACTTGTGTTTTCGCCGGTTCTTCTTCCAAGAACCGGCACGCTAAAGTGCATCTCTTCCTAGATCTAGCTACTAGCCTCCCCTAGATCTAATCATGATCTAGATGTTGCACACAAGGCAATGATTTCTCCCTAAGATGCACAAGGACTTGGAAGCCACTCACAAGGTGACGATTCTCTCCTAAGCCACACATGGACTTAGACGACACACATAAGGCGGCGATTTCCCCTCTCGATTATAATGATAAAATAATAAAAACAAGAACAAAACAAATTGAACACTTTCGGCTAGACACTCCCTTCAAATAATGCGTTGAAGATGCCGAAGAATCCTTGCTAGAGTTGCTTTGAATGCTGCGAACGTGCCGTCAATCTTTCAAGCTTTGGCCTTCTGTAGAGTATAGAGTATCTCTGAGATCTGGAGCTCTTTGAATCGTCTTTGCAGGAACGTACACTCAAGGTAATCAAATTCGTGATTTCCACAAGAAATGAATGGCTTTTATATTCTGGCGATATCGCCTGACAAAACTGGGTTTCGCCACCTGGCAATATCGGTAATTGCTGCCACGTGTCCCACGAACTCCTCATTTTCGCATCGCAGATACGTCGAGAGTCGAATCGTGCACTATCGCCTGACGATAATGGATATCGTCGTCTAGTGATAGCGATGTAACGGATGCCACGTCGCCCACGAGCTTCGTCGAGCGTCGAACGAAAATGCATCAAGTGGCGCTATCGCCTATTAGCGTTACTCAATATCGCCTGACGATATCTCCCGAGCTCAATTCTGATCCGATTCATCACCAAAAAGACATGTATTATCTTCACACCAAAAACACCCAAAAATCAAATACAAACAAGATTTGTTATTAGCAAACCAGGAAGCTTGGAATGCATACTCCAACAGATACACTATCACACGAGAAAGGAGAATGTGGTTGTGGATACACTGAGACGGAAGACAACCACTTTAGGAGCAGAGCCCCAGTTGATGGCTATGGAGCTGGTACGGATGATGGAGGATATGCTGATTACTTTGGTGTCCTCAGATGACTCAGAGCTTTATGAGGAGTATCTGGCCATGATGAGCACTACCGATGATATTCAAGATCGTATCAGGGTTGAGCAGAGAATGGATGATAAGCTAGAGCCAGTTTTTAGGACCTTGGAGGCGGGTACGGCCAGGGAGTATATTGAGAAGGATGGTTGTACATACCGACTGGGGGCAGGATTTGCGAGGACATTATGACCGAGGCTCACTACAGCAGGTACTCTGTGCACCCTGGCATCATTAAGATGACCGTCGAACCGAAGAAGATGATGTACTGGTCAGACATGAAGAGTGATATAACATACTTCGTGACCCATTGTTAGGCTAGTCATTTAGTGAAGGAAGAGTGTAAGAGTCCGGTTGGATTATTGCAGCCACTTCTAGTGCTAGAGTGGAAGTTCGATGATATCTCCATGGATTTCGTAAATGGTCTTCCTCGGTCACATGCGGGGAACGACTTGATATGGGTGATAATCGATCGATTGATGAAGGTGACCAGATTTCTACCGATCAGTAAGGACGCTCTAGTGGTTGACTTGGTGTAGAGGTTTGTGGAGCAGTTCGTCCGATACCATGGAGTGCCAAGGATGATAGTGTCCGATCGTGATGGATGATTTACATCTAAGCAGTGGAGGTCGGTCCAGGATTATTTGGGGACCCGGTTGACATTTAGTACCACTTTACACCCTCAAACAAATGGGCAGACAGAGCACACAAATCACACACTGGAGGATTTGTTGCATCTTTGCATACTGGACTGCAGATTTCCATGGGAGAGGCAGCTACCGTTGATCGAATTCTCGTACACCAACAGCCACCAATCCACCATCGGCATGGCCCTTTATGAGGCTTTATACGAGCGGAAATGTAGTTCTCCTTTGTCTTGGATCCAGGATGAGGATCTGTAGGTAATTGGCTCAGAGTTCGTCGACAATACGGATACTTAGGTGCTGTTGATTCGAGACGGGATGTTGGAGGCCCAAAGTAGACAGACCAAGTATTACGATGCTCGGCATTGTCAGGTAGAGTTTTAGGTAGGATACAGGGTGTTTCTAAAGATACGACCGATGCATGGAGTCTCGCGGGTGCGTGGTCGGAAGAAGCTCAGTCTGAGATACATGGGGCCTTATAGGATCCTTGAGCTGATTGGTCCCTTGGCTTACAGGCTGGAGCAGCTGCCAGAGCTTGAGGGTTTGCACAACGTCTTCCACGTATCCTCCCTTAGGAGAGCTCTACTTCGGTAGTAGCAGCAGATTACGACTATAGATGGGCTGATAGCTTCTGATCGATCGGTGTGCCTGAAGCTGTTCTGGATAGATAATGCTGGGATGCGGGTCTTGCGGCGCAAGAAGGTTCTGCTGGTTAAGGTCTTATGGAGGAATCAAGGATAAGAGGAGCACACATGGGAGTCGCAGAACTTGATGCAGCAAAGGCACTCAGAAAGTTTCATGTCAGGTATCCCCTTTAACCTCTCGGGATGTTACATTTTATTTCTCAAACTTGAAACCCCGTAGGCCTAACTCGAATTTCGAGGACGAAATTTTTATTTTTATGTATTGAGATTTGTAACATCCCTCAAACTTCTAGACCCCTAGGATTGTTTTGTCATGACTCGGTCGTGACAAAATCCTGTGAAGCACTAAAAGGTTTAGGTGAACATGGGAAATAGGGTGTGAACCACCTTATTTTGCAAATAGTAGAATTCCAATTACTAGCTTATGGATGACCATAGGGCTTCCCCATGACTCCATGACCCCACCACAACATGTCTAACCCATTAGAAGGTTGATTAGAGTCATAGAGACCCATTGGAGTCCACAAAAGAGGCTAAGTTGACCATGGTCAACCTTAAGCCTAGGAAAGTCAACTTAGCTCAATTTGGGTCAATTGACCACCCAAGTGTTAAATTGACCTCACCCTTAGTCTCTTGGCATAATGGGGAACCCAATGGCCCCAAAAGCCCCACGCCTAAGTCACCCAAGTGGCTAATTTGGACAAACTCAACACATAGTTCAATTTGGTCAATTTGGGCTAACCTAGCCCAATCCAATTGGGCTAAGCCCAAACTAGTGTGGTCAATTGGTCTAAAAGGGGGAGAGACACCTTTGGGGCACACCAATTTAAGAGATTGGTAACTAGGAGAGAGATAATGTGAGTTTCCCCAATTTGGAGGAGAGAGAAAATGTGAGCTTAATGGCCATCATGGCCATGGAGGCTCCATAACCCCACAATTTAATGGGGATTTAACACCTCTGAGGGAGAGGAAGAGTTTCCACGTGGTGGCCGGCCATTGGGGTGGCTCAGCACCCTTAATTTGGCTGAAACCGAAAAGTTGAGTTTTTGTCCATTAATGGTGTTTGTTGAAATTGGGCAGTTACAAGCCTCCTCTCCCAAATCCCCTCTTTAAGGACCTTCACCAAAGTAAGGGCAAGTGTTTCCCCCGATAATTTCTTAATTGCATGGAGGATGGTGTAGGAGTTGTAGAGAGCCCAAGCTAGGAGGTCGTAAATGGCGAGGAGGCAAAGTACTAGCATTCTAGCCGCAAACCAGGTCCTACTCTACTGCTTCTTCATGGGTTAGATCTTAGAATTTTTTAGGGCAAATAATTGGGCTCAATTTATACCGATTGGGTGGAATTTTTCCAATAGTTTTCCATGAAAATGACGGTGTGGGGTACGCCAGATTCCGCCGTCTCTGGCGGTCAAACCACCACCGTCTCCGACGGCCCTCACCTTGATGGTGGTGGTGGTGGTGGTGGTTGGCCGGGGAGGTGGCCGAAGGGCCGGGAATAAGGCTGGAGTTGTCTCCAGGTCGGGTGAATCTGGTACGTTGGCTGGAGAGGAAGAAGAAATTCAGCCTCCGTCCGATCCTGCTTTAAGATCTGTGCAGATCATATTGAATAAAACTTTAGGATATTTGTATTTTATGTCACAGAAAATCAGCTGCATTAGGATTTAAATTAAAAATACTTAGATGAACTTTCAGAAAAGGTGGTTAATATAAAACTTGTAGCTCTACGAGTCTAGTTTATTTTAAAATTAGTTTGTGCAAATTTGGATTTAATATCAGACCTCAGCACTCATTTTGGTGAGGTCTATACATAGAGTTGATTAGAGATTGTTTGGGGTGCCCCCATTAATCCTGACCTCCAAATGAATTGAAATTTGGAGCATGAACCATTCATATATAACATATCCAAAAATGGGAATTTTTGGAAAACATTTTCTAAAGTTTTGCAAAACATTTCTGTTTTTATATATGGGTTAATTAATGGGTCTAATGACCACCAAATTCCTCCAAATATTTGGGAGTGGCTCTTGGGGTCAATATAAGATTCTGTATACAATTTAATCCCATTTGGAGATGATATGGTTTGGGAATTATGCAAACTATAGTCTTGACCTAGAAGGGCTAATTAGGTTATGTACCCCTTTTGGGAATTGAGTGGCCAAATCACCTTAATAGATATTGAAACTTAGTCCACTGACCTTATGTGACATTAAACACCCTTACATGGAGTATGGGGTGGAATAGGGTGGATTTGCCCTATGACACTAGTTCAAACCCTGAGGTTGAACTTTGGGGGTTTTTGAAGGACATAGGGTGATATGCCCTTGTGTGGACTTGGTGTTTAGTCCATGTGATCTTAGGGTGGTGAAATGCCCTATGAAGGAATTTGGTGCTATTTGGAAACATGCACCCCAGTTTAATCACTTGGAAATTATTTAGGTTTGTACACCTTATGGAATAATTAAGGGGTCATATGACCTTGGATCTTCATCAGATTTTGGTAGGAGTAATATTATAGTAATATTAATCTCTGAAATTTATTGTAGGATATTTAGAAAACAGTAGCTCATACTTGTAGATATAACCTTCATATTGCCCTTTTTGATGATATTGAAGTAAATGTTGATTAATTATCTTAGAGTGATATAATACTATGGAAAAGTTAATCAAATATCAGTTGTATGCACTGATAAATTTTTTTTAATAATTTGGCATTTCCTCTTAGTACTTCAAGTGTAAAGTGAACAAGTGCAACTTGTTTGATGAATAGATAATAAATACTATATCTTGCTGGAAAATTATCTTACTTGGTCAGAAAACCTTTTAGGTCATATTGAAGCTTAGGAAATTATTACAAGTAGTTTAGTAGAGGTTACAAGTTTGTTTCTTCACAAAGTGCCCTAATGTAGTTTTATTTGGAATATTTTCTATGTAGCTTACTGACCTTGGAAGTACATGAAACTTAATCAGTAAAGTTTTGTGATCATATTAAGTCTCTGGTAATTTTTGTATAAATTTTGGATAAAGTTTGGTGGTGATTCCTTCTTTTATATATATTTATTGGTATAATCTTGAATTAAATAATTATAGGTTAATACATTTATAGAAATTTGTGAAATTTGGCATTCTGTGATATTTTGGTATCCTATAGTGTTCAAAAATTTTGGGTTTCCATAACTTAAGGAAATCTAGTACTTGATGTTCAAAATCACCCATGGCCTTATTTTGGGAAAATTAAATAAATGCCAAATTAATTTGGAAAATTACAAGTTTCTGGATTTAGTCTAATTATATCATGATAGACCCCCAATAATTATATTATGGCATTTGGATGAATATTTAAAGGGATCACCATTCATGCACACCATATAGCTCGGTTTGTCTCCATATAGCAAAAACTGCAGAGTTATGTTATGATGTGGAATGAACATAGGGAGATGGTGTTAATAGTATACTGATTTTGTAGGAAGTGAAATTGATTCCAGCATTGGGAGTCGTGATGTGAGGAGTGTTGGGTTTACTCGTGTTGAATGGTGCTCGAGATCGACGAAACATCGTCCTTCCTGTGGAGTGAGAGAGAGAGTAAAAATACACTAGGGTTAGATTAAACATAACATTACATGGGGTTGGCTACGAGTAGATACCAATAATAATAAGTACCTTGCAAAAGGGAGTTTTGGGCTTCAGCCAATCATAGTTCCTAGTTGCCTCGAGAGCCCTTCACAGGGAATCCCGTGGGCAGTCCAAGATTAACTCAAAACGTAACACTAAAATAAATACAAGAGTAATAAGAAATATTCAAGGATTTCATTTTCACTCACCCCATGTATATGGGAGGTTAGTCTGGTTTATTCACTCGAGTGGTAGGCTCTGTGGTTAGAGTGATGGGTGGGTTAGCACGGCGAGCCGATGGCTCGGATGGTTTTATTACGGACCAGTTAGTCCGGGGAGCTTTGGTTCAGGGGGAAATACATTAATATTGCATATTCATAAAATATAAGGCGATGGGTCTTTGTATTGGAGAGTCATCTCATCGACACCAATACGTTAACTCGGCAAGTGTGGTTTATCACTTGGCCAAATAAAGTCTGGTGCGCCTGCCGACAAGTGTACGCAGGAGCTCCGCTTAGTGCACCAGCGTTGAGGCATACGATAGGTCTGACTGGTAGTGCTGATACCGGTTTAGAGGTGGGCGAGGCCCAACCCACCGCTTCTATTTGCCACTACGAAGGTATCCAAAGAGGTTAGGCTCCAGAAAGGGGGAACTAAAGGTCAATGTGCACAGACTCAGGTGTGTGTGTTGCACTTGCATATTCATATCATAACATACATGCATGGAATGTCATAATCATTTCATATAACCCTTGACACCTATTGTATAATTGGTATGAGACACATTATACAATTGTCCTTGCAAAACGACCCCTTGGTCTATAGGTTTATATGGGCATTCCTATAGGTCATGGTTACTTAGTTTACCATCTTATACTTTTACTAGCTCACCTTGTTCATGTGTATACTCATATTTCTTACCTACTATTTTCTTACTTATACTTGTTGTGGTTTTATACTCATTATAGACTAGTTTCCGCTGTCACCTGCTTTCTTTGTACTCCCCACCTTAATTACCTTAAATTTCCTTCTCCAAGCTCGGTGCCTAGGAGGCATTAAGGGAGGGGTGGGGGATGATAGCACTTAGTCTTTTTGACTAATGTTCGTTGACCAAATCATTTTAGGGGATCGTGGAGTAGAACTTGGAGATGCAACCCCAAAGGTAGGTGTGCTTGCGGACGGGACAGTCTAGCACGAGAGTTCAGGTAGCAGGGATAGTGAGTCCCGATCATTACTAGTTACTATAGATTTGCTTCCACGTTGAGTGACTTGTAGTGAGCCTTTGATGTAATGGGCATGAAGCCCTTATTTGGTACTCTGTTTACTATTGTTGTGGACCCTCCCTTTGTGGATATTTATATTATATTTATGCTATTTTTGATGGACTAGTATTTGGGTTTTTTCATTACTCTTATACTTAGTCTTCTCTTATGAGATCGGTATGGCCGGCAGGATCAGCGTTTTATAGTGACAACCTTCCCGGGAGTGTTGGTGACACTACAAAGAGGCGGTTCTGGGTATAAGAACCTATTGGTTTTGCAAAAAAATGGGGTCTTACAAACTGGTATCAGAGGGAATCCTCAATCGGAATAGTAAAAGTCCACTGACCCTGGGTCACCCCCGCAAGAGTTTAGTTTGGGGAGAAACTAAGTAGCGGAAGTTGTGGTGTGCCCATATGGGGGATCACATGTAATTGTGGGATCACTTAAGTAGCGGAAGTTGTGGTGTAGCCCACGGCATATCCTACATCGTAGGGTGGAGCCCAGAAAACTCCAAATCCTGCACCACCTACCTTGGCTCCCACTCCATTTCTATAGTCGGAGGTGGAGAAGATTCTGACGGCCATTCTCGAGGTTTTCAGGGCCCTGTAGGCTCCGACTCTGTAGCCGAACCTGGGGGCCAATTGGTTGAGCACCGTCCGAGGATTGTCTCAATCACAACCCACATTTTCACCGGTAAATAAGTATATCATGGTAAGGGAAAAAATGTGCGTCATGATGCCACGTTAGCAAGGGATAACTACGGACGCTCAAGAAAAACTCCTAATTAGCATGAAGAAAGGTTCTTTTAGTTATTAAGAGTTAAAATCAATTTGATTATAGTAGTTAGCCGTATCCCTCGGCTTAGTGGCTCATCTAGTCCATGAAGAAAGTAGTTATACGTTGCGGAAAATACTTCTTTTATGAGATTAAACTTCCTACATGAGCATAGAGGTTCCCAGAGGACACCTCAAGGTATGCAAGTTTTAAATTTATAATAGCAATAAAAGTAGATTTTTACGGTCACTAAATATAGTGATTTAATATTTTAAAAAAACGTGCAATGCATGAGGTAATAGTAGTAGTCTTTATACTTGAAAATAACTACCATGCAATCCGAACATAAAACGTCATAGAGAGCAAGTAATCCACATCCACAGAAAGAAAACTAAGTAGCTAGAAAGTATCCAAAAAGAACAACATTCCTATGGGCGTCAACAAACTGTCACGAACCCACTTAAATCCAAATATGTCTGAACTAGTAAAGCAAAATAATCAACAATCTACCTCGCTATGGCAAGGCAACAACCACGGCCAACACTGCCGCTCAAGCACTCCAAAATAAGCACAAAACTCAGCTACATCTCTTTTCCTGAGGCATTCCAAAGATAGAACACCTCAGCAAGAAGGTACAAGTGATGGCAGAAAGTAAGCCAAAAGTAATCAAAGTCAAGGGGTACCAACCCAAATTAAAGGAAAAATACTTAATTACGGTACAACAGTAAGGTACAAAAGAAAAAAGTGAAAACTTATGTGAAGTATCACGTAAAACAACAACACCAAAACTGCACAAGACCATAAGGGGAAAAGGGTCAAGATTAAGTCATCAGGAAGAGGAACAAACCCCTACTAGCCACCTGGGGTCAACTCCAGCAAAATAACCAAAACGGGTGTGGTGGCCAACCCCAAAGACAATTCATCCGTCTAAAAGCGGGGGAGACTGGATACTCCACCATACACCGCAAATGCCCAAAAGACCGGTAGAGCCCCACAAAGTGTTAATAGGGAGATCAAACGTTGTGGCGGTGGTTTCACCCACTAATAACGCCCGCAACAAGGTAAAACCCGAAAGGAAAAGCCCATAACGATCCAAGTTTAGAGCTCAGAGGCACACCACAACCCAATCGGGGCCTGGTGGCTTGTCTCGCCCCACGACATCGCCACGAAGAAAAAAAACATGATAGAAAAACTCAAGTCCATAATGGCACATTGGATTCTACTTAGACAATTCTAGAATGAAACAGATGATCAACCTTTAGGAAGAATTTACAATCCTAAATAACTCTAACGCATTCTACATAAAGTTACGGATGGTAAGAAGAGTGATAAGTAATCTCTTCATCAAAACATATAGCACTTTCAAGGTTAGGTAACAAAATCATGAACTTGGAAGCTATAATAGAAATTAGACAGGAGATCTTGACATAACCTAAATTCAACAGTTATTGAACAATTATGATGACAGGAAATTTGAAATTCTTGCAAAATTAGAGTGAAGAAGTGAAGTAAAAAAAAACAGAAAACCATCACTTGCCTTGATTTTACCGGAGAAAGACATCCAAATCACTCCTTGACGTAGATCAGAGACAAAGAAGATGAGGGAAGTCGAAATCTAACAAGAACGGCCAAAAACAAGAGTTAGGGCCGAAAACCCTAGCGAAAAAAACCTGAAGGAAAGAGGAAGATTTTACCACGATGGCGTAGCTCTCGCAGAGAACTTTTCGGATCTATATTTGGTTGAAGATTGCTAGCACCGAAGAACCGTCAGCGGCCACCGGTTGAATCACGAAAAACTCTCTCTGTCTCTCTCACGCCGCTCTGGTTCAAAAGATGAATAGGAATTCGGTCCAAAGTGAAGGAGGAGAAAGAATATAAGTATATATATATACTATGGGTATTATTAGGTGAATCAGTACTTAAGCAAAATAAACCGTGATCGGGTGAACCGGACAACTCGAGAAGAGGAAAGGGGGATCTCGAGAACAAGCTGACAGTTCTCGAGAACTAGAAGGCAGTTCTCGATAAAAACCAGACAGTTCTCGAGAACTAGATGGCAGTTCTCGAGAACAGCAGACAGTTCTCAAGAACTAGATGGTAGTTCTCAAGAATGGCATACAGTTCTCAAGAACTAGAAGGAAATTCTCGAGAATAGCAGACAGTTCTTGAGAACTAGAAGGCAGTTCTCAAGAACAGCAAACAGTTCTCGAGAACTAGAAGGTAGTTCCCGAGAACATCAAACAATTCATGAGAACTAAAAGGCAGTTCACGAGAACAGCAATGACATCTTAAGAACAAAAACCACCCCTCGATAACAGAAGGAATCTCGAGAACAGAAAGCAGTTCTTGAGAACAGAAGGACACCACTCGGGAAAGAAAGACCGTTCTGGAGTACAACAAGTCTTCTCGAGAACAATCTATCGAGTACATGGAGAAACACTTCTCGGAAAAAAGCGAGCTCAGCTCGATGCTTCGTCGAGCTCTGCTCGATGATCGTCGAGCAAAAGGAAAACCCGATCGACGAATTCAGTTTGAAATTCATCGAACGCAACCCAGTTCAACAATTTCCGCTCGAATTTTGTCGAACTCAAAACCCAGAACAACCCGACTCATAGCCGAGCTCATCTCGACGATCTTCGAGACCTCCGCTCGACGATCGTCAACCTCCAATCGACACTTCGCCAAACACTAGGTAGCTCACCAAAACTGCGCCACCCACCTTAGGTCGACAAAAACCTACCCAATGTAGGGCTTCCTGAGAATCAAAGCAGTATAAAGCTTAAAATAATTTATCTTCTTCAGAATAGTTTGACAAGGAAGATTAGTTCCGCTGCCACCTGCTTATTTGTTATTCTCCAACTTCATGTCCTCTCCTTTCCTTCTCCCCACTCGGTGCCTAGGGGCCATGGGGGAAGGGGTGGGGGATGATAGGACATAGTCTTTTAGACTGACGGTTTTTGAACCACATCATTTTAGCGGACCGTGGAGCCCAGCATAGAGGAGCATCCCCAGAGGTCGGCATGCATGGAGATGGGCCAGTCTAGTACCGGAGTTCAGATGACAGGGACTGTGAGTCATGATCATTATTAGTTATAGTATTTGCTTCTGCGTTGAGAGATTTGTAGTGAGTACTTGATGTACCGGGCATGAGCCCAAGATTTAGTATTTTGACATATCTGTGGATACTCCCTTCGTGGAGAATATTTATATATATGTGATTTCTGTGGAATTGCTTTACCATTGGCTGCAGTTGTGATCGATTTGGCCGGCAGGATCGATGTTTTGTATTGATGGCCTTACCGGGTGCGAAGGTTTCACCGCAAAGCGTCGGTTCTCGGCCTAAGACCCCGGTGTTTTAAAAAGAAAAAAAGGGGTCTTACAAGTGGTATCAGAGGAAACCTCGATCGACAAGTAGCAGTCCACAACCCATGGGTCACCCCCGGACGGGTTTTGTTTGGGGACAAACTAAGCAGCGGAAGCATTGGTGTGCCCATATAGGGGATCACATGTAAATCGTCCACTTTTAATTAGGTTAGAGTCGATTACTTACTGATGGCTTTGGAGCTGATACAGACATTAGAAAAGATGTAGATATCCTTTGTGACCGAGGATCACCCTGAGGTGTACCGGGAGTACCTAGCATCGTTGATTGCCCCAGATGATATTAGAGACCGAGTCAGAGATGGGCAGACACAGGATGACTAGCTAGAGCCAGTATTCCAGGCCTTAGAAGCAGGCATTGCTGGGGATTACACGTTAAGGGATGATCTAGTGTGTTTCAAAGGACGAGTGTACATACCAGGGGGAGGCCAGGTCCGGGAGGATATTATGATGGAGGCCCACTGCAGTCGGTGTTCGGTACACCCGAGGATTACAAAGATGACTGCGGATCTGACGAAGACTATGTACTGGCCAGGCATGAAGAAGGATATCACCCACTTAGTAACTCATTGCAAGGCATGCCAGTTGGTGAAGGCAGAGTGCAGAAACCCCGCAGGATTACTACAACCACTTCCGGTGCTAGAGTGGAAATTTGAGGACATCGCGATGAATTTCATTCATGGCCTTCCCCGATCACGGACGGGAAATGATTTGATTTGGGTCAACGTCAATCGGCTGACGAAGGTGTCCAGATTCATTCGATCAGAAAAGATGACTTGGTTGGGGTACTAGTGCGGAGATTCGTAAAGCAGTTCATTCGTTACCACGGGGTGCTCAGGATGATCGTGTCAGATCGGGATGGTCGGTTCACATCCAGGGAGTGGATATCCGTGCAGGCTTACTTAGCCACGCGGCTGACCTTCAGCATAGCATTTCATCCCCAGATGGATGGGCAGATGGAACCCACCAACCGAACATTAGAGGACCTCCTAAGGCTATGCATTCTGGATCGAAACAAACCTTAGGAGAAGGTTTTACCACTCGTCGATTTCTCCTATAACAACAGCTACCAGTCCAGCATAGGGATGGCTCCTTATGAAGCCTTGTACGGAAGGAGATGTAGGACTCTGCTTTCATGGATTCAAGATGAGGATCCGAAGGCGTTGGGATCAGATTTTGTCAAAGACACCAAGGCTCAGGTGAGACTGATACGGGACAAAATGTTGGAAGCGCAGAGGCGACAGGCTAAGTATTATGACGCCCGGCACCGTCAGGTAGAGTTTCAGGTGGGAGACCAGGTTTTCTTGAATATCCAGCACATGCATAGAGTTTCATGGGTGCGCGGTCGAAACAAGAAGCTCAGCCCTAGGTATATGGGCCCTTACAGGATCCTGTAGCGGATCGGACCCCTAGCTTAAAGGATGGAGTTGCCATCGGAACTGGCAGGTTTACACGACGTGTTCCATATAACTTCGCTTAGCAGGGCACTACTACGCTAGGAGCAGCAGATTTCGACCACAGATGGACCGGTAGCTTCAGACCGGTCAGTTCACATGGAGCCGGTTCGGATCGATGACAGAGGAGTACGGATCTTGCGTCGCAAGAAGGTTCCATTAGTCAAGGTTCCGTGAAGAAACCACGGCCAGGAGGAGAATACCTGGGAACCGCAGGACCTGATGCGACAAAAGTATCCAGAGCTATTCAGTCAGGTATACCTCACAACCTCTCAAGATGTTCAATTTACTTTCCTGTTTTAAACAAGTAGGACTTCTCTATGAAGAGTAGAGGCTAATCTTTTGTTTGTTGGGATCTTAGCTTTGCCAATTGGGCGAATTGGTCATAGATTTAGATTTTCCTTTAAACCCCACTTAGCAAACATGGTGTCGAGATGTAATCTTTCACTTCTTATGGGATGTTACAAGTTTCCTTTTTTCGATAGAAATTCTCCTAGGCTTAACCTTGATTTCGGGGACGAAATATTTGTTTTGTTTATTGGGATTTGTAACATCCCATGTCCAACTAGACCCCTAAGAGTGGTTTTGGCCATGACTAGGTAATGACAAAACCCTAGGAAGCTAAAAAGGGCCAAGTGATAGAAGGCCAAGGTGAGAATCACCTTGGTCTACCTATGGCACAACCTCATCACAAAACCTAGGGTTTGACCTTAGGGCTTCACCATGACTCCATGACGCCACCACAACATCACTAACCTATTAGAGGGTCCCCTAGAGCCTTAAGGGTCCATTAGATTCAACCCAAAGTTGCCAATTTGACCTAGGACCACCATAGGCCTAAATTGGGCAAGGTGCCCTAACAAAGGGAAGTTGGCCTCTAATGTGCCCAACCAACCTTGACCAGGTTTTCCTAGACCTAAAGTGAGGCCAATGAGTCACCTAGGACTCATTGGGGTCAACTCCAGGGCTAGAGTTGACTCAAGTCAACTCTAGCCCCTAATCTGGTCAAAGTACCCTTACTAAGGGTAGGTGACCTCCAAAGTGCAAGGTAACCCTACATAACCCTTCCTAGACCTCAATGGAAGCCATGGGGTCACCAAGGACCCCTTGGGGTCAACTCAAATGGTCATGTTGACCTAAGTCAACTCTAGCCACAAAGTGGTCAAAGTGCCCTTACCAAGGGACAAGTGACCTCCAAGATGCCAAGTCAGCCCTATCCAACCCTACCTAGGCCATAGGCGAGATCAATGGGTCACCAGGGACTCATTAGGGGCAACCTTAAAGACCAAATGGACCAAGGTCAACCCTAGTCAAGGTTTAGGTCAAGCTAGCCCAAATGGGCTAACTCAAGCTCATGCCCAATTCACTTGGGCTAGCCTTGCCTTGATGGATGAAATGAACATGTGGGCTGCCATTGGGTTAGGTAGGAGTCAAATTCAGCTTGGTGTGTAGGAGAGAGAAAAATCACCAAAGGAATGAGAGAGAAAATGAAGGAAAATAATGGAGGAAGACTTTGGGCTCCTCCTTCCCCTTCCCCAACCTCCCATTCATTGCTCTAGGACAAAGAATGTAGCCCCAATTCAACCAGCTAATCCTTGACTGGTTGGAGACAAGCTCCATCCCCTACCAACCATGGCCGACATTGTTGACTAAGGCCAATAATGGCAAGGTCTCCTACAGCCACCTAACACCTCATTTCATCTTCTTAAAAGCCTCACTGGACTCCAAGGAGTCATTCCCAAAACTTACCTGAAGGAGCCAAGCAATTCCACTGTATAGTTGCAGAAATCCGACCACCACCACCACCAAAATGGCTTCCCAGCGATCGGCAATGCTACAGCCACCCAGCAAGGTCCTCCTCCACTCCTTCATCCATGATTAGTTCATAGCAATCGTTAGGGCCAAGGTTTGGGCTCAATTGAGCCCGATCCAAGTTGAAACATCCCTGGTTTTTCCGTGAAATTTAGCTTGTCGGGTTCGCCGGAAAACGGCCCTCCGGCGGCTGTGCCGCCGCCTGGTGACGGCCACCACCTCAACGAAGGTGGTGATGGTGGTGGCAGGCTGGGGAGGCAGCTGGACAGCCGGCGGCAGCCGCTTGAAGTTGGCCCAGGAAAATTGAATCCTAGCCGTCGGCTCAAGGTTGAAGATGAAGGGATCCCTTCCACTTTGCGCCATGATTCATACTGTAAATGATATTAAACTATAGGTTTATAATTTCATTTTTAATGATTTCTGTCACACAGAATGCATTTAATGTTTTTAATTTTTAAAAATATATAGAAGCTATTTCATAAAGAGTGATAAAAGTGTAGCCTGGAGAGTCTACTTTACAGCAAAATTGATTTGAACTAATTTGGGTGCCTGGTTTGACCAGGGCACTCATTTTAGTGGGATTTACACCTAGGGCTAGGCAGACATTAAACTGAGTGCGCACACTTCATCCTTGGTCCAAAGTAATTGAAATTTTGGAAGGGAGTCCCCTAGTCCTTATCTAGGGCTGCCCAAAGATGGGAATTTTTTGGGACAAGTTTTCTATAGTTTGGAAAATATTTAATTTATCTAGGTTTAATATATTTAAGGGCCAAAGGACCTCCAAACTCACCCAAATTTTGGTGAGAGGTGCTTCGGGTCAATATCAATATCTGGTTAAAATTTCATCACATTTGGAGGTGGTTTGAACAGAAATCATGCAAACCCTAGCTTTGCCCTAAAAGGGGTATTTTGGTCAAAAGGTGTATTTTGGGTTTTGAGTGGCCAAATCACCTCAATAGAGGTTGGGATTGGGGCCACTGGCTTGGTATGGCTTATTTCACCTTATCATTAAAGATGGGATAGATTGGAATTGGTTTGCCCTAAGATCTAAGGCCATACCATAAGGAAGGGCTTTCGTGCCTTGTGAAGGGTATGAGGTCAAAACACCTTGAATGATCTTGGAATTTTGTAGGGAGGGTGCTAGGATAGATAAAACTCTCTGGTAAAAATAATAAGGGATATTGGGAAGTGTAGGGCCCACAAAGCCCTAACCCTAGTCTAAGGCACAAATATTTTGGAGCTATAATAGGTTGGTAAGATTCTTAAAACAATCATGAAAATTTGGCAGAGGGAGTTTTAGACCATAATAATCATATGTGAATTTTAATGGAATTTTTGTATACATAATTAGGGTACCTACTTCACAACCTCAAATATTTGAGAATTTGCTAAATAATTCTTACAGAGCTCAATACTTGTTGAACAATTATGAAACTTGAGAATTAGTGTTTCTAGTTCAGTATGCTCATATTGGAATTTATTTGGAATCTTTAGATGGATAATTGCCATACTTTGTTCATTAACCCCTCAACTTGGAATATTATGAAAAAAAATCAAATATAGACTTTATTATTTAATGATAAATTGTGAAACTTGATCTAGAGTACTTATATGCCCTTACAATCATCCATCAATTTTCTCTGAATTTTTGGAATTATTAATGTTGTAAATTCTCTTATAATGAATTATTATGGGAAATATTTGAAATTAAAATTAAGGGGTTAAATCTTACTGAAAAATTTTGAAGCTTTGGATTTTGAGTTATATATTCATATTGTATTTAAAACAAATTTGGTGGAATATTATCTTATTTGAAATTGGTACTTCATGTTCAAACATGTGATTTTTGTCTACTAAATTAATTAAATAAATTATCAGATAAATAGGAAAATTGTGAAATTCTGGATTTAGTCCACAAAGCTCATAATGGCCCTCCAATCATTATTATATTAGTACTGAATGATTATTTGTTGTACCTCCTATTTTACGAGTCATATAACTTAAGTGGTCTGCATATAATAAAAACTGCAAAAACTATGTTGGAGTATAACTTGAGCACATGAGTTGAGATTAGTGGTTGGCTGGTTTGGATAGATAAAAATAAGTTTCACCATTGGAAGTAGGATGAGTAAAAGGGTTTGATTGGCTAGTGTTAGGTGGTGCTCGGGATCGACGAAAGATCGTCTTTCCCGTAGAAAGAAAAGTTCAAATGCACTAGGGTTAGTTCAATTACAACATTTAAGGGACTAGGAGTTGGGTATTAGCCAATTAGAATAAGTTCCTTGCGAAAGGGAGCTTTGGGATTCAGACCATCGTAGCTCCTAGTGCCCTCGAGAGCCCTTCGCGGGGAATACCTTGGGCAGTCCCGGTCTAAACCTAAATTGTTAGGCAAAACTGAAAAATAAGAGTAATTAGTAAATCAGGGTTTCACCTTCTCACACCTCGATGTCTCGTGGAGTTAGGTTGGGTCTTGCGGGCAGTAAGACTAGTGGTTTTAGTGATGGGCAGGTTGGCCCGACGAGCTTTGGCTCGGTTATGATTTGTGATGGGCAGGTTGGCCCGGCGAGCTTTGGCTCGGTTGTTGTTATGACGGACGGGATGGTCCGGGGAGCTTTGGCTCGGTAGCTGATACATAAGGTTGTATGTGCATAAAGGAAAAGGTGGTAGGTCTTCGGTGTTGGAGGGTTGATGCACCGACGCCAACACATTGACTCGGCGAGTGTGGTTTAGCACTTGGCCAAATAAAGTCCGGTGCACTAGCCGGCAAGAGTATGTAGGCGCTCTGCTCTGTGCATCAGCATTGATGCGTACGATATGTCTGACTGGTAGTGCAATTACCGATTTAGAGGTGTGCGATGGCCAACCCACCGCTTCCGTTTGCCACTACGGAGGTATCCTGGGAGGTTCGGCTCCAGAAAGGGGGAACTAAAGGTTTGTGTACACAGAGTCGAGTGGGTGAGTTGCACTTGAATGTTCACATCATTGCATAATTGTTTTACATAGCATAATCATTGCATATAACCTGACACCTATTGTATAAGTGGTGTGGGACGCTCTATAAATAGGTCCTGCAAGACGACCCCTTAGTTTATACATTCGCGCAAGCGTTCTTATAAGTTAAAGGTTTTATTTGATATTACATATTATGCTTGCTAGAAAACCGACAACCTATCGTATAAATCGGTATGGGACTTTTTATACGATAGGAGCCCTGCAAAAGATCCCTTAGCTTATGTGTTTTCATATAAGTTAAGGTTACATTCTCATTAATTTTTCATACCTATTTTACTGCCATACATACTGTAGAACTGCTAGATTAGTTCCGCTGTCACCTGCTTATTTGTTATTCTCCACCTTCATGTCCTCTCCTTTCCTTCTCCCCGCTCGGTGCCTAGGGGCCATGGTGGAAGGGGCGAGGGATGATAGGACTTAGTCTTTTAGACTAACGGTTTTCGAACCACATCATTTTAGGGGACCGTGGAGCCCAACATAGAGGAGCAACCCAGAGGTCGGCACGCATCGAGATGGGCTAGTCTAGTACCGGAGTTCAGACGATAGGGACTGTGAGTCCTTATCATTATTAGTTATAGAATTTGCTTCCGCGTTGAGAGATTTGTAGTGAGGACTTGATCTACCGGGCATGAGCCCAAGATTTAGTATTTTGTCATATCTGTGGATACTCCCTTCGTGGAGAATATTTATATATATGTGATTTCTGTGGACTTGCTTTACCATTGATTACAGTTGTGATCGATTTGGCCGGAAGGATCGGCGTTTTGTAGTGATGACCTTCCCAGGTGCGAAGGTGTCACTGCAAAGCAGTGGTTCTGGGCCTAAGACCCAGCTATTTTAAAAAGAAAAAGGGGGGGGGGGGTCTTACAAGTGTCACGTAAAACAACAACACCTCAAATGCACAAGACCATAAGGTGAAAAGGGTCAAGATTAAGTCATCAGAAAGAGGAACAAGCCCCTACTAGCCACCTGGGGTGAACTCCACCAAAAAACCAAAATGAGCGGGGTGGCCATCCCCAAATACAATTCATCTGTCTAAAAGCTGGGGAGACTGGATACTCCACCATACACCACAAATGCCCAAAAACTCGGTAGATACCCACAAAGTGCTAATAGGGAGATCAAACATTGTGGCGGTGGTTTCACCCACTAATAACCCCACAACAAGGTAAAACCCGAAAGGAAACCCCGTAACGATCCAGGTTTAGAGCTCAGAGGCACACCACAACCCAATCAGGGCCTGGTGGCTTGTCTCTCCCCACGACAACACCACGAAGAAAAACCATGATAGAAAAACTCAAGTCCACAATGGTACGTCAGATTCTACTTAGACAATTCTAGAATGAAACGGTTGATCAACCTTTAGGAAGAATTTACATTCCTAAATAACTCTAACACATTATACATAAAGTTATGGATGGTAAGAAGAGTGATAAGTAATCTCATCATCAAAATATATTGCACTTTCAAGGTTAGGTAACAAAATCATCAACTTGGAAGCTATAATGGAAATTAGACAGGAGATCTTGACATAACCTAAATTCATCAGTTATTGAACAATTATGATGATAAGAAATTAGAAATTCCTGTAAAATTAGAGTGAAGAAGGGAAGTGAAAAAAAACCATCAGTTGCCAATAGATGAAGACCGATCGACGAACGTCGAACTCCATTCGACGAAATTGGATAGACGAAAAACTGATCCACGATTGTTGAACTTCGATCGATGAATTTTCAACGTCATCTCGAGAAATGATACTGACGTACACGAGTAGAACTGTTGTTCTCGAGAAGTAACTGCCATTCTAGAGAAGTAATTATCGTTCTCGAGAAGTGATTATGTCGTTCTCGAGTACAAGAGTTGCACTCGAGAAATGAAGTCCATATAAATATACTATACTCGAGAATTCTTATTTGTTCACGAGAAATAAATCTGTTGTTCTCGAGTACAAATGTTGTACTCGAGAAATGAGGTCCATACTTTGAAATTTCTCGAATTTTGAAGTATAGTCAGAACCTGAACTTGCTGTCACCTTTTTATTCAATCTTCTGCATCCTTGTCGTGCTTGCCAAGTTCTGTTTTGAAGAACGAGAACTTGACCTCGTCCAGCGGCTTTGTGAAAATATCTGCAATCTGTCTGTCAGTTGGGACATATTGGATATTTATGTCACCATACTCCACATGCTCCCTGATGAAGTGGTTTTGCAACTCTATGTACTTTGTCCGGCTATGAGTGACTGGATTGTTGGCTATGGAAATTGCACTGGAGGAGTCGCATAACTGCGGGATGTCCTTGCCCTACAAGTTGTAGTCTTCAAGTTGGTTCTTTATCCAAAGCAATTTTACACAACAACTGCCGGCAGAAATGTATTCTGACTCAGCCGTTGAGATAACGACATAATTTTGGTTTTTCTACTCCACGAAATGAGCCTCTTACAAGGAATTGGCAAGTCCCGGAAGTGTTCTTTCTATCATCTTTGATTCCTGCAAAATCTGCGTCTGAAAAATAAATTAGTTTGTTGTCATTACTTATTGGGTACCATAAGCCAAGATTTGGTGTACCTTTAAGGTATCTCAAAATCCACTTTGCAGCAGCATAGTGCGATTCCAATTACTAGCAGTAAGATAGAGCAAGGATCCAATTATGCTTTTTACTTGGTTTCATCAAAAGGTTTCTCTTTCTCATTCTTGTCTATAGACAGAGTTTAATCCATTAGAGTCCTCATAGAGGTTGCGTTCTCCATTCCGAATTTCTTAATTAACTCCTTGGTGAACTTCGTCTGAGAGATGAAAATTCCATCTTCAGATTATTTCACCTAAAGTCCTAAGAAATACTTCAGCTCTCCCATACTGCTCATTTCGAACTTCCCTTGCATAAGTTTGGAAAACTTCTTGCAGAGGTTGTCGTCAGTAAAACCAAATATGATGTCATCGACATAGATTTGCACTACCAAAATATTGCCTTTTAATTCCCTAAGAAATAATGTCTTATCTATCTTTCCTCTTTTGAACTTGTTCTCAAGAAGAAAGTTAGACAGCGTCTCGTACCAAGCTCGAGGAGCTTGTTTCAAACCATATAAAGCTTTAAATAACAGATAGACATGATCAGGAATGTTAGAATCAATAAAACCTGAAGGTTGTTCCACATACACCTCTTCCATTATGTCACCATTAAGGAATGTCGACTTCATGTCCATCTGATAGACAGTGAAGCCCTTAAATGCAGCATATGCTAGGAACAACCTGATTACATCCAGCCTTGCCACTGGTGCATAAGTGTGATCGAAGTCAATTGCTTCTACTTGTTTGTATCCTTTGGCGATGAGTATTTCCTTGTTCTTTATGATTGTACCATCCTCGTCCATCTTGTTCCTGTAGACCCACTTTGTTCTGATTACGTTCTTGACTTTGGGTCTTGGAATAAGCTTCCAAACTTGGCAACTCTTGAATTGATCCCACTCTTCTTCCATTGCGATTACCCATGATGCATCTGAGTTAGCTTACTCAAACTTCATCGGTTCATCCTCTGAGAGAAAACTCAAATATAAATTTTCATTAGTTGAACCTCTACGAGTTCTGACACCATCCCAGGGATCTCCTATGATTTGGTCCATTGGGTGATCCTTCAAATGTGTGAGCTCCAGAGTCCTTGCATCTATAACTTCTTCAACCACAGGAGTGACTTCATTAACTTGAATGTTATCTTCATCATGGTCATCAACGTCTTCAATTGGGGTTGGAGTGGTGATTTTGATGAACTTTTCATCATTTTCTTCAGTTGGCTCATCCAAGTTCAAATCTTTTATCTTGGAACCTACATCTTCAATAAACACACTAAAAGAGCTGTCTTTCAGCAAGCTTGTCTCATCAAATACAACATGAATAGATTTTTCTACAACCAGAGTTTTCTTATTAAAAATCCAATATGCCTTACTATGGCTACTATACCCTACAAAAATACATTCAAAGCTCTTTTCACTAAATTTAGTAGTGTGGTACTTGCCATTGTTAAGGAAGAAGCATTTACAACCAAAGATTCTAAAATATGAAATAGTCGGATTCCTGCCCTTTAGTAGTTCGTAAGGGGTCTTATTATGGTATTTGTTTATGAGTACTCGATTTTGCACGTGGAATGCAGTGTTGACAGCTTCAGCCCAGAAATATTCCGGTATTGAGGCATCACTCAACATGGTCCTGCAGGACTTCTATGAGTGTTCTATTCCTTCTTTTAGCTACTCTATTTTGTTGAGGATTATGAGGAGAGGAAAACTCATGAAAGATACCTAGGCTTTCGCAAAATTCTGTCATGGCCCCAAATTTGAACTCTGTTCCATTGTGACTTCTGATTTTGACTACAGAGCGGTTGTATTCATTCTGGACGTGCCTGACAAAATTAGTAAAGATATCAAATGTATCTAACTTGTGTTTTAGAAAGAACAAACATACAAAGCGAGAGTAATCATCAACAATAACCAATGTATAATCCTTACCTCCCAAACTTCTAACTTGCAGTGGATCAAACAAGTTCATATGAAATAGATGTAAACATCTATTACAGTCTTTGCCAATAATGCTTTTAAAGGTAGCCCTTGTTTGCTTGCCTTTTACACATTCATGACAAGGTCTATCTTTAGTGCACTTGACATTTGGGACATCATGTACTAAATTAAGTGAAAAAATTTATTTATAGTTTTTAAATTAATATGTGCTAGTCTCTTGTACCATTGATCACCAAGAGACGCACTATCTTTAGCCAAAAAGCACACTGGTGTAGAAGAGTCTATACAAATAAAATTCAAACAAAATATGTTTCTACTACGAGTGTCTGATATAATTGTTTCCATATTGTCTACCGATTTTATCAAGCACTTATCAGCATGAAATTCTACTATGTATCCTTTATCACAGAGCTGGCTTATGCTTATAAGATTGTGTTCCAATCCTTCAACATAAGCTACATCTTAGAAGGATACACTACCATTAGTAATCATGCCGTAGACTTTAGTAATTCCTCTGTCAGAACCTCCAAAGAAGACTTTTGGCCCGTTCAAGACTATAGAATAATACTGGAGTAGGCTTCTAGTCCCGGTCATATGCCGAGAGCATCCACTGTCCAAGTACCAGATAGGAGTTTTGGTGGCCTTTGGACATACCTGCTGTAAGACCCCCACCCCCTTCCCGGAACACAAAACATGTCACGAATGGGGTCTTATGACCAGAACAGCCGCCTTGCGGTAGCATTAGCACACAGGCTAACCTATACCACAAGACGCCTATTCCGCCGGCAACATCCAATATCAATCAATGCCGACCCGACCAAAATATAATATAGAAGTCAATCCACACATAAGCATATAAGTCCAAAAGTACATCAATAAAAGAAGCTACAACAAGCTTCTAAAATATCAAAGTATAGCTAAAACATGCCCAAGGGCTACATCAAAACTACTCAAAACACACATCAGTGACTGACCATAGCGACGGTACCGTCCCTTCAGGCCCTGTCGTCCTGGCCTGGCTGTCCAGCTGCATAATCTGCGTTTGCTCTACCTGTGGGGTTTCCTCCTAGAAAGGAAGACGTAGCAACCGTTAGTCAAAAAGACTAAGTGGCTTCACATCTGCTCCCCCAATGACTCCTCAGCACCGGGCGGAGAAAGGAATCAGGGTACAATATATAATAAGTAATATGAGTAGGTACAAGCAGGTGGAATAAGTATATATATTGTGAGCAGTAATAGAGGAAATGTATAACATGATTAATAGCAGTCTACAATGGCAATTCTACACAGGCTATATCAATCCATCTAGTATAGAGTTCTACAACAGGAAAGTAACTTAACTTATAAGGATGCCCATACAAGCATATAAGTTAAGGGTCGATTTAACATAAAGTAACTCATCGTATAGGAGTGCCCATACAAACTTATATGATGAGGATCTTGTTATGCAAAGAGTTGTAATGATATGTATGCAATACAATGCCTCACCCATGATCACACACATATAACCGCTATGTCGACACAGACTTGTAGTTCCCACTTTTCGACCAGGTAGCTAACCTCTCAGGCTTCAACCGTCGTGGCCAAGCGGTGATAGTAGAGCGGGCTTCACTACTACTAAGCGGGTATCCACACTACTTCGCTTAGGCCTCCGTGCGCATCAACGCTAAAAACACAACAGCGGATCCCCAAGCGTACTACGGCCCAGTGGGAGTCTCAGGTAGATGTGCACCGAGAACTAAGCCCAAAACTGGCTTTGTGTGACCCGGAAGGAGCCTCAGAAAAAGCACGAGGACCAAGCCCAACCGTTCACTTGGCACGGAAGGAGCCCCGGGAAATGAACACTGAGGAACAAGCCCAACCGCCCAAAGTCTAACAGTCAACTCCCGTCAGTGTGATGACTGGCGAGCCCGTAGACCTGCCACATTTTCCTTAACCCGGGATTACAAAACCGCGTGTCGACTCATATCACAGGCAAATTCCACATCACCGTGGCACGGAAGGAGCCTCCAAGAAAGCACGAGGACCAAACCCTACCGTCCATCTATGTTGATCCCCAACATTACCCAAACCAGTGTGGTCAATAATATTATATATATAATCTACGATCACATAACCATAGCATAACTGATTATAGTTCTTTAACCAAGTTCAATCATTTGTGTGCACATGCATCAACAATCTAAATAATAACGATCGTTTGTTCATCACAATCACCACCGATCGGGTACACCAATTCGAGTTAATTTTATCATTAATCAACATATTACCGTATTGTTACGTCCTCAATATTACTCAATTGAAAATCATTCCAATTTTACCATTACGTCAAACGTTAGTTCACCAATTTCTACCAAATTGATTTGTTCAAGTGTAATTTACTTCTCCATTTATTTACGTGGGGTTCATCCAACAATTTCATCACTCATTAACTTATGACATTTAAACATAAAAGAATTCCCATCCCCTAGGTTAAATTTGCTATAATTTCTCTACCGAATCCAAACCCGTTTCTATACCCAACCAGATTTCTAAGTACAGAACATATCAGGACAGCATCGTCGACTAGAGATTCCCGAAGCTACAGAAATCTGGTGAAGGCGTGTAACCCCTCTTTGGAAAGGTATTTACAGTGGCTGCAACTTTCATGTTTAGTCGAAATCCCAGATCTGGCCGTAGCACACTTGAAAACGGCCACGAAGATCGCTGCGCGCATAACACAGATTTCTACACGCATCTTGAGGCGGAATGAACGACATTGGTTCATCTTCCTCCTCAAGCCTGTAACATCCCACCTGAAATTAGACCCCTATACTTAGGTTGGGTTAGGACATATGGTGTGGACATGGGTTTATACTAGGTTAAACCATGGAATTTGGGTCTAACTACATGGGACCCACAACAGGGCCCAAGGGGATTTAGGTCAAACCAGCTCAAATTGGGGTCCTAGCCACACATTGATTCCACCACTGCATCCCTAGCCCTAACCCCAACCTAAAGGAACCATAGGACATATCACAAGGTCAACAATTGACTAGAGTTGACCCAAGTCAACCCTAATCTTAATTTGGTCAAACCCACACCTAAAGGCCCAAATAGTCCAAATGGGACACCACCATGGCCCAACCCAAGTTGGGTGGTGTCATAGGGTTCATGACCTTCAGGTGGGGTCAGCCCACTCATCAAGTTGACTAAGTCAACTTGGTCAAACATGTGGCCTATAGAGGAAAATAAGGGCTAAGCCCATTTCCCTTGGGTTAAGCCCACCAACCTTGGCCCATGACCAGCTCAAGTGGTCAAAGTCAACCCCTAACCCATAAAATCAAGAGAGAGATTACATACAAAGGGGTAGAAAAGGATTTTAGAGAAAAGAGGAGAGAGAGAACATGAATGAAGAGGAAGGATGGCCACATATTCTGCTGCCTAAGCTTGCTGGTCGGCCTCCTCAGGCAATTCCAGAGGATTTTGAAGCATGGTGTCCGCTTGGCAACATGGGTGGAGCAACCAAAGCTCAACCCAAGCTCCCCTTGGACTTATCTCCCCATACACCCACTCTAAGCCCAATCTAGCCACACCATCACCTTCAAAGAGGGGAAACGACTGGAGAACGAGTCATGGAGCAAGGGAATTGCTGGAGGATCGAGGAAATGGGGAGGAGTTGCCGAAGCAAGCTCGGACATGGCTCACCGCCGCCAAACTCGTCGTCAAGCCGCCCTAAGGGTTCGTTTCACCTCACCTCTACCCGTACTAGGATTCTAGATCGTTTAGGGGAGATATCAGGCTCAATTGAGCTCGATGCCATGTGAGAATGGAGTCAATTTCTCAAGTTTTTCTTCTTGCTCGGGATCTCCGGAGGAGCCGCCTCCGGCAGCCCCACCGCCGGGAAATGCCAGCCACCACCTGAACGAAGGTGGTGGCAATAGTCGTCGGCGGTGGCACCGGACCAAGTGTCCGAAAATGGCCAGACAAGATTACCCAGCCAGGCTCAACCTCAGCCATTGCTGATCGGGGAAGATGAACAGATGGCGTCCATCTTCTTCGATATGATTAATGAATTACATTAATATGAACAGTAGGCTATATGTCACATAGTAACAGTTATCTTGCATGATTAATTTAGACTATGTAGAGGCATTGTCAGAGATGGTAGTTAAAATCAAAATTGTAGGCCTTGCTCTTAACCTTCATTTGCCACCCTAAAGTTTAAATTTGGATCAATAGATCTCCCTATAGGGCTGTTCTACTAGGACTGGTCCTAGGCAAGGGCACAAATTCAAATGCATGCTCATGCCAAACCAGAAGTCCACATGACCCAGAATTTGGACATATGCTTGACTAGGGTAAACTTAAACTCTGTCCAAAAATTGGAATTTGTGGGAAAGATTTTTCTATAGTATTTGTGAAAATACACAAAAGTAAATTAATGAAATATTTGGAGTAATATGACTCAAAATGGCCCCAACGTTTGGTGGCATCTCCTTGGGTTCATTATAGGCCCATGACAAAAATTTCAGTCACTTTTAACTTCTGTATGACGAGTATTCCCTCTTGCATGAGAAGGGTTAACATAGGTTTGGGGTGCATGTAGCCATATTTACCAAAATATGAATTTACCATTATTACACATGGTATGACTACAAAACTCTCGACATGAGTTCATGTGGATGGATTTTACCCCTCATAGAAATATTGGGATTTTTGGAAGCAAAAATCCCATTATTTTGAATTTTTGAAAATTAGGCCATTTATATGCAAAAATTTGAAAATAGGGATATTGATGATTTTAAAATGCTAGATTTTATCACAAGCTCAAAGGAGTCATATGTAATCCCTGGAAAATTTATGGCACTGAATAGTTGATTTTATGATTATTTTATGTAGTTTTGACCATTTTGTCCTTTTGGGGAAATTATTTATCTATAGTGGAAATTACAATACAAATATTCTGGAAAACTTCATAGTGATGTATTTATGAGTTATTGACATGGTATAATTATCTTTGAATTTTTGGATGCTTTATTAAATTTAAAACCCAAGGAATGACATTTTAGTGATATTTTCATATGGAGATAATAAAGGATCTAATTACTGTTTCAAGTTATGAGTTTTGGCACTTAGTATTATTTTAGTAATTTACATCTGCAGTAAATTTTATAAAATTTTCAGTAACATGTTTCTTGTTCTTCATTTGGAAAGTGGCCGATTAATGGATTTAACAATAAATAGAATTAAATAGAAATATATATGGGAAAATCACAATTCTTGATATCTAGCCATAATTAACCTAGATGATCCTCAAGAAAAATTATTAGACCCATAGAACCATTTGTCATAGTATCTCATGCATAAAGTGACATAGACCACTTAATTAAAGAATTTAATTTAGGGTTTTATGACGTGGGAAAATAGTAAAATTTCATATGCTCAATAGTACATATCATACTACCCTATGATAAATATTTAGGGTCATGGTGACCAAAAGATTGGAAGTCCGACTATATGGGTGGTATTGGGCCATGGGTAGTGACTAGCACAGTTAGCCTAAACTACTAGGACCACATGGGGATATGATTAACTATTGAGGTGAGAATTGCATTAGAGAAATAAGCCCTGATTGGTCTCCTATAGGTCACTACTGGATCACGAGGGGTGGAGTGCAAATCATAAGGACAGTGGTAAAAATGGAGATCGACGGAAGACCGCGGATTTCCCGATAATTTCTTAAGTCATTAGGTTTGTTCCAAAGTAACAACGAGAGATGTGGTGAATTATGGGTAGTCATCAACTAAAGAAAATATCCTTGATAAAGGGAGATTTGGGCATAATCCCATCGTAGTTCCTAGTGCCCCCGAGAACCCTTCACCGGGTATACCCTGGGCAGTCCAGGGATTAACTTTAAATCACTAAGTATAATAACCCGTAGACAAGAGTAGTCTAATAAGTTAAGCAACATATCATCATTCTCACTCGTATAGGGTTGGAGGGCTTGTGGTTAAATTTTCACCAGTGTAGGGTAAGGGATTGTGGTAACATTCTCAACCATATAGGGTTGGAGGGATTCAGGACGGGTCGGTCCTGCGAGCTGGAGGCTCGGGTTGGAATATCTTGCATGTGCATAAACTTGCGGCGGGTCATGCGGTACTGGGCCAATTATCACAACGATGGCAGTACGGTGGCTCTGGATAGGTGTGATTGTTTGAGGGGCCAGTGGGTTGTTTTACACTGCGGTCTGGAGGATGATCCCCGAAAACGCACACTCGACCAAAAAGATTGGTGGGTAGCCAGCAATTAGTACACAGAGACTCTAGAGTGCACCTAGGACGTGTACAAAGGCGTGTGTGAGGTCTAAGCTTGGTAGTGTGATACCCGCCTAGGAGTGGAGATGCCGCTCTACTGCTGCCGTAGCCACAATGATAGTACTAGAGAGTGATGCTAGCTCCAAAAAGTGGGAACTAAAGTTCTGTGATAACAGAGTCGTTGTGTGTGAGTTGCACTTGCATGACTCATAAATAACTGCATGCATTCATTCATATTAGTACATACGCTTCATGGATCATTATCATATAAATTAGTATGGGCTCTTTTATATGATAATTTAATGTTGGAAACTCTAACTTATATGTTTCTATGGGCACTCATATAAGTTAAGGTACTTTTGTGATGTATATTAGCAGTATATTTTTATATTTTATTTACTGTACTTACTTATTACCAGTTTTACTTACTCTTGTACTGTACATGCTTATACATTTGGACTATATACATAGAAATACTAGTGTAGATTTATTGTTTACATTCATACTTGGTAGCATAGATTCCTTGTCACCTGCTTCCCTTTTGTTACCCCTTGCTGTCCTCCGCTTCATCCTCCCGCACGGTGCCTAGGAGTTGCGGGGCGAGGTGCGGAGGAAACGACTTAGTCTTTTTGACTAATGGTCGGCGACCAAACTATTTTTAGGAGCTCGAGGAGATGGAGCACCAGCACGACCGACAGGACGAGGTGACAGGACGTGAGGAGTTGATACCACTACCACCTACTACGTCTACTGCAGCCCAACGTCAGGTGGGACGAGATCTCTGAGGATAGTTTTGCTTCTGCATTTTATTATGTGAGGAGAGTTGATATTCATGTACAGGGCATAAGCCCTTTTACTCTTCTTATTATTGCTACTCATTGTGGACTGGATGTACTTTCATTTTATTATATGATATGTACTCTGACTGTGGACAGGTTTGTAGTTCATTTCTACATTACTACCTCGGAAAAAGTACGAGGACCAAGCCCAACCATTCACTTGGCACGGAAGGAGCCCCGGGAAATGAACACCGAGGACCAAGCCCAACTGCCCAAAGTCTAACTGTCATCTCCCGTCGGTGTGACGACTGGCGAGCCCATAAACCTGCCACACTTTCCTTAACCCGGGATTATGAAACCGCGTGTCGACTCACACTGCACGCAAATTCCACATCACTGTGGCACGGAAGGAGCCTCGGAGAAAGCACGAGGACCAAGCCCAACTGTCCGTCAATGTTGCTCCCCAACATTACCCGAACCAGTGTGGTCAATAATATTATATATATATCTACGATCACATAACCCTAGCATAACCGATTACAATTCTTTAACCAAGTTCAGTCATTTGTGTGCATATGCATCAACAATGTAAATAGTAATGATCATTTGTTCATCATAATCACCACCGATCGAGTACAACAATTCGAGTCAATCTTATCATTAATCGACATATTACCGTATCATTACGTCCTCAATATTACTCAATTGAAAATCATTCCAATTTTGCCATTACGTCAAACGTTAGTTCACCAAGTACATCCATTCCACAATGAGTAGCAATAATAAGAAGAGTAAAAGGGTTTATGCCCTGTACATGAATATCAACTCTCCTCACATAATAAAATGATGAAGCAAAACTATCCTCAGAGAACTCGTCCCACCTGACGTCGGGCTGCAGTAGACGTAGTAGGTGGTGGTGGTATCAACTCCTCACGTCCTGTCACCTCGTCTTGCCGGTCGTGCTGGTGCTCCATCTCCTCGAGCTCCTAAAAATAGTTTGGTCACCGACCATTAGTCAAAAAGACTAAGTCGTTTCCTCCGCACATCGCCCCGCAACTCCTAGGCACCGTGCGGGAGGACGATGCGGAGAACAGCAAGGGGTAACAAAAGGGAAGCAGGTGATAAGAAATCTATGCTACCAAGTATGAATTTAAACAGTAAATCTACACTAGCAGTTCTATGTATATAGTCCAAATGTATAAGCATGTACTATACAAGAGTAAGTAAAACTGGTAATAAGAAATTGTAGTAAATATAATATAAAAATCTACTACTAATATATATCAAAAAAGTACCCTAACTTATATGAGTGCCCATACAAACATATAAGTTAGAGTTTCCAAAATTAACTTATCATATAAAAGAGCCCATACTAATTTATTTGATAAGGATCCATGAAGCGTATGTCCTAATATGAATGAATGCATGCAGTTATTTATAAGTCATGCAAGTGCAACTCACACACAATGACTCTGTGATCACAGACCTTTAGTTCCCACTTTTCGGAGCTAGCATCACTCTCTGGTACTACCATTATGGCTATGACAGCAGTGGAGCGGGCATCTCCACTCCTAGGAGGGTATCACACTACCAAGCCCAGACCTTCCATACACCTCTGTACACATCCTAGGTGCACTCTAGAGTCTCTGCGTACTAATTGATGGCTACCCACCAGTCTTTTTGGTCGAGTGTGCGTTTTCGGGGATCGTCCTCCAGACCGTAGTTTAAAATAACCCACTGGCCCCTCAAACCATCATACCTCGCCAGAGCCACTGTACTGCCATCGGTGTGATGATTGGACCAGTACCGCATGACCCGCCACAAGTTTATGCACATGCAAGATATTCCAACCCGATCCTCCAGCTCGCAGGACCGACCCGTCCTGAATCCCTCCAACCCTATATGGGTGAGAATGTTACCATAAGCCCTCCAACCCTACACGGCTGAGAATGTTACCACAAGCCCTCCAACCTAATTCGAGTGAGAATGATGATACGTTGCTTAACTTATTAGACTACTCTTGTCTACGGGTTATTATACTCAGTGATTTAAGGTTAATCCCAGGACTGCCGAGGGTATACCCGGTGAAGGGTTCTCGGGGGCACTAGGAACTACGATGGGATTATGCCCAAAGATCCCTTTCTTAAGGATATTTACTTTAGTTGATGACTACCCATAATTCACCCCCAGCACTCGGTGTTACTTTGGAACAAACCTAATGACTTAAGAAATTACCAGGAAATCGACGGTCTTCCATCGATCTCCGTTTTAACCACTGTCCTTATGATTTGCTCTCCACCCCTCGTGATCCAGTAGTGACCTATAGGACAACAATCAGGGCTTATTCCTCTATTGCAATTCTCACCTCAATAGTTAATCATATCCACCTGTGGTCCTAGTAGTTTAGGCTAACTGTGCTAGTCACTACCCATGACCCAATACCACCCGTATAGTCGGACTTCCAGTCCTTTGGTCACCATGACCCTAAATATTTATCATAAGGTAGTATGATATGTACTATTGACCATATGAAATTTTACTATTTTCCCACGTCATTAAAACCCTAAATTAAATTCTTTAATTAAGTGGTCTATGTCACTTTATGCATGAGATACTATGACAAATGGTTCTATGGGTCTAATAATGTTTCTTGAGGATCATCTAGGTTAATTATGGCTGGATATCAAGAATTGTGATTTTCCCATATATGTTTCTATTTAATTCTATTTATTGTTAAATCCATTAATCTGCCACTTTCCAAATGAAGTACAAGAAACATGTTACTGAAAATTCTATAAACGTTACTATAGATGTAAATTACTAAAATAATACTAAGTGCCAAAATTCATAACTTGAAACAGTAATTAGGTCCTTTATTATCCCATATGAAAACATCACTAGAATGTCATTCCTTGGGTTTTAAATTTAATAAAGTATCCAGAAATTCTAAGATAATTATACCTTGTCAATATCGCATAAATACATCACTATGAATTTTTCCAGAATATTTGTATTGTAATTTCCACTATAGATAAATAATTTCCCCAAAAGGGCAAAATGGTCAAAACTACATAAAATAATCATAAAATCAACTAATCCGGGCCATAACTTTTCCATGGATTACATATGACTCCTCTGAGCTTGTGAGAAAATCTAGGGTTTTAAAATCATCAATATCCCTATTTTCAAAATTTTACATATAAATGGCCTAATTTTCAAAAATTCCAAATAATGGGATTTTTGCTTCCAAAAATCGCAATATTTCTATGAGTTGTAAACTCCATCCCTATGAACTCATGTCCAGAGTTTTGTAGTCATACCATTTGTAATAAAGGGTAAATTCACATTTTGGTAAATATGATTATATGCACCCCAAACCTATGTTAACCCTTCACATGCAAGAGGGAATACACATCATGCAAATGTCAAAGGTGATTGAAACTTTTATCATCAGCCTAAAATGAACCCGAGGACATGCCACCAAAATTTGGGGCCATTTGGAGTCATATTACTCCAAATATTTGATTAATTTACTTTTGTGTATTTTCACAAATAATATAGAAAATTCTTTCCCAAAAATTCCAATTTTTGGACAGAGTTTAAGCTTACCCTAGTCAAGCACATGTCCAAAATTTTGGGTCATGTGGACTTCTGGTTTGGCATGGGCATGCATTTGAATTTCTGCCCTTGCCTAGGACCAGTCCTAGTAGAACAGCCCTGCAAGGAGTTCTATTGATCCAAATTTAAACTTTAGTGTGACAAATGAACGTTAAGAGCAAGACATAAAATTTTGATTTTAACAACCATCTCTAAAAATGCCTCTAAGTAGGCTAAATTAATGACGCAAGATTACTGTAAATATGTGACATATAGGCTACTATTCATATTAATGTAATTCATTAATCATATCAAAGAAGATGGACGGCATCCGTTCATCGTCCCCGTTCAGCAACGGCTGAGATTGAGCCTGGATGGGTCACCTTGTCTGGCCATTTCCTGCAACCTGGGCTAGCGCCACCGCCGGCGATTATTGTCACCACCTTCATTGAGGTGGTGGCTGGCATTTCCCTGCGGTGGGGCTGCCGGAGGCGGCTCCTCCGGCGATCCTGAGCAAGAAGAATAAAATCGAGAAATTGACTCCATTTTCACATGGCATCGAGCTCAATTGAGCCCGATATCTCCCCTAAACGATCTAGAATCCTAGTACGGGTAGAGGTGAGGTGAAACGAACCCTTAGGGCGGCTTGACGGCGAGTGTGGCGGCGGTGAGCCATGGCCGAGCTTGCTCCGGCAACTCCTCCTCGTTTCCTCGACTCTCCAGCAATTGCCTTGCTCCAGAACTCATTCTCCAGTCGTTTCCCCTCTTTGAAGTTGATGGTGTGGCTAGATTGGGCTGAGAGTGGGTGTATGGGGAGATAAGTCCAAGGGGGAGCTCGGGTTGAGCTTTGGTTGCTCCACCCATGGTGCTAAGTGGCCACCATGCTCCAAAATCCTCTAGAATTGCCTGAGGAGGCCGGCCAGCAAGCTTAGGCCGCTGAATGTGTGGCCATGTTGCCATCCTTCCTCTTCATTCCTGTTCTCTCTCTCCTCTTTTCTCTAAATTCCTTTTCTACCCCTTTGCATGTAATCTCTCTCCTGATTTTGGGGGTTAGGGGCTGACTTTGACCACTTGAGCTGGTCATGGGCCAAGGTTGGTGGGCTTAACCCAAGGGAAATGGGCTTACCCCTTATTTTCCTCTTTAGGCCACATGTTTGACCAAGTTGACTTTTTAGAGTTGACATAGTCAACTTGATGAATGGGCTGACCCCACCTGAAGGTCATGAACCCTATGACACCACCCAACTTGGGTTTGGCCATGGTGGTGTCCTATTTGGACTATTTGGGCCTTTAGGTGTGTGTTTGACCAAATTAAGACTAGGGTTGACTTGGGTCAACTTTAGTCATTGGTGACTTGTGATATGTCCTATGGTTCCTTTAGGTTGGGGTTAGGGATAGGGATGCAGTGGTGGAATCAATGTGTGGATAGGACCCCAATTTGAGCTGGTTGGACCTAAATCCCCTTGGGACCTGTTGTGGGTCCCATGTAGTTAGACCCAAATGCCATGGTTTAACCTAGTCTAAACCCATGTCCCCACCATATGTCCTAACCCAACCTAAGTAGAGGGGTCTAATTGCAAGTGGGATGTTACAACATGTCCTAGCATGGACATTCCTAGAAGACTTCTTCTATCCATCAAGACTCTCTTGAGTCGATATCTCTCCTAAGAATATAACTAGAGATCTAGCACGAATGGAGAGGGGAGGAAGCTCACCTCGTTTCCGGCGTTTCAACCATTTCAAGCCAAGGATTTTGTAACTCTTCTCGGTGGCATCTTATTCTCCTCGGCGGCAGCGGATCTTCACCTCTTGGACTTGCTACAGCACCTTCTCCCTCTCTACAGCAGTTTCTCCAGGAAAAAGGGCTTGGAATGAGAGTGAAAATGGCTAGGGTTTTCATTTCCCTTATAAGTGAAAAGTGACACCGATAGGGACACGCTTGTGTCCTTACCCGTGTCCTACTCGGGCGAAGCGTCGTCGACGGTTTCGACAGCCATTTTGATACACAAATAAGGGTAGGGACACGCCCGTGTCTCAACCCGTGTCCAAGTGATACGGCCATATGGCTGGCCGTGTCCTGCTCGTGTCTTGCTTTGTCGAGTTCATTTTAACGCACATGGGTAGGGACACGCCCGTGTCTCTACCTGTGTCTTCGCACACATCGGTATGGACATGCCCGTGTCCATACCCGTGTCCTTCTATGGAACTACTCGAGTAATCGACTCGAGTGCTGGCTGGAGGCACACAGGTAGGGACACGCCCGTGTATCTACCCGTGTCCTTCTCGGGACACTCTTCGTCAACCTCTACTCGACTCACACGGGGCGGGACAGGCCGTGTCCCAACCGTGTCCTCATAAACACGGGTAGTGACACGCCCCTGTCACGACCCGTGTCCTTCTAGGGGATAACTCGAGTCGTCGACTCGAGTAGTGGGTGGACACACACGTGTAGGGACATGCCCGTGTCTCCACCCGTGTCCTGCTCTGGGCTGACTTCACCTCCCCCACACTAGTGTAAGCCCAGCCACCAGCTGTAAGACCCCTCCCCCTTACCAAGGAGGCTACCGGTCTTATGCCCAGAACCCCCGTCTTACGGTGGCACTAATGTGAGGGTTAGTCGACACCGCAACACGCCGATTCTGCCGGCTAATATGATCATATAACCTACAGGCCAATATGAGAAATAGATGTAACACATATCAGAGTACAACACAGCTAGTCCACAGTCACAGTACAAATCATATATATATGAATGAAAGAGTACACAGTCCAAAATGAGAATTATAAAGAAAGAGTAATAAGTGCTTATGCATAGTACATAATCTGAATAACTCTCCTCACAAAACATCAAAACAGTGAAAGCTAATCAACTAATCTCGTCCCACCCGAGGTAGCGCTGTAGTAGTAGTAGTAGGTGTTATCAACTCCTCATGCCCTGTCACCTCGTCCTGCCGGTCGTGATGGTGCTCCATCTCCTCGAGCTCCTAAAAATAGTTTGGTCACCGACCATTAGTCAAAAAGACTAAGTCATTTCCTCCGCACATCACCCCGCAACTCCTAGGCACTGTGCAGGATGACGAAGCGGAGGACTATCAAGGGGTAACAAAAGGAAGCAGGTGACAAGGAATCTATGCTACCAAGTAAGAATGTAAGAGTAAATCTACACTAGCAGTTCTATGTATATAGTACAAAAGTAAAAGCATGTACAATACAAGTAAGTAAAGAACTGAAAGTAAGAGCAGAAAAGTAAAGCTACGCTACCACTACTCTACCATCACAAATCGTACCTTAACTTATAAAAATGTCCATACAAAATTATAAGTTATGGATTCCAGGAAATTTAACTTATCATATAAAATAGCCCATACTAATTTATATGATAAGGATCTATGAAGCGTATGTCCTAATATGAATGAATGTTTATGATGCAATTTATGCAACAGGCAAGTGCAACTCACATACAATGACTCTGTGATCAAAGACCTTTAGTTACCACTTTTTGAGAGCTAGCTTCACTCTCGGGTACCACCGTTGTGGCTACGGCAGCAGCGGAGCGGGCATCTCCACTTCTAGGCAGGTATGCACACTACCAAACCTAGACCCCTCTCATACGCGCTTGTACACGTCTAAGGTGCACTCTAGGACTAAGCGTCCGTACTTTGCTATCTACCTGTCAGTCTTGTTGGGTCGGGTGCGCGTTATTGGGGATCGTCCTCCAGACCTCAGTATACACAACCTACTGGCCCCTCAAACCCTCACACCCGCCTGGCTCACCGTACTGCCATTGATGTGACGATCGGCCAGTACCGCATGACCCGCCACTAAATTTATGCACATGCAAGATATTCCAACCTGAGCCTTCTGCTCGCAGGACCAACCTATCCTGAATCCCTCAAATCCTTCATGGGTGAGCCTGCAACATATATCCCTCCAACCTGTAGCGGGTGAGAACGCACAATGGTGCTTATTCAGTATCCCTCAAACCCGTCACGGGAGAGAATGAACCACAATGTCTTAACCTATTAGACTACTCTTGTCTACGGGTTATTATACTTAGTGATTTAAGATTAATCCCAGGACTGCCCAGGGTATACCCGATGAAGGGCTCTCGGGGGCACTAGGAACTACGAAGAGATTACGCCCAAAGCTCCCTTTCGCAAGGATATTTACTTTTATTGATGTCTACCCATAATTCACCCCCAGCTCTCATTATTACTCTTGAGTGGTCCTAATGACTTAAGATGTTTTCAGAAGGGCGACGGTTTTCCGCTGGCCTCCACTCCAGTTGTTATCCAAGGGCTTGCACTTTACTCTCGTCACTAAGACAACTCTACCCACCCGGGTCATATTCCAGATATGACCTTATCCTGACTGTTGGTCTATCCCCCAGTGGTCCTTATTGTATAATTGAAAGAATTGGTTCCTAAACACATAGTAGGGGGGTGAATAGGTGCTAATCCTTTTTATTCTAATACAGAACTTGTAATTCAGTTAATTAACTAAAACAGATATTTCTACAGCTATCACAGCACAGAATTAATAATACCACACACAATCACAGATTGAACACTGATTTATAGTGGTTCCCCAAGGTCTGGGTACATCCACTTTCCCCCTTCGCCTATCTAGCAGTGTGCTAGATTTGGCCTAACTTCTTTTTTTTCTTCTTAGATCCTCAGATCTTACAGCTCAGAACCCAAACAAGGGTCCTACAACTCAGAGTGAGTCCACACTCCTACAGCTCAGGCAATCTGCCCAACCTCAGCCTTCAATAAGGCCTACAACTCAGAGATAACAATCTCCTACAACTCAGGCTCACAGCCGTACCTCAGCCTTCAACAAGGCCTACAACTCAGAGAACTTATCTCCTACAACTCAGCCTTTATAAATCATGCTTACAACTCAGATCTTAAAAAGATCTTACAGAAAATAGATGTGAATCTAAAATTTAAAAACCACCCTAGTTGAGAGAGAAAGGATGGACAGTTACTTGATCAGTTCTTGACAGAATCTGATGATTGAGATCGACCTGAGTTAGCTTTCTTCAAAGCTTCTTGAATCTGAACATAGTAGGGTTGATCTCATTTGAAGTTGATCTTCAATCAGCTTCTTTCTTGAAATTCAGAAATCAATCTGAAACCTTCTTGGCAGACCGGTTCAAACTCTGCACTTGAGATACTTGTTGATGTAAGTCCCTTTCTTCACTTGAATAGATGGAGCTCTCTCTCTCCAACTTCTTCTAAAGATTCTTCTGAATTCTCCTTTGAATTCTCTTGACAAAATCTGAGTAGATCACCACTTCAGAATGTCTTCTTAGATCTTCTGTTGAAAATCTTCTTCTGGTTTTTTTTTTGCGTATGTGTGTAATACTTCTTAACATTTTTTGATAGAGAATGTCTTTATATAGACTTTCTCCATGATAACCGGCTGATCCGGTTTCTAACAAACTTCTGACAGCACTGACAGTTGCAGTAGACCGGTTGGATATGATAGCTTTCAAGTCTTCTAGTCACTTCTTGAAACTCTGTCTAAGTCAGCAAGTGTCGAGACTGAAATTCATCATGTGTCGACACAAGTAGACTAAGTGTCGACACAAGCCTTGGTGGTGTCGACACAGCTCCCTTGATGTCGACACTGCTTCTCGACACAGCTTCTGTAGAATATGTCGACATTAGTTTTGTTATGTCGACACAGTCACTTCATCTCTTTACAAAAATCAACTTTATTGAAACTCTGCTATGTGTCGACACAAGTCCTATGTGTCGACACAGTTGATGTTGACAAAGTCTTCTGTATGTCGACACTGCCTCTGTGTGTCGATACAGTTGATGTCGACTAAACTTTTCTGTGTATCGACACTACCTCTGTGTGTCGACACAGTTGATGTCGACTAAACTTCTCAGTGTGTCGACACTGCCTCTGTGTGTCGACACAATTTCTTCTAGTGTCGACACAGCCTTTCCAAGTGTCGACACAATTGACTCCAAGTGTCGACACAACTTTTCTCCAGTGTCGACACAAGCCTTCATAAGTGTCGACACGGCTTCTTCTGGTGTCGACTCATGGACTTAGAAACGTTTTTCTGTATTCTTGCATTTTCTTAACCTGCACATACAAACTCAAAATAACATCATATACACCTTGATGCATATCATTGAGTAAGGTGAGGCTTCTTCAAATCTGGTACATATTTTCCAATGTACCCAACAATCTCCCCCTATTTGGAGAAGTCATAACCCTTAGTCAATGATATACACCATTCATAATAAACACACATTATGATGTATAAAAATATTATATGACAGGATAACTTATAAACAAAACATGTATAAAATAACATCACAGAATAATGACGCAAACTTAATGAGCATTAACCATAGTTTTGTTTAAACTTTCAAAAGTTTCTTTACAATAGTTTACATAGTTTTTTAACACTAAAGATTACAGTGTTGAAAAATCTAATAAATCTATCCTAAGGCCGCTCAGGCTCCTTGATGATTATTCCTTTGCCTGATTGGATCTTGGCTTGTAATGGAGCATCAGTATCTTCAGATGGCTTTTTGCCCTTCAGATCTTTCTTCTTTTGTTCTTCAGCCCTTATTCTTTGCCTTTCAAAATAGTGAAAAGACTTTGGGAAATACTTGCTAGGCTCCTGAGCATTAGGAGGTAGCTTCCCAGCTTTTGCCTTTCTTCTATATTACAGAATAGCTTCCTGTCTAGCTTCATGCTTTTGCCATTCTTGCTCTGTGTACCATTTACCCCTATCATGGGTCTTGTCCTTCACAGCCTTCCAGGCAGTCAATATGATATTCCTTGAAGTTGGACTCCACTGCTCAAAATCAGGCTTCAACTCACCCTGTTCTCTGAATCTTTTCTTTGACAGTTGAGCTTCTTGCTCCTTATTCACAGCTGCCTCTGACATTTATACCTTCTCAAGGATAACATTTTTAGTACCCTCTGGAGGGATTTACATTGATTGTACTTCTTGCTGAATCATCTCAAAATCTACTGGAGGGTAAATAACCTGAGCAACTTCAGGTTGATCACCTTCTAAATAAGCAGGTTGCATGCCTGACTCAGCTACATTATCATCATCATAGAAGGGTGGATATCCAAGGGTGGCTCTGATGCTATTAGATATCCATTTAGCATGATATGAGCCAGCTTTGACCAATACTCTCTCCCCCTTTATGTCTTCTCTTTCAATGTGATCTCTAAGGTCATCTTTCTGAAATGTCACTTGTTCGTCTAGATAATTAACATCATCTTTATAAAAGGACCTTATTTTCAGTAGCTGATCAAAAATGATCTTTTGTGAAGTCTTAATAGTTGTTTGGACAGCAGCTAGTTCTTCCTGTAATTGTTTGTCAAAATCTGACTTGGTTTAGCACTTGCCTCAGCCTGGGCAGCAGTAGTATTTTTTAACTATATAACAATCATATTATGTGATTCAGTCAGATTGTCATTCATCCTTAGTTGATTTTCAAGGACATAGCCTTGCTTAACAACTATATCATCAACTTGAGTCTTTA
This sequence comes from Platanthera guangdongensis, assembly GCA_039583875.1. Classification (NCBI taxonomy): domain Eukaryota; kingdom Viridiplantae; phylum Streptophyta; class Magnoliopsida; order Asparagales; family Orchidaceae; genus Platanthera; species Platanthera guangdongensis. The sequence continues at coordinate 78,575,204 of CM077150.1, read as the reverse complement.
TGCCTACTTGTTGTTTGGCTAGATAGACTACAACATTGCCACCTTTGTGAAAGCAATCTGTCATTTCCTTCTTGTTCTGATTGACTTCAAATCTTATGGATTTGATATCTTGAGCCAAGGAGAATTGCAGATCTTTATGGGTCTCATCCATATATTTCTCCATGGCTATCCTTTGTTCATCAAACTTTACTTGCAAAGAGACTAATAAAGAGCTATAATCAGTTGATGGGGCAGGTTGAGGAGCAGTTTGCAATGCCCTTTTATAACTTTGGCTTCTCCTTTTGAAAACCATCAGCTTTCTCTTTTTGGCTTGAATTTCTGCTTCATCTTCAGAAGCTGAGGTACTTGCAATATCAACTCTATCCATAGGACTAGGAGACTATTCCTTTTCTATCCTAGGTTGCTCCCTCTGAGTCCCTTGCTCCTCCCCCTCAGTCCTGACATACTCCCCCTCAATGTTAGCTTGCTCCCCCTCAGTTTCAGCTTGCTTCCCCTAAGTTCTTAATTGATCTATATCAGGGAACAACTCTTCAAGGGTAAACTCTTATTGAGTTGGGACTTGAGGCACCACCAACTCAGGAGCATCAACAACTGTAGATGTATTCTTCATGATAGCATCCTGTTCTTGAGTGGTCTGGTCAGCATCAATCAAAGGCACAGTTAGTGATTCATCCTCATTATTGAAAATTGATTGATTGACTTCATGGATTACCTCAAGTATAGTTTGAGTAGCCATTTCACTTTCTAATTGTGTTGGCTCTTCCTCAAGATGAGGCTCCCCCTGCACCTGAGCACCATTTGTAATTTCTTGTGCAGGAGATTTTTCAGGAATCTATGGCCTCTTTTCATCAGGCATGTCCTTTGTTAAGACTCTGTCCCATCTGGAGATTATCCTTATATCCATCCTTCTCATATGTTTGATCTTTGAACCAGCAGTCTGTTCCATTACTTATGGAATTGTTCCAGCCAAGTATAAACTCATGATTCTTCCCAGATTTGGCTTCTTAATACTTTCCTTAATCTTTTCAAAGATTACTGCAGACCAATCTGTGTTCAGTCTGAAAATAATCCTGGTCATCAGGCTGAACATATAGACTGAAACCCTATCATGTCCCCCTGGCTAGTAGAGAATGATTTTTCCAACCACTTCTGAAATAAATTTTCCTTGCAGATTCATCCCTTTTCTGTTCATTTTAGAACCAATCTTCATGGTGGAATCCAATCCACACCCCTGAAGTGCTTCCCTAGTCTTGGATGAGGGTACTTCTTCTTCTTCCTGAGTTCTTAGGAGTTGAAAAGTTTTCCTCAAGCTCTTCAAGGTAAGATTAACTTTAGCTCCCTGAACTGTAGATTTGATCTTAAGTCCAGTTGAATATAAAGTAGCTGCGCCATAGAATTCTAGTATTTCTTTCTTCCATATCTTTGTAGGTTCAGATACCAGAAATTCCAACCCATTTTCTACAATTAGGGTTACTACTGCTTTATTCTTGGGTTCCGCATTATCAAAGGCGTTGCAAACCAGCTCATAGCCTACGTTGACGTTATCTTCAAGCTTTGGCGCCATTGGGGTTGAGAGAAATCTTGGATTGAGAAGAGAGAAGTTGTCTACACAGAGTTTTGGTCTCGTAAATATGGAGAGTGTGTCGACAAAATATGTTGTTGACCTATTTATACCCTTCTAAATAATGAAGGTCAAAAGTCCCGTCAAAATTCTCTTAATGTGTCAACACAGTTAAAATGTGTCGACACAGACTTCTAATGTCTCGACAGAAGTGTTAACTTCTATATGTCGACTCAATTCTATTTGTCTTGGTCATGTTCGATGAAGAGCCCGTGAAGTCAACGATCAGAGGTCGACGAATCTGCGCTCTACGATATATGTCGATTCTAAGTGTCGACACCACTTCTGGATGTGTCGACACTACTTCTCCGAAGTGTCGACACCAACTTTCTGGATGTGTCGACATCACTTTCCTGGAGTGTAGACACCAACTACTATGTGTCGACACAGACAACTTTTTGTGTCGACACAATTTTACTTAGCCATATCTGTTAAACTAATTTATGTTCAACATTTCTAATTTAATTTTGAAATTATTGAATTTAGTTTCATCTAAAGGCTTTGTGAACATGTCAGCAATTTGTAAATTAGTGTCAACAAATTCTAAAGAAATATCTTCTTTATCTACATGATCTCTAAGAAAATGGTATCTTATTTCTATATGCTTAGTTCTACTATGAGAAATAGGATTATGAGCAATAGAAATAGCACTAGTAGAATCACATAATAATGGAGTTCTACTTACCTGAATAACATAATCTTCTAACTGATGTTGTATCCACAACAACTGTGCACAACAACTTCCTGCAGCAACATACTCAAAATCAGCTGTGGAAATTGCCACACTAGTCTGCTTCTTACTGCTCCATAACACCAGTCTTCCTCCTAGAAATTGACAGGTGTCTGTTGTGCTTTTCCTATCTACTTTGCAACCTACAAAGTCTGTATCTGAATAGCCCATTAATAGAAAATCTCTATTCCTAGGATACCAAAGGCCTAGATTAGGTGTGCCCTTAAGATATCTCAAAATCCTTTTGACAGCAGTATAATGAGATTCTTTAGGGCAGGATTGCTACCTTGCATAGACACCTATAGCATACATGATATCTGGTCTATTAGTAGTCAGATATAGGAGGGAGTCAACTATCCCTCTATACAAAGACTCATCTACATGTTTCCATGCATCATCTTTGCTTAGATACATACTTGTCCCCATTGGAGTTCTCATGGTAGTGGATGACTCTATATCATACTTCTTAATTAACTCATGGGTGAACTTAGACTGGGATATGGACAATCCATCATCAGTCTGTCTTACTTAGAGACCTAAGAAGAACTTAAGTTCTCCCATACTGCTCATTTCAAATTTCCCTTGCATAAGTTTTGCAAACTTTCTACAAAGGTTATTCTCAATAGAACCAAATATTATGTCATCAACATATATTTGGACAAGTATAATCTTTCCTTTGGATTCTCTAAGGAATAGAGTCTTGTCTATTTTCCCCCTTGAGAATTTGTTCTCAATGAGGAAAGTAGACAGGGTTTCATACCAAGCCCTTGGAGCTTATTTTAACCCATACAAATCTTTCCTAAGTCTATAAACATAATTAGGTTTGAGTGGATCAATAGAACCTGAGGGCTGCTGTATATAGACCTCCTCTTTTAAGTCTCCATTCAAGAATGCTGACTTAATATCCATTTGGAATATTTTGAAGCCTTGATATGCTGCATAGGCAAGGAATAGCCTGATTGCTTCCAACCTTGCCACAGGAGCAAAAGTCTAAACAAAGTCAATGCCCTCTTCCTGTCTGTATCCTTTGGCAACTAGTCTTGTCTTGTTCTTCACTATGATCCCACTCTCATCAAGCTTGTTTCTATAAATCCACTTTGTCCCTATAACATTGTGGCCCTTTGGTTTTGGTACCAACTCCCAGGCCTTGCACCTTCTGAATTGATTTAACTCCTCCTGCATTGATATTGAATAGCTTTTTGAAATCTCTTGGGTTCTAATTGAGATAAGAAGCTTGAGCAAAGAACTGTATTTAAGTTCCTGCTCCTTGTTTGTACTCCATGTCTTGGATCACCAATGATCTGGTGTGCAGGATGATCCATTAACTGTCTAACTACTGGAGGTAATCTATCAACAGTTTCACTTTCTTCAATCTCTTCATTATGCTGCACCTCATGTTCTTCATTTTCCTCTTGAGTGTCTTGTACTCCCCCTAGACAGCAACTACCATTTTTCTCAACCTGCTTTGCAGTTGGATCTTCTCTGATAGTAAGCTGGTCCATCTTCTACTGTATACCTGTGGAGCTACAAGAACTACTTTGCAACTCACTGTTAATAAGTCTAGATTCATCAAATATGACATGAACTGACTCTTCTATAACTTGAGTAGCCAAATTGTAGACCTTATAAGCCTTACTATGGTTGTTGTACCCAACAAATATCACATCTTGGGATTTGGCAGCAAACTTAGTTAGGTGAGAATTGCCATTGTTAAGTACATAGCACTTACAACCAAAGATCCTAAAATAGGATAAGTTTGGTTTTCTGGCCTTCATAACCTCATAGGGTGTCTTTTTGTGGCTTTTGGTGATGGAAGCCCTATTGAGCACATGGCATGCAGAGTTTACTACCTCATCCCAGAAATATTTTGGGAGAGTAGTATCACTCAATAGTGTTCTTCCAGCCTCAATCAATGTCCTATTCTTTATTTCAGCAATGCCATTTTGCTGTGGTGTTCTAGGTGAGGAGAATTCCTGATGAATCCCAAATTCTTCTCACAACCTTGTCATACTTTCAGATTGGAATTCAGTTCCATGGTCACTTCTGATTTTGACCACTGAGCTATCTAATTCATTCTGAATTTGTTTGACAAAATTGCAGAAGACATTTGGGGTTTCAGATTTCTGCCTCAGAAAAAATACCTATGAAAATCTAAAATAGTCATCTACTACCACAAAAGTGTAGACCTTCCTACCTAGACTATGAACTGCCATAGGACCAAATAAATCAATATACAAGAGGTATAAGCACCTCACTGAATCTTTGGTTTCTAGGCTATGAAAGGAGGATCTGGTCTGCTTGCCTTTTTGACAAGCTGAGCATATTCCATCCTTATAGCACTTAACTTGAGGATCATTCCTCACAAACTCTTTACTAAAGAGTTGGCCAATAGCCTTGTAATTAAGATGAGCTTGCCTCTCATGCCATTTGACACAATGAGAGGCTTTCTCGTCAGCCACAAGACAAATAGGAGAATTTTTATTCTCACACTCAAAATTTAGGCAATACATATTTCTATTTTTATAGCCAGTCAATATGACTTTTTGATCACTAGACCTCTGATATGACACCCATTCTTGATAAATGAAATGTCATATCCAAGATCACTCAGCTGGCTTATGCTTATTAGGTTGTGCTTCAAACCGTTCACATATGCCACTTGAGTGATAGTGATTGAGTTGTTAGAGATGTTACCAAACCCTTTGATGACTCCTTTTTCAGAACCACCAAAGATTACTTTAGGCCCATTCAATACTGGTGAGTAGTCCTTCAGCAACCCCTTGTTCCAATCATGTGCCTGGAACATCTACTGTCCAAGTACCATATAGGGGCATGGCAACTTGGACTCACCTGCAACAAAGATTACTTAAACTTAGAACCCAAATAACTTTTGGGTCCTTGGTTCAAGTTAGCCTGAAACTTGACAAATCTGTCTGCAGATTTTCTAACAGGTAGATTGTTATTCTCCCTGACACTGATATTATGCCAACAGTCTAAGGCATAATGACCTATCTTGCCACAGCACCAGCACTCATACTTATAATACCTCTTTTTAGGTATAATCTTAGCTGTATTATTAGCAGCAAATCTCTTATTTTGTGGTGGGGCTTTGCCTTTCTTATTGGACTGTGCAGCTCATGCAGTTCTCTTAAAGCCTAATCCTGCCTTCCCTTTTGAGACACAAAGTCATCAATTAGGCGTAGGACAGATTTTGGCTTAGAGAAACTAGCCACTATCTCCTTCTCTTTCTGAAGTCTGTCTTCCAGACTTTTGATCTGATCATTTTTGAATGTGATTGTACCCATCTGAATAACTGTTATGTTTTTCAGGCTGGCAATCTCATTCATCTTCTGATCCAGAAGCTTATTTGAATCAGATGCAGCCAACTTAAGAGCTGCAATTTCCTTAGCCAGATTTTTGGCCAGGTTTTTTCTTCTCTTGAGTGCCTACAACAAATCCCCATATTTATCTATTAGCTGATGAATATCTCCTTCAGATTCTGACCCATCCACATCTATTGATGCAGATGCATCTAATTCTGACCCAGTGAAGTAATCAGAATCTACAGATGAACTTTTTACCTTACTGGGGCCAGGTTGATCATGGCACTGGTCTTCTTCAGACATAGCCATCAGTCCTTTGCACTGATGGTCTTCTTGCTCATAGATAGAGTCCAGTAATTTCAGGAATTCATCCTCTTCTTCAGTTGTAAACAAACCAATATAAGCCTCAACCTCAGATTCAGACTCTGAAGTTGATTGATCTGTCCAACTTTTCTTTTTCTTAGCTACCAAGGATTTCTCCTTCTTGCTCTTGTACTGAGACTTCTTTTTATCAGTAGACTCCTTCCTTTTGTCTGGACAGTCAACCACAATATGTCCAGGTCTGTTGCAGCAGTAGGAAATAATCTTTGATGTAGTTGACTTGTTAGGCTTTGTCCCACTCTTGTCCTTCCTGGATGATTTCCTCTTCTGATAATAGTCATCCCTGTACTGAGATGAGAATGTCTTAGATTTCCACTGCTTCTTCTTTAAGAATTTCTAAAACTTCCTAGTGAAAGCAGCAAAGACTTCATCTGAATTACTACTGTCTTAACTGGGATTATCAGAATTTTCTGAGTTCACTTCTGCATCTTTCTTAGGAGAAGATGGAGACATTCTCCTATTCTTCCTTGTGGCTTCTACCTTGAAGGCCACAGACTTTTCTCTATGGTCAACCTTTGTATATTTTTCTTCCTCCTTTCTGGCCAACAGGTGCATCTCATATGACAGCAATTTACCAAACAGTGTTGGAGGTGAAATCTCTGCCATTCTGGCCACTTCCCTTATGACACAGATTTTTGTATCCCAATCCTTAGTCAAAGACCTAAGGAATTTGTCACTCAGCTCATATGTACTAAAGATTCTTCCATAGGACATTAGTTCATTTACTATTCTGTAGAACTTCTTATAACATTCAGTTATACTATCAGACTTGGCATGTCTGAAACTCTCATACTCTTGATTAAGCATAGACTTTCTATCTTGTCTAACCTCTTCAGAACCCTCCATGTAGACAACCAAGTGTCCCACCTTTCCTTGGAAGTTTTGCAGTGAATCAGATTTTGGAATGTTGAATCATCTATGACACTCACTATAATATTATGTGCTCTTTTATCCATTGTAGCCAACATGATCTCATCCTTTTTCATTTCTGAAAAATCCTTAGGAATCCTCTAATTAGCATCAAGAACAGAAAACTTCATTGGAATATATGGTACTTCCTGAACTGTTATATAAATTCTAGGATCAGATGCCTCCATAAATAATCTGACCCTCTCCTTCTATATTCCAAAAATTTTCTTCCTATAGATGGGCAATTTCATTGAACCAAGTTCTTTATGGTTTTCTCCTGAACCCATCTTCTTTAACTTAGTTCTGCAATTTATTCTGCCTCACAGATCTTACTCAGACTGTTAAGTCTATCTTTGAGGAACCTCCCTCAAATACCACTTGAAAGAATTGGTTCATAAACATCTAGGGGGGGTTGCATAGGTGCTAATCCTTTTTATTCTAAGGCAGAACTTGTAATTTAGTTAATTAACTAAAACAGATATTTCTACAGCTATTACAGCACAGAATTAATAATACCACGCACAATCACAGATTGCACAGTGATTTATAGTGGTTCCCCAAAGTCTGGGTACATCCACTTTCTCCCTTCGCCTATCTAGTAGTGTGTTAGATTCGGCCTAACTGTTTTCCTTCTTCTCAGATCCTTAGATCTTACAGCTCAGAACCCAAACAAGGCTCCTACAACTCAGAGTGAGTCCACACTCCTACAACTCAGGCAATCTGCCCTACCTCAGCCATCAACGAGGCCTACAACTCAGAGATAACAATCTCCTACAACTCAGGATCACAGCCCTACCTCAGCCTTGAACAAGGCCTACCACTCGGAGAACTTATCTCCTACTACTCAACCTTTATAAATCAGGCTTAAAACTCAGATCTTAAAAATATCTTACAGAAAATAGATGTGAATCTAAAATTTAACCACCACCCTGGTTGAGAGAGAAAGGATGGACAGTTTCTTGATCAGTTCTTGATAGAATCTGATGATAGAGATTGACCTGACTTAGCTTTCTTCAAAGCTTCTTGAATCTGAACACGGTAGGGTTGATCTCCCTTGAAGTTGATCTTCAATCAGCTTCTTTCTTGAAATTCAGAAATCAATCTGAATCCTTCTTGGTAGACTGGTTCAAACTTTGCACTTGAGAGACTTGTTGATGTAAGTCTCATTCTTCACTTAAATAGATGAAGCTCTCTCTCTCTCCAACTTCTTCTGAAGATTCTTTTGAATTCTCCTTTGAATTCTCTTGACAAAATTTGAGTAGATTACTACTTCAGAATGTCTTCTTAGATCTTCTGTTGAAAATCTTCTTCCGGTTTTTCTTTTTTTCTTATGTGTGTAATACTTCTTAACATTTTTTTTGATAGAGAATGTCTTTATATAGACTTTCTTCATGGTAACTGGCTGATCCGGTTTCTAACGAACTTCTGACAGCACTGACAGTTGCAGTAGACCGTTTGATATTGCAGCTGTCAAGTCTTCCAGTCACTTCTTGAAACTCTGTCTCTGTCAGCAAAGTGTCGAGATTGAACTTCATCATGTATCGACACAAGTAGACTAAGGGTTGACACAAGCCTTGGTGGTGTCGACACAGCTCCCTTGATGTCGACACTGCATCTCGACACAGCTTTTGTAGAATGTGTCGACACTAGTTTTGTTGTGTCGACACAGTCACTTCTTCTCTTTACAAAAATCAACTTTGTTGAAACACTGCTATGTGTCTACACAGTTGATGTTGACAAGTCGTCTGTGTGTCGACACTGCCTCTGTATGTCGACACAGTTGATGTCGACTAAACTTTTCTGTGTGTCGACACTGCCTCTGTGTGTCGACATAGTTGATGTCGACTAAACTTCTCAGTGTGTTGACACTGCCTCTATGTGTCGACACAGTTTCTTCTGGTGTCGACACACCATTTCTAAGTGTCGACATAATTGTCTCCAAGTGTCGACACAGCTTTTCTCCAGTGTCGACACATGCCTTCATAAGTGTCGACACAACTTCTTCTGGTGTTGACTCATGAACTTAGAAACGTTTTCCTGCATTCTTGCATTTTCTTAACCTGCACATATAAACTCAAAATAACATCAAATACACCTTGATGCATATCATTGAGTAAGGTGAGGCTTCTTCAAATTTGGTATACATTTTCCAATATACCCAACAATAACCTTCTTACACTATGCGCAACCCATGACCTAATACCACCCCGAAATAGAAATTACAATTCCTTGGGACACCTGCCCCAAACTATATATCCTAGGATGGTATGAACTAATGAAGTGAGCATATTGATTTTCATAATTTTCTTATCTCATTAAAGCCTCTAATTAAATCATTTAATTAATCCCATAGGTCATTTAATTCATGAAGTATTACAAATTATAATCGCCTGACCTAATGAATTTTTCCTGAGTTGCATCTTGGTAAAATATTGTTGTCTACAAAAATTCATAATTTTCCTTTGATTATTTCTATTTATTCCTTAATTAATACAAAACTCACATAATAGCCATTTTCCAAAGGAAGTATAAGGAGTTCATTACTAAAACTTCTAAGAACATTACAGCATATATATATTGGTAAAATAATTCTAAAGACAGAATTTCATGAACTTCCATGGAACAAGGGCTACAAAATTTCATTACTAATTATATTAACAAAATGCCACTATGAAGTTTTAAAAATTACTGATTCATCCAAAAATGCTAAGAAAATTATACAAGGTTATTCATACTCAGATATATCACCAAGAAAGTTTCCAAAATTTTATACATAGTATTTTCATCAATTTTCTTATTAAGTATAATGAGGGTAAAAAGCTAATTTCAACATAACTCCTATCAAAATTCTTCAAACAGAGACATAAAACTTTTCAGGAGTTAAACCTCACATTATATTGACCTTGACAAAAATTGGGCATTTTATCTTAATGATGAGCCTATTTTAACATTTTTTTTTCAAAAGTCCTATTATTTCAAAAATTCCAAATAATAGTATTTTTGCTTCCAAAAATCCCATTATTACAATGTGGGGTATACTTCACCCTAATGAGCCTCTAAAATCAATTCCATGATTTTTGGATCTTCCAAATAGGATTAATACACAATATTTCAAAATTGGCTATTTGCACCCCAAGCCTATGTATAACCAACACATGCAAGTGAGTTTACCCAACATGCAGTGGTCCAAATGTGCTACAATTTTTACCATGCACCTATATAGTCCCCAGGGACCTCCCACCAATTGTTGGGGCCATTTGGAGCCATAACACTCCAAATATTTCATTTATTTACTTTTGTGTATTTTGAATAAAACTATAGAAAAAGTTTCCCCAAAAATTCTCTATTTTTGGCAGGGGCTAGATATACCCTATTTAAGCACATGCCCAAAAGTTTGGGACATGTGGACATATGGATTGGCATGGGCATTGGTTTTGGTTTCTGCCGTAGTTTAGGACCAGTCCTAGCAAAAAAGCCATACAGGACAGTATACTGCTACAACTTTCATCTTAATCACCAGATCTAAGAATGCCTCTAAGGGGCCTAAAATAGACATGCAAAATGACTGAAAATTATGTGATAGATATACACATATACCATGGTTTTATTTTATTTAATTTAAAATCAGGTTGCACGAATCTTGACGCAAAATGGGCGGGATATGTTCGTCTTCTACCTCCAGCCGACAGCTGGGATTGACTTTTGCTGGTTGTTTCCGGCCAGCGAAGCCACCACCACCGCCGGCGGATGTCGCCACCACTTTCACTGAGGTGGTGGCTAGCGATTCCTCGCGATGAGGCTGCCGGAGTTGGCTCCTCCGACGAACCCGAGCAAGAAAAAAAGCTCGAAAAACTCTCCTTTTCCTCACATCATATCGGGCTCAATTGAGCCCGATGTCTCTCCTAGAGGATCTAGAAAGCTAGTACGGGTAGAGAGACGACGAAACGGACCTGAATCAGGCCTTGGCGGCGAGTGCGGCGGCGGTTGGCCATGGTTGAGCTGCTCCGGCGATCTGCTCAAAACCAAGATTCTCCACCGTTTGCCTCGATCCAGTAGTCGATTTCCACTCCTCTCCTCTCTCTGAAGTTGATGGTGGGGGTGATTTAGGCTCGGGAGGACTGTATGTGGAGTTAACTCCAAGGTGAGCTCGGTTTGGGGCTTTGGAGGCTTCACCCATGGTGCCAAGTGGCCACCATGCTGCCAAATCCTGCTGGAATTTTCTGAGGAGGCCGGCCAACACCTTTTTGGGGCAGAAGCCAAGGCCAAGTGGCCTCCTCCTCTCAAAACTAGAAGGGTAGGGCTGGTCTTTGACACCTTGGGCCTATAATGGGCCATGTTGGGTAGGCTTTGCCTATTGGGAATGGGCTTAGCCCTTATTTTCTTCTTTAGGCAACATGTTTGACCAAGTTGACTTTTTAGGTTGACTTGGTTAACATGGCTAGTGGGCTGACCCCATTTGAGGGTCATGGACCCTATGACACCACCCAACTTGGGTTTGGTCATGGTGGTGCTCTACTTGGGCTAAGTGGGCCTATAGGTATAGGTTTGACCAACTTAGGGCTAAGGTTGACATTGGCAACTAGGGTCAAAGGGTTTACCTAATGACATGTCCTAGGGTCCACTTAGATTATTTTAGGGTTAGGGCAATCTGGCGGGGTCATGGTGTGGCTAGGGTTCTTATTTAGGCTACTTTGACCAAGTTTGACTTTGGCCCTTTAGTGGGTCCCACATGGCTACAACCCACTACCTAGGAACAAACCTAGCTAATTTTTCCTAACACCCACCCCATGCCTAACCCAATCTAAGTTAAGGGGTCTAGAAGTAACATGGGATGTTACAAATCCTATAAACAAAAAAAAATAATTTCGTCCCCGAAATTTAAGTTCGGGTCTACGGGGTTCTACTTGTAAGAGTTATAAGAAATTTAAACGCATAAACTCAAGTATACCTGAAGTGAACAGCTTTGGGTGTTGCTCCATCATCAGATCCCTCGGCTCCCATGTGTGCTCCTCCCGTCCAGGGTTGGACCACAACACCTTCACGAGAGGGACCTTCTTCTTCCACAACACTCGAACATCTGTATCATCAATCCGGATCAGCTCCAATCTAATGATCTGTCTGGCGCTATCATACCGGCTATAGTAGAAACGTACTGCTCCGGCCGTAGGAGAGCTCTTTACAAGGAAGAGACATGGAAGACGTCGTGTAGGGTAGCCAACTCTGGTGGCAGCTGCAGTCGGTAAGCTAAGGTGTCGATCCGCTCCAGGATCAAGTATGGCCCCATGTATTGAGGACTGAGCTTCGTGTGCCTCCACACCCGAGAGACACCGTGTACCGGATGTATCTTCAAGAAAACTTCGTCTCCAACCCGGAATTCCAGCTTCTAGTGCCGAGCATCGTAATACTTCGCCTTCCTACTCTGGGCCTCTAGCAGCCGACCCCTAATCAAACGAACCTAAGCCTCCGTATCCTTCACAAAATCAGAACTAAGAGTCCTCGTATCCACATCCTGAACCCAAGACAGAGGCGTCTGACACTTCCTACCGTACAAAGCTTCGTAAGGCGCCATCCCGATGCTTTCCTGGTGACTGTTATTGTAAGAGAACTCGATCAATGGTAGTAGCCTCTCCCAAGGCTTCCCTGTATCCAATATGTATAGACGAAGTAGATACTCCATGGTCCGGATGGTCCGCTCGGTCTGGCCGTCGGTCTGCGGATTGAAGGCAGTGCTAAAAGTGAGTCGAGAACCCAAGTAAGCATGCACAGCCCTCCATTCCCCCGATATGAACCGACCATCATGGTCCGAGACGATCGTTCCGGAGATGCCATGGTACATGACGAACTACTCCATGAACAATCTCACTAGAACAACAACTTGAGCATCCTTCCTGACTGGTATAAACCGCGCTACCATGGTCAGCCTGTTGACTATGACCCATATGGAATTGTGCCCAGAGTGGGAGCGAGGTATTCCGTGCATAAAATCCATAGCAATGTCCTCGAACTTCCACTCTGGGACGGGCAGTGGCTATAATAAACCTCCCGGGCTCTTGCATTCCGCTGTTACACACTGGTACATCTCGCAATGTGTCACAAAGTGGGTGATCTCCATCTTCATCCCAGGCCAATACGTAGTCATCCGTAAATCTGCCAACATTTTTGGGATGCCAAGATGCACTGAATATCTGGAGCAATGTGCCTCTCTAAGTATATCATCCCAGATATCGTCCCCTGATGGTATATAAACGCGTCCACGGAATCGAAGGAGATAATCCTGCAGCGTGTAATCCTCAACCTTGCCCCTTTCCAAGGCACTGAAAATCAGCTCCAACGCAGCATCCAGCCTCTGATGCGCCACAATGCGCTCCCGAAGATCATTCTCCCCGATCAAGGAGTTCAGATATTCCCGGTAAACTGCTGGCTCGTCCTTTGAAACCATGGTGATGTTCATATCATCCATCATCTGCATAAATCCCATATACATCACCCAGGGCTCCGGTCCAGTAGTGTCGGCTCTCCTGCTCAACGCATCTGCCACAGTGTTCACTTTCCCTGGGTGATAGTGCAATTTGTAATCATAATCACAAAGAAATTCCAGCCATCTCCTCTGCCGAAGGTTCAGATCTTTCTACATGTCGACGTATTTGAGGTTCTTGTGATCCGAGTAGATATCACAATGAACCCCATACAAGTAATGTCTCCATATCTTTAGTGCGAACACGACCGCCCCGAGCTCCAAGTCATGCACTGGGTAGTTATGCTCATGCTTCTTCAGTTGTCTCAAAGCATAAGCAATAACATGCCCGTGCTGCATCAGTACAGCACCCATCGCCTGATAAGAGGCATCCGTGTAGATCTGAAATCCCTCATTCCCAGATGGGAGTGCAAGGATAGGGGATGAGGTGAGTCAGTCCTTCAACTGCTGAAAGGCTGTCTCGCACTGCTTTGTCCAAGCAAACTCTACATCCTTCCTCGTCAAGGACGTGAGGGGGAGTGCTATCCTCGAGAACCCCTCCACGAACTTACGATAATAACCCGCTAATCCCAAGAAACTGCGAATGTCTGACGCTGTCTTTAGTCGTGGCCAATCTCTCATTGCCTCTATCTTGGCTGGATCCACTGCCAATCCAGCTCCACTGATCGTATACCCCCAGAAGGCCACCTCCTGTAGCCAAAACTGCACTTAGAAAACTTCACATACATCTGGGACTCCCTCAGCCTCTACAAAACCTATGCCAAATGCTCTTTGTGCTCCTCCTGAGTCTGGGAATAGATCAGAATATCGTCGATGAATACAATGACGAAGCGGTCCAAGTAGGGCTAGAATACACAGTTTATTAGACTCATGAATGCGGAAGGAGCATTCGTGAGCCCAAAAGGCATCACCGTGAACTCTTATAATCCGTATCGTGAGCTGAAAGCCATCTTCGGGATGTCTTCCTCTCGGATGCGCAGTTGATAGTAACCGGATCTCAAATCCAGCTTAGAGAACCAGAAGGCCCCCTGAAGCTGATCAAATAGCTCGTCTATCCGAGGTAGTGGATAGGTATTCCGAACCGTCAACCGGTTCAGCTCCCAGTAATCTATGCACAGCCATAATGATTCATCTTTCTTCATCACAAAAAGAACTAGTGATCTCCACAGTGACGAGCTCGGCCGTACAATTCCCGATTCCACAAGCTCCTGAAGCTGAGTCCTGAATTCTACCAACTCTCTGGGAGCCATCCTCTAAGGTGCCCGGGACACTGGCTTTTCCACAGGCACCAACTGAATCCTGAAATCAAAGTCCCGAGCTGGTGGTAGTCCGGGCAATTTCTCCCGGAATACATCGGAGAAATCCTGAACCACCGGGATATCAGCTATATAACTCTCTGCTGCCACCATCTCGAAGCAGATAAATACACCTCTTCCCCCTGCTCATAGGCCTTGACATCCTGTATAGAAGATAATTAAAGATGGGGGATAGGTCGGATACCTTCAATAGTGACGTAGCAGTCTCCATGCTGGAGTGTGATCCTCTTCGGGGGGCAGTCAATCTGGGCATGGTTCCAATGAAGCCAGGTCATGCACAGAATCAAATCAAAGTCCGACAATCTCAAGACCGCCGCTGGAGCTCCGAATGCCTTGCGTCCAATCTCGTCCTCCATGTTGCAGCTATCTGTGGTACGTAGCTCCGAGCCATCAGGAAGACGCACCCTCATCTCTATGCCAGGGAATCTCTCCACTCCCTCTAGTCCTTCAATAAAAGTGTCTGACACGAATGAGTGCGAAGCACCCATGTCGAAGAGGGTATTTGCGGGCTTGCCGCTGATCATAACTATGCCTGTGATTTATTTGAGTTAAAATGGATGTTATTTCTATTGTTTTCAAGGTACTACTAAGGTTGGAATTCTAAATTTAAAATAATTTAAGTACATGTAATCACTTCCTCGGGGTTCCTTTGCTCCTTGAGGTCCAATGCATACATCTGCTCCTGGTTACGTCCTCGGCCGTGATATCCCCGGCCTCGACTCGACCTCATCTCGTCCTCGGCCTCGGCCCTGCTGTACTAGAGGGGCCACTAGAGGTGGAGGAGGAGGAGGTGGAGGAAACTGATACGGACAATCCGATCTAATATGCCCGGGCTGGTGGCATCCATAATACACTACCGGCCAGTGGCCAAGGTCATCTTGCCTCCTTAGAACATGCACCTGTAGAGGTGGGGGAGCTAATGCTGGAGGAGGCCCTGCTCCTTCCTGAAGTTGGGACGACGACGTCACCCACCCCTCTTATATCCAATGGTCCCGCATCTCTGAGAGCCCTTGCTACTCTCTCCTGGTGTCGACCCATCGTATGGTCTCTTCCCTCTACCTTTTACCATCAGTTGGTCGGCCTCCAGCTTCTTTGCAATCTCGATGATCTAGGCTGATATGCCATGAGAAATGAACAATAGGGCTTGCCTACAGTCGTCTCTGAGGCCTCGGTAGAATCTCTTGGCATACCTCCTGTCATCTGTATCATGTATCCCTGCGAACCTGACAAGGTGGGAAAACTCCCTCTGGTATTTAATCACCAATCTGCTCCCCTGCCTGAGGTTCAGAAACCTCCCTTCTAGTGCATCTCTGTCCGTGGTGGATACAAAGTGATCCAAGAATACTTCACCGAACTCCTCCCAAGATATGTCCGACAGCTCCCAGTCAGCATAAGTGGACTCTCGCACGGACTTCCACCATCCTTTTGCATGAGCTTCTAATGTAGAGGTGGCTAGAGGAACTGCCTGGCCGACCGGGCAGCTGATGCCTGCCAATATCTCATGTATGGCCTCCAACCATTCCTCAGTCTTCACAGCATCCTCTGGCCCACGGTACATCGGTGGGTACAAGCTCTTGAAGGCACTCAACCAACTTGACCCCGGATTTGGCTGCAGAGCCGGGACCTGCTGGGCTTTGAAGGCTTCCAAGATAGCCGTCAAGGTTTGCCCCATCTCCGTCTGAAGAAATGGAGTGGCAATTGGAGGGGGAGGAACCACATTTTGCAGCGCAGCAACCTGTGGAAATTGTATAAAGGTAAGGTTAAAAAAGAACTGGTCTAACTCATTGTATTTAATGGACTATTTTATGTGACTTTTTACACATGGGCACACCACTGCTTCCGCTGCATAGGTTGTCCGCAAACTAATGCTCGAGCGGGGTGGTCCAGTGTTGTGGACTTCTTTATCATATGATTGTTTGTTAAAGTGATACCAGTTTGTAAGACCCCTCCCCCTTACCAAGGAGGCTCCCGGTCTTATGCCCAGAACTGCCGTCTTACGGTGGCACTAACGCACGGGTTAGTCGACACCGCAACACGCCAATTCAGCCGGCTAATACGATCATATAACCTGTAGGCCAATATGAGAAATGGAAGTAACACATATCAGAGTACAACACTAGTAGTCCACAATCACAGTACAAATCATATATATATGAATGAAATAGTACACAGTACAAAATGATAATAATAAAGAAAGAGTAATAAGGGCTTATGCCTAGTACATCATATGAATAACTCTTCTCACAAAACATCAAAACAACAGAAGCTAATCAGCTAATCTCGTCCCACCTGATATAGCGCTGTAGTAATAATAGTAGGTGGTATCAACTCCTCACGCCCTGTCACCTCGTCCTGCCGGTCGTGCTGGTGCTCCATCTCCTCGAGCTCCTAAAAATAGTTTGGTCACCGACCATTAGTCAAAAATACTTAGTCGTTTCCTCCGCACCTCTCCCCGCAACTCCTAGGCACCGTGCGAGAGGACGAAGCAGAGGACTATCAATGGGTAACAAAAGAAACATGTGACAAGGAATCTATGCTACCAAGTAAGAGTGTAAGCAGTAAATCTACACTAGCAGTTCTATGTATATAGTACAAAAGTAAAAGTATGTACAGTACAAGTAAGTAAAGAACTGAAAGTAAGAGCAGAAAACTAAAGCTACACTACCACTACTCTACCATCACAAATCGTACCTTAACTTATAAAAATGTCCATACAAATTTATAAGTTAAGGTTTCCAAGAAATTTAACTTATCATATAAAAGAGCCCTTACTAATTTATATGATAAGGATCTATGAAGCGTATGTTCTAATATGAATGAATGTTTATGATGCAATTTATGCAACAGGCAAGTGCAACTCACACACAACGACTCTGTGATCACAGACCTTTAGTTCCCACTTTTTGAGAGCTAGCTTCACTCTCGGGTACCACCGTTGTGGCTATGGCAGTAGCGGAGTGGGCATCTCCACTTCTAGGCAGGTATACACGCTACCAAACCTAGACCCCTCTCATACGCGCCTGTACACGTATAAGGTGCACTCTATGACCAAGCGTACGTACTTTGCTGACTACCTGTCAGTCTTGTTGGGTCGGGTGTGCGTTATCGGGGATCGTCCTCCAGACATCAGTATAAATAACCTACTGGCCCCTCAAACCCTCACACCCTCCTGGTTCACCATACTGCCATCGGTGTGATGATCGGCCAGTACCGCATGACCCGCCACTAAATTTATGCACATGCAAGATATTCCAACCCGAGCTTTCAGCTCGCAGGACCAACCTGTCCTGAATCCCTCAAACCCTTCATGGGTGAGCCTACAACATATTTCCCTCCAACCCATAGCGGGTGAGAACGCATAATAGTACCGTATTCAGTATCCCTCAAACCTATCACGGGCAAGAATGAACCACAACGTCTTAACCTATTAGACTACTCTTGTCTACGGGTTATTATACTTAGTGATTTAAGGTTAATCCCAGGACTTCCCATGGTATACCCAGTGAAGGGCTCTCGGGGGCACTAGGAACTACGATGGGATTACGCCCAAAGCTCCCTTTCGCAAGGATATTTACTTTTATTGATGTCTACCCATAATTCACCCCCAGCTCTCTTTATTAATCTTGAGTGATCCTAATGACTTAAGATATTTTCAGAAGGGCGACGTTCTTCCGCCAGCCTCTACTCCAGTTTCTATCCAAGGGTTGCACTTTTACTCTCGTCACTAAGACAAAACTGCCAACCGGGGTTATATTCTAGATATGACCTTATCCTGATCGTTGGTCTATCCCCCGGTTGTCCTTATAGTATAACCTACTTACATTATGCGGAACCCATGGCCTAATACCACCCCGAAATAGAACTTCCAATTCCTTAGGCCACCTACCCCTAACTATTTATCCTAGGATGGTATGGACTAATGAAGTGAGCATATTGATTTTCATAATTTTCTTAAGTCATTAAAGCCTCTAATTAAATCATTTAATTAATCTCCTAGGTTATTTAATACATGAAGTATTACAAATTATAATCCACTGACCTAAGGAATTTTTCCTGAGTTGTATCTTGGTAAAATATTACTGTCTACCAAAATTCACAATTTTCCTTTGAATATTTCTATTTATTCCTTAATTAATACAAAACTCACATAATAGTCATTTTCTAAAGGAAGTATAAGGAGTTCATTACTAAAAAATCTAAGAAAATTACAGCATACATAAATTGGTAAAATAATGCTAAAGACAGAATTTAATGAACTTCCATGGAACAAGGGATACAAAATTTCATTACTAATTATATTACCAAAATGCCACTATGAGGTTTTAAAAATTACTGATCATCCAAAAATGCTGAGAAAGTTATACAAGATTATTCATACTCAAATATATCACCAAGAAATTTTCCAAACTTTTCTACTGAGTATTTTCATCAATTTTCTAATTAAGTATAATGAGTGTAAAAAGGTAATTTCAACATAACTCCTATCAAAATTCTTCAAACAAAGACATACAACTTTTCAGGAGTTAACCTAACATTATATTGACCTTGACAAAAATTGGGGATTTTATCTCAATGATGATCCTAGTTTTACATTAATTTTTCAAATTCCTATTATTTCAAAAATTCCAAATAATGGGATTTTTGCTTCCAAAAATCCCATTATTACAATGTGGGGTATACTTCACCCTAATGAGCCTCTGAAATCAATTCCATGAATTTTGGATGTTCCTAATAGGCCTAATATACAATATTTCAAAATTGGCTATTTGCACCCCAAGCCTATGTATAACCAACACATGAAAGTGAGTTTACCCAACATGTATTGATCCAAATGCGCTGAAAGTTCTACCATGCACGTGTATAGTCTCCAGGGACCTCCCACCAAATTTTGGGGGCATTTGGAGGCATAACACTCCAAATATTTCATTTATTTACTTTTGTGTAATATGAATAAAACTATAGAAACATTTCCCCAAAAATTCTCAATTTTTGGCAGGGGCACAAAATTTTATGACATGTGGACATCTAGATTGGCATGGGCATTGGTTTTGGTTTCTTCCCTAGCGTAGGACCAGTCCTAGCGAAACAGCCCTACAGGACAAAATACTACACCAAATTATAAGATTAAGGTGGTAAATTAAAGTTAAGAGGAAGGGCTACAACTTTCATCTTAATCACCAGATCTAAAAATACATCTACGGGGCCTACAATAGACATGCAAAATGACTGAAATTATGTGACAGATATACATATATACCATAGTTTTATTTTATTAAATTGAAAATCAGGTTGCACGAATCTTTACGCAAAATGGACGAGATCTGGTCACCTTCTACCTCCAGCCGACAGCTGGGATTCATTCTTGCTGGGCCACTTTTGTTGGCAGTTTCCGGCCAGCTGGTCCACCACCACCGCCGGCGGATGTTGCCAACACCTTCACTGAGGTGGTGGCTAGCAATTCCCGGCGATGAGGCTGCCAGAGTTGGCTCCTTCGGCAAACCCGAGCAAGAAGAAAAGCTCGAAAAACTCTCCTTTTCCTCACATGGTATCTGGCTCAATTGAGCCTGATGTCTCTCCTAGAGGATTTAAAAATCTAGTACGGGTAGAGAGACGGCGAAACGGACCTGAATCAGGCCTTGGCGGCGAGTGCGGCGGCGGTTGGCCATGGTTGAGCTACTCCGGCTATCTCCTGCTCAAAACCTTAATTCTCCACCATTTGCCCTAATCCAGTAGTCGATTTACACTCCTCTCATGTCTCTGAAGCTGATGGTGAGGGTGATTTAGGCTGGGGAGGACTGTATGTGGAGTTAACTCCAAGGTGAGCTCGGTTTGGGGCTTTGGAGGCTTCACCCAAGGTGCCAAGTGGCCACCATGCTGCCAAATCCTGCTGGAATTTTCTGAGGAGGCCGGCCAACACCTTTTTGGGGCAGAAGCCAAGGCCAAGTGGCCTCCTCCTCTTAATCCCACGTTCTCTCTCCTCTTTTAGGTGAATAATCTAAAATGCCCCAATGCATGCACTCTCTCTCCAAAACTAGAAAGGTAGGGATGGTCTTTGACACCTTGGGCTGATAATGGGCCATGTTGGGTGGGCTTTGCCTATTGGGAATGGGCTTAGATCTTATTTTCTTCTTTAGGCAACATGTTTGACCAAGTTGACTTTTTATGTTGACTTGGTCAACATGGCTAGTGGGTTGACCCCACTTGAGGGTCATGGACCCTATGACACCACCCAACTTAGGTTGGGTCATTGTGGTGCTCTACTTGGGCTAAGTGGGCCTATAGGTATAGGTTTGACCAACTTAGGGCTAAGGTTGACTTTGGTCAACTAGCATCAAAGGGTTGACCTAATGACATGTCCTAGGGTCCACTTAGATTATTTTAGGGTTAGGGCAATGTGGTGGGGTCATGGTGTGGCTAGGGTTCCTATTTAGGCGAGTTTGACCTAGTTTGACTTTGGCCCTTTAATGGGCCCCACATGGCTATAACCCACTGTAACGTCTCCTGGGCCGTCCGTGGGCCTCAGCCCACTAGGCCTCCGTTAGACTGTTACCGGGTTGTAGCCCAAGCACCCCAATTCCTCTCCCTCCACAGGCGGGTTGTTGGTGGCCACAGCCTCCCTTTGATGAGTGAAATTCTCCCGATAAGCGGACAACACGGGGACTTCCCAGGAGGTCACCCATACCAGGACTTCTCCAGCATGCTAGAATGGATTGAGTTAGGATGCGAGTAGATTTTGATTTCCATAAGTAATTCTGCCTCTTGTCTATGACATATGGCATGGGGCCCCGGACGGACTCGCTGTTATATGTCATGTGACGAGTGGGGGCATTACACCCACTACCTAGGGTCAAACCTAGCTAATTTTTCCTAACACCCACCTCATGCCTAACCCAATCTAATTTAAGGGTTTTATAAGTAATATGGGATGTTACACCAGCACCTCCCTGAGCCCAAGTCAGCTCTCCTGACTCAAAAATGCGCACGAGGGGCCTAGTGCATATCAGGACGTTACACCTGCAATCACAAATCATTTTTCCTTAGGAACCCAAACTCGTTTGGGTCCTTGGTCTCTAGTTAGGATACTCCGCCTACGTGTATTAACATTATGAGTGGTCTTTCTCACATTGTTAACTTGAGGAGTAACATAATTTCTGGGATTAAACTAGCAATCAATGGCGAAGTAACCAACTTTGCCGCAACACCAACAGTCAAATCTGTTGTATCTTTTCCTGAACTTCTCCTGCTTGACCTTTTGAGAGTGTGGTCTAGTAGGGACAGCAGTCTTGGATGTAGAATCTTCATGATGATGACATTCACATGTCTTCTTCCCCATGGGAGGCTTTTCCACAACGGTTTTTTCTTTTGGTGCTTTCTTGATGATATGACCATGATTATAAGTGCCATAGATCTGAAGAGTAATCTCTTCATAAGGTGCCTTGAAGACACTTTCGCCAAAGTTCCGTGGACGGGTCCATCCTTGGTACCGAGACTTGGAGTCTACATAAGTAGGCCTAGCAAAGTGACCGTAGGACGAACCAAGATCAAACTCATTCGTTGGAAATATAACCTTCTTAAATGATGTCAGATCTTGAGGAGCTTTCCCCTTCTCCTTGGCCAAAGCCTTCTTGGCCATCTTATTCTTCCTTTGAGCCTTATTTCTCCTAGAGGATTTACTTTGAGCATTGAATTGGCCTAAGCCAGCAGCTTTATCCTTAGCTGAGAATTCAGCAACAAAAGGAAGGACAGTCTTGGGCTTGGAGAAACTTTCAACAAGTTTCTTCTCCCCATCAAGTTGTTCTTCCAATTCTTTGATGATCTTCTCCTTTAGATCTATGTGCTCGAGAGCCTTGTTATACTCTTCAATAGCAGCATTGAAGTTCTCTCTTAGTGAGTCCATCTTGGCGACTTCCTATCCCAGAGTGCTCTCTCTTCTGCCTTGAGAGATTTAATCTCCTTGGCCTGCATTTTCACAACTTTTCAACATTTATCGTAAGTCATGATTAACTTCTTATATTGGGTCATAAGTTCATACTCATCATCAGAAGAGCAGTCCTCAAGATCATGATCAGAAGAATCTAACTCAGAAAGAGGGGTGTGAGAATTTACCTTCCCAGTGAACTGGGGTTCTTATTCTTCTAATAGTTTGTTCCATTTGCCCAAAGTAGTCTTCCACTTCTTCACTTGACTCAGATGAGTCAGAGTCACTGAGAGTCTTGCCCTTCTTGGAAACTAAGCTTCTTTCAGTTCTCTTCTTGTTATATGAAGATTTCTTCTCCTCTCTCTTTCCACCCACCTTCTTCTTGTGAGCGAAATCAGCAATGACGTGACCATGCTTATTACAATAATAACAAACGATGTTAGAAGAAATATGTTTTGTTCTGTTTAGTATGATACCTGTCTTGGATACTTGAGCCATTCTTGTGTCGATCACCATCATGATGTGATCTTATGTGCGAGGCATCTTTGCCTCTCCATTGTTTCTTCTTGTTCAAGAATTTCTTGAATTACCTTGAAAAATGAGTGTTGGGTACATTGGAAAATGTGTACCATATTTGGAGAAGCCTTACCTAACTCAATGATATTCATCAATGTGTAATTGATGGTGTGTTGAGTTTCAATGCAGGTTAAGGAAATGCAAAAAAAGTTTCTAAGTACAAGTGTCGACAGCTGAGAAGAATTATGTCGACACTTGGGAAAGGCTGTGTCGACACCAGAAGCCAGATTGTGTCGACAAACAGGACTTGTGTCGACACACTGAAAATCTGTCGACAATAATTGTGTCGACACACAGGACTTATGTCGACATATTCCAGAATTCTGTCGACAATAATTGTGTCGACACACAGGACTTGTGTCTACACACTCCAGAATTCTGTCAACACCAACTTTGTCGAGACTAGAAGCAATTGTATCGATACACAGGACTTGTGTCAACACATTCCACTAAAGCTATGTTGAGAAGATAAAGAAGGGCTGTGTCGACATTCTGAGAGCTGTGTCAACATCATCAAGAGTTGTGTCGACACATGGTCTATTTGTGTCGACACATTTGAAGTATTGTCTCGAAACTTTTTCTGCTAAGATAGAGTACAATGAGGGATCAAGTGTCACGACTGAAGACTTGACAGTTGTCATAACTAACAATGTTGTTGCATCTGTCAGAGCTATCAGAAGGCCGTTATGAACCAGATCAGCCGGTTACCTCAGAAGGATCAATATAAAGACCTATTATATCAACAAACAAGAAAATAAAAAAAAGATAGAAGAGAGAGATCTAAGAATAAAGGACCTGTCATCTTCAAGTCATCAAGAGAAGGCAGATGCTGAACAAGTCTGCAAGAAGAATTCAGATCAAATTATATAGGAAGCTGGATTGAAGATAATCTCCAACTTCACAAGAAGATCAACCTTACTTTGTTCAGATTCAAGAAGCCTTGAATAGGCTAAGATAGGTTGGATCTTAAGCAGTCAGATCTATCAAGAACTGACCAAGAAGCCTTCACTCTTTTCTCTATCTACCAGGGTGAGGGGAATTATTCTCTTATAAT